>OZ057407.1:15514123-15841623 GCA_964056735.1 Allodiplogaster pararmata
AACTGCGAGAAGCTGAGCTCAATCTGCTCTTCAGGTGTTGGTAGTATGAGGGTGAACTGCGAGAAGCTGAGCTCAATCTGCTCTTCAGGTGTTGGTAGTATGAGGGTGAACTGCGAGAAGCTGAGCTCAATCTGCTCTTCAGGTGTTGGTAGTATGAGGGTGAACTGCGAGAAGCTGAGCTCAATCTGCTCTTCAGGTGTTGGTAGTATGAGGGTGAACTGCGAGAAGCTGAGCTCAATCTGCTCTTCAGGTGTTGGTAGTATGAGGGTGAACTGCGAGAAGCTGAGCTCAATCTGCTCTTCAGGTGTTGGTAGTTATGAGGGTGAACTGCGAGAAGCTGAGCTCAATCTGCTCTTCAGGTGTTGGTAGTATGAGGGTGAACTGCGAGAAGCTGAGCTCAATCTGCTCTTGAGGTGTTGGTAGTATGAGGGTGAACTGCGAGAAGCTGAGCTCAATCTGCTCTTCAGGTGTTGGTAGTATGAGGGTGAACTGCGAGAAGCTGAGCTCAATCTGCTCTTCAGGTGTTGGTAGTATGAGGGTGAACTGCGAGAAGCTGAGCTCAATCTGCTCTTCAGGTGTTGGTAGTATGAGGGTGAACTGCGAGAAGCTGAGCTCAATCTGCTCTTCAGGTGTTGGTAGTATGAGGGTGAACTGCGAGAAGCTGAGCTCAATCTGCTCTTGAGGTGTTGGTAGTATGAGGGTGAACTGCGAGAAGCTGAGCTCAATCTGCTCTTCAGGTGTTGGTAGTATGAGGGTGAACTGCGAGAAGCTGAGCTCAATCTGCTCTTCGAGGTGTTGGTAGTATGAGGGTGAACTGCGAGAAGCTGAGCTCAATCTGCTCTTCAGGTGTTGGTAGTATGAGGGTGAACTGCGAGAAGCTGAGCTCAATCTGCTCTTGAGGTGTTGGTAGTATGAGGGTGAACTGCGAGAAGCTGAGCTCAATCTGCTCTTCAGGTGTTGGTAGTATGAGGGTGAACTGCGAGAAGCTGAGCTCAATCTGCTCTTCAGGTGTTGGTAGTATGAGGGTGAACTGCGAGAAGCTGAGCTCAATCTGCTCTTCAGGTGTTGGTAGTATGAGGGTGAACTGCGAGAAGCTGAGCTCAATCTGCTCTTCAGGTGTTGGTAGTATGAGGGTGAACTGCGAGAAGCTGAGCTCAATCTGCTCTTGAGGTGTTGGTAGTATGAGGGTGAACTGCGAGAAGCTGAGCTCAATCTGCTCTTCAGGTGTTGGTAGTATGAGGGTGAACTGCGAGAAGCTGAGCTCAATCTGCTCTTGAGGTGTTGGTAGTATGAGGGTGAACTGCGAGAAGCTGAGCTCAATCTGCTCTTCAGGTGTTGGTAGTATGAGGGTGAACTGCGAGAAGCTGAGCTCAATCTGCTCTTGAGGTGTTGGTAGTATGAGGGTGAACTGCGAGAAGCTGAGCTCAATCTGCTCTTCAGGTGTTGGTAGTATGAGGGTGAACTGCGAGAAGCTGAGCTCAATCTGCTCTTCAGGTGTTGGTAGTATGAGGGTGAACTGCGAGAAGCTGAGCTCAATCTGCTCTTCAGGTGTTGGTAGTATGAGGGTGAACTGCGAGAAGCTGAGCTCAATCTGCTCTTGAGGTGTTGGTAGTATGAGGGTGAACTGCGAGAAGCTGAGCTCAATCTGCTCTTCAGGTGTTGGTAGTATGAGGGTGAACTGCGAGAAGCTGAGCTCAATCTGCTCTTGAGGTGTTGGTAGTATGAGGGTGAACTGCGAGAAGCTGAGCTCAATCTGCTCTTCAGGTGTTGGTAGTATGAGGGTGAACTGCGAGAAGCTGAGCTCAATCTGCTCTTGAGGTGTTGGTAGTATGAGGGTGAACTGCGAGAAGCTGAGCTCAATCTGCTCTTCAGGTGTTGGTAGTATGAGGGTGAACTGCGAGAAGCTGAGCTCAATCTGCTCTTCAGGTGTTGGTAGTATGAGGGTGAACTGCGAGAAGCTGAGCTCAATCTGCTCTTCAGGTGTTGGTAGTATGAGGGTGAACTGCGAGAAGCTGAGCTCAATCTGCTCTTCAGGTGTTGGTAGTATGAGGGTGAACTGCGAGAAGCTGAGCTCAATCTGCTCTTCAGGTGTTGGTAGTATGAGGGTGAACTGCGAGAAGCTGAGCTCAATCTGCTCTTCAGGTGTTGGTAGTATGAGGGTGAACTGCGAGAAGCTGAGCTCAATCTGCTCTTCAGGTGTTGGTAGTATGAGGGTGAACTGCGAGAAGCTGAGCTCAATCTGCTCTTCGAGGTGTTGGTAGTATGAGGGTGAACTGCGAGAAGCTGAGCTCAATCTGCTCTTCAGGTGTTGGTAGTATGAGGGTGAACTGCGAGAAGCTGAGCTCAATCTGCTCTTCAGGTGTTGGTAGTATGAGGGTGAACTGCGAGAAGCTGAGCTCAATCTGCTCTTCAGGTGTTGGTAGTATGAGGGTGAACTGCGAGAAGCTGAGCTCAATCTGCTCTTCAGGTGTTGGTAGTATGAGGGTGAACTGCGAGAAGCTGAGCTCAATCTGCTCTTCAGGTGTTGGTAGTATGAGGGTGAACTGCGAGAAGCTGAGCTCAATCTGCTCTTCAGGTGTTGGTAGTATGAGGGTGAACTGCGAGAAGCTGAGCTCAATCTGCTCTTCAGGTGTTGGTAGTATGAGGGTGAACTGCGAGAAGCTGAGCTCAATCTGCTCTTCAGGTGTTGGTAGTATGAGGGTGAACTGCGAGAAGCTGAGCTCAATCTGCTCTTCAGGTGTTGGTAGTATGAGGGTGAACTGCGAGAAGCTGAGCTCAATCTGCTCTTCAGGTGTTGGTAGTATGAGGGTGAACTGCGAGAAGCTGAGCTCAATCTGCTCTTGAGGTGTTGGTAGTATGAGGGTGAACTGCGAGAAGCTGAGCTCAATCTGCTCTTCAGGTGTTGGTAGTATGAGGGTGAACTGCGAGAAGCTGAGCTCAATCTGCTCTTGAGGTGTTGGTAGTATGAGGGTGAACTGCGAGAAGCTGAGCTCAATCTGCTCTTCAGGTGTTGGTAGTATGAGGGTGAACTGCGAGAAGCTGAGCTCAATCTGCTCTTCAGGTGTTGGTAGTATGAGGGTGAACTGCGAGAAGCTGAGCTCAATCTGCTCTTCAGGTGTTGGTAGTATGAGGGTGAACTGCGAGAAGCTGAGCTCAATCTGCTCTTGAGGTGTTGGTAGTATGAGGGTGAACTGCGAGAAGCTGAGCTCAATCTGCTCTTCAGGTGTTGGTAGTATGAGGGTGAACTGCGAGAAGCTGAGCTCAATCTGCTCTTGAGGTGTTGGTAGTATGAGGGTGAACTGCGAGAAGCTGAGCTCAATCTGCTCTTCAGGTGTTGGTAGTATGAGGGGTGAACTGCGAGAAGCTGAGCTCAATCTGCTCTTGAGGTGTTGGTAGTATGAGGGTGAACTGCGAGAAGCTGAGCTCAATCTGCTCTTCAGGTGTTGGTAGTATGAGGGTGAACTGCGAGAAGCTGAGCTCAATCTGCTCTTCAGGTGTTGGTAGTATGAGGGTGAACTGCGAGAAGCTGAGCTCAATCTGCTCTTCAGGTGTTGGTAGTATGAGGGTGAACTGCGAGAAGCTGAGCTCAATCTGCTCTTCAGGTGTTGGTAGTATGAGGGTGAACTGCGAGAAGCTGAGCTCAATCTGCTCTTGAGGTGTTGGTAGTATGAGGGTGAACTGCGAGAAGCTGAGCTCAATCTGCTCTTCAGGTGTTGGTAGTATGAGGGGTGAACTGCGAGAAGCTGAGCTCAATCTGCTCTTGAGGTGTTGGTAGTATGAGGGTGAACTGCGAGAAGCTGAGCTCAATCTGCTCTTCAGGTGTTGGTAGTATGAGGGTGAACTGCGAGAAGCTGAGCTCAATCTGCTCTTCAGGTGTTGGTAGTATGAGGGTGAACTGCGAGAAGCTGAGCTCAATCTGCTCTTCAGGTGTTGGTAGTATGAGGGTGAACTGCGAGAAGCTGAGCTCAATCTGCTCTTCAGGTGTTGGTAGTATGAGGGTGAACTGCGAGAAGCTGAGCTCAATCTGCTCTTGAGGTGTTGGTAGTATGAGGGTGAACTGCGAGAAGCTGAGCTCAATCTGCTCTTCAGGTGTTGGTAGTATGAGGGTGAACTGCGAGAAGCTGAGCTCAATCTGCTCTTGAGGTGTTGGTAGTATGAGGGTGAACTGCGAGAAGCTGAGCTCAATCTGCTCTTCAGGTGTTGGTAGTATGAGGGTGAACTGCGAGAAGCTGAGCTCAATCTGCTCTTCAGGTGTTGGTAGTATGAGGGTGAACTGCGAGAAGCTGAGCTCAATCTGCTCTTCAGGTGTTGGTAGTATGAGGGTGAACTGCGAGAAGCTGAGCTCAATCTGCTCTTGAGGTGTTGGTAGTATGAGGGTGAACTGCGAGAAGCTGAGCTCAATCTGCTCTTCAGGTGTTGGTAGTATGAGGGTGAACTGCGAGAAGCTGAGCTCAATCTGCTCTTCAGGTGTTGGTAGTATGAGGGTGAACTGCGAGAAGCTGAGCTCAATCTGCTCTTCAGGTGTTGGTAGTATGAGGGTGAACTGCGAGAAGCTGAGCTCAATCTGCTCTTCAGGTGTTGGTAGTATGAGGGTGAACTGCGAGAAGCTGAGCTCAATCTGCTCTTGAGGTGTTGGTAGTATGAGGGTGAACTGCGAGAAGCTGAGCTCAATCTGCTCTTCAGGTGTTGGTAGTATGAGGGTGAACTGCGAGAAGCTGAGCTCAATCTGCTCTTGAGGTGTTGGTAGTATGAGGGTGAACTGCGAGAAGCTGAGCTCAATCTGCTCTTCAGGTGTTGGTAGTATGAGGGTGAACTGCGAGAAGCTGAGCTCAATCTGCTCTTCAGGTGTTGGTAGTATGAGGGTGAACTGCGAGAAGCTGAGCTCAATCTGCTCTTGAGGTGTTGGTAGTATGAGGGTGAACTGCGAGAAGCTGAGCTCAATCTGCTCTTCAGGTGTTGGTAGTATGAGGGTGAACTGCGAGAAGCTGAGCTCAATCTGCTCTTGAGGTGTTGGTAGTATGAGGGTGAACTGCGAGAAGCTGAGCTCAATCTGCTCTTCAGGTGTTGGTAGTATGAGGGTGAACTGCGAGAAGCTGAGCTCAATCTGCTCTTGAGGTGTTGGTAGTATGAGGGTGAACTGCGAGAAGCTGAGCTCAATCTGCTCTTCAGGTGTTGGTAGTATGAGGGTGAACTGCGAGAAGCTGAGCTCAATCTGCTCTTGAGGTGTTGGTAGTATGAGGGTGAACTGCGAGAAGCTGAGCTCAATCTGCTCTTCAGGTGTTGGTAGTATGAGGGTGAACTGCGAGAAGCTGAGCTCAATCTGCTCTTCAGGTGTTGGTAGTATGAGGGTGAACTGCGAGAAGCTGAGCTCAATCTGCTCTTCAGGTGTTGGTAGTATGAGGGTGAACTGCGAGAAGCTGAGCTCAATCTGCTCTTCAGGTGTTGGTAGTATGAGGGTGAACTGCGAGAAGCTGAGCTCAATCTGCTCTTGAGGTGTTGGTAGTATGAGGGTGAACTGCGAGAAGCTGAGCTCAATCTGCTCTTCAGGTGTTGGTAGTATGAGGGTGAACTGCGAGAAGCTGAGCTCAATCTGCTCTTGAGGTGTTGGTAGTATGAGGGTGAACTGCGAGAAGCTGAGCTCAATCTGCTCTTCAGGTGTTGGTAGTATGAGGGTGAACTGCGAGAAGCTGAGCTCAATCTGCTCTTCAGGTGTTGGTAGTATGAGGGTGAACTGCGAGAAGCTGAGCTCAATCTGCTCTTCAGGTGTTGGTAGTATGAGGGTGAACTGCGAGAAGCTGAGCTCAATCTGCTCTTCAGGTGTTGGTAGTATGAGGGTGAACTGCGAGAAGCTGAGCTCAATCTGCTCTTCAGGTGTTGGTAGTATGAGGGTGAACTGCGAGAAGCTGAGCTCAATCTGCTCTTCAGGTGTTGGTAGTATGAGGGTGAACTGCGAGAAGCTGAGCTCAATCTGCTCTTGAGGTGTTGGTAGTATGAGGGTGAACTGCGAGAAGCTGAGCTCAATCTGCTCTTCAGGTGTTGGTAGTATGAGGGTGAACTGCGAGAAGCTGAGCTCAATCTGCTCTTGAGGTGTTGGTAGTATGAGGGTGAACTGCGAGAAGCTGAGCTCAATCTGCTCTTCAGGTGTTGGTAGTATGAGGGTGAACTGCGAGAAGCTGAGCTCAATCTGCTCTTGAGGTGTTGGTAGTATGAGGGTGAACTGCGAGAAGCTGAGCTCAATCTGCTCTTCAGGTGTTGGTAGTATGAGGGTGAACTGCGAGAAGCTGAGCTCAATCTGCTCTTGAGGTGTTGGTAGTATGAGGGTGAACTGCGAGAAGCTGAGCTCAATCTGCTCTTCAGGTGTTGGTAGTATGAGGGTGAACTGCGAGAAGCTGAGCTCAATCTGCTCTTCAGGTGTTGGTAGTATGAGGGTGAACTGCGAGAAGCTGAGCTCAATCTGCTCTTCAGGTGTTGGTAGTATGAGGGTGAACTGCGAGAAGCTGAGCTCAATCTGCTCTTGAGGTGTTGGTAGTATGAGGGTGAACTGCGAGAAGCTGAGCTCAATCTGCTCTTCAGGTGTTGGTAGTATGAGGGTGAACTGCGAGAAGCTGAGCTCAATCTGCTCTTCAGGTGTTGGTAGTATGAGGGTGAACTGCGAGAAGCTGAGCTCAATCTGCTCTTCAGGTGTTGGTAGTATGAGGGTGAACTGCGAGAAGCTGAGCTCAATCTGCTCTTCAGGTGTTGGTAGTATGAGGGTGAACTGCGAGAAGCTGAGCTCAATCTGCTCTTGAGGTGTTGGTAGTATGAGGGTGAACTGCGAGAAGCTGAGCTCAATCTGCTCTTCAGGTGTTGGTAGTATGAGGGTGAACTGCGAGAAGCTGAGCTCAATCTGCTCTTGAGGTGTTGGTAGTATGAGGGTGAACTGCGAGAAGCTGAGCTCAATCTGCTCTTCAGGTGTTGGTAGTATGAGGGTGAACTGCGAGAAGCTGAGCTCAATCTGCTCTTCAGGTGTTGGTAGTATGAGGGTGAACTGCGAGAAGCTGAGCTCAATCTGCTCTTCAGGTGTTGGTAGTATGAGGGTGAACTGCGAGAAGCTGAGCTCAATCTGCTCTTCAGGTGTTGGTAGTATGAGGGTGAACTGCGAGAAGCTGAGCTCAATCTGCTCTTGAGGTGTTGGTAGTATGAGGGTGAACTGCGAGAAGCTGAGCTCAATCTGCTCTTCAGGTGTTGGTAGTATGAGGGTGAACTGCGAGAAGCTGAGCTCAATCTGCTCTTGAGGTGTTGGTAGTATGAGGGTGAACTGCGAGAAGCTGAGCTCAATCTGCTCTTCAGGTGTTGGTAGTATGAGGGTGAACTGCGAGAAGCTGAGCTCAATCTGCTCTTGAGGTGTTGGTAGTATGAGGGTGAACTGCGAGAAGCTGAGCTCAATCTGCTCTTCAGGTGTTGGTAGTATGAGGGTGAACTGCGAGAAGCTGAGCTCAATCTGCTCTTGAGGTGTTGGTAGTATGAGGGTGAACTGCGAGAAGCTGAGCTCAATCTGCTCTTCAGGTGTTGGTAGTATGAGGGTGAACTGCGAGAAGCTGAGCTCAATCTGCTCTTCAGGTGTTGGTAGTATGAGGGTGAACTGCGAGAAGCTGAGCTCAATCTGCTCTTGAGGTGTTGGTAGTATGAGGGTGAACTGCGAGAAGCTGAGCTCAATCTGCTCTTCAGGTGTTGGTAGTATGAGGGTGAACTGCGAGAAGCTGAGCTCAATCTGCTCTTGAGGTGTTGGTAGTATGAGGGTGAACTGCGAGAAGCTGAGCTCAATCTGCTCTTCAGGTGTTGGTAGTATGAGGGTGAACTGCGAGAAGCTGAGCTCAATCTGCTCTTGAGGTGTTGGTAGTATGAGGGTGAACTGCGAGAAGCTGAGCTCAATCTGCTCTTCAGGTGTTGGTAGTATGAGGGTGAACTGCGAGAAGCTGAGCTCAATCTGCTCTTCAGGTGTTGGTAGTATGAGGGTGAACTGCGAGAAGCTGAGCTCAATCTGCTCTTGAGGTGTTGGTAGTATGAGGGTGAACTGCGAGAAGCTGAGCTCAATCTGCTCTTCAGGTGTTGGTAGTATGAGGGTGAACTGCGAGAAGCTGAGCTCAATCTGCTCTTGAGGTGTTGGTAGTATGAGGGTGAACTGCGAGAAGCTGAGCTCAATCTGCTCTTCAGGTGTTGGTAGTATGAGGGTGAACTGCGAGAAGCTGAGCTCAATCTGCTCTTGAGGTGTTGGTAGTATGAGGGTGAACTGCGAGAAGCTGAGCTCAATCTGCTCTTCAGGTGTTGGTAGTATGAGGGTGAACTGCGAGAAGCTGAGCTCAATCTGCTCTTGAGGTGTTGGTAGTATGAGGGTGAACTGCGAGAAGCTGAGCTCAATCTGCTCTTCAGGTGTTGGTAGTATGAGGGTGAACTGCGAGAAGCTGAGCTCAATCTGCTCTTGAGGTGTTGGTAGTATGAGGGTGAACTGCGAGAAGCTGAGCTCAATCTGCTCTTCAGGTGTTGGTAGTATGAGGGTGAACTGCGAGAAGCTGAGCTCAATCTGCTCTTGAGGTGTTGGTAGTATGAGGGTGAACTGCGAGAAGCTGAGCTCAATCTGCTCTTCAGGTGTTGGTAGTATGAGGGTGAACTGCGAGAAGCTGAGCTCAATCTGCTCTTGAGGTGTTGGTAGTATGAGGGTGAACTGCGAGAAGCTGAGCTCAATCTGCTCTTCAGGTGTTGGTAGTATGAGGGTGAACTGCGAGAAGCTGAGCTCAATCTGCTCTTCAGGTGTTGGTAGTATGAGGGTGAACTGCGAGAAGCTGAGCTCAATCTGCTCTTGAGGTGTTGGTAGTATGAGGGTGAACTGCGAGAAGCTGAGCTCAATCTGCTCTTCAGGTGTTGGTAGTATGAGGGTGAACTGCGAGAAGCTGAGCTCAATCTGCTCTTGAGGTGTTGGTAGTATGAGGGTGAACTGCGAGAAGCTGAGCTCAATCTGCTCTTCAGGTGTTGGTAGTATGAGGGTGAACTGCGAGAAGCTGAGCTCAATCTGCTCTTGAGGTGTTGGTAGTATGAGGGTGAACTGCGAGAAGCTGAGCTCAATCTGCTCTTCAGGTGTTGGTAGTATGAGGGTGAACTGCGAGAAGCTGAGCTCAATCTGCTCTTGAGGTGTTGGTAGTATGAGGGTGAACTGCGAGAAGCTGAGCTCAATCTGCTCTTCAGGTGTTGGTAGTATGAGGGTGAACTGCGAGAAGCTGAGCTCAATCTGCTCTTGAGGTGTTGGTAGTATGAGGGTGAACTGCGAGAAGCTGAGCTCAATCTGCTCTTCAGGTGTTGGTAGTATGAGGGTGAACTGCGAGAAGCTGAGCTCAATCTGCTCTTGAGGTGTTGGTAGTATGAGGGTGAACTGCGAGAAGCTGAGCTCAATCTGCTCTTCAGGTGTTGGTAGTATGAGGGTGAACTGCGAGAAGCTGAGCTCAATCTGCTCTTGAGGTGTTGGTAGTATGAGGGTGAACTGCGAGAAGCTGAGCTCAATCTGCTCTTCAGGTGTTGGTAGTATGAGGGTGAACTGCGAGAAGCTGAGCTCAATCTGCTCTTCAGGTGTTGGTAGTATGAGGGTGAACTGCGAGAAGCTGAGCTCAATCTGCTCTTGAGGTGTTGGTAGTATGAGGGTGAACTGCGAGAAGCTGAGCTCAATCTGCTCTTCAGGTGTTGGTAGTATGAGGGTGAACTGCGAGAAGCTGAGCTCAATCTGCTCTTGAGGTGTTGGTAGTATGAGGGTGAACTGCGAGAAGCTGAGCTCAATCTGCTCTTCAGGTGTTGGTAGTATGAGGGTGAACTGCGAGAAGCTGAGCTCAATCTGCTCTTGAGGTGTTGGTAGTATGAGGGTGAACTGCGAGAAGCTGAGCTCAATCTGCTCTTCAGGTGTTGGTAGTATGAGGGTGAACTGCGAGAAGCTGAGCTCAATCTGCTCTTGAGGTGTTGGTAGTATGAGGGTGAACTGCGAGAAGCTGAGCTCAATCTGCTCTTCAGGTGTTGGTAGTATGAGGGTGAACTGCGAGAAGCTGAGCTCAATCTGCTCTTCAGGTGTTGGTAGTATGAGGGTGAACTGCGAGAAGCTGAGCTCAATCTGCTCTTGAGGTGTTGGTAGTATGAGGGTGAACTGCGAGAAGCTGAGCTCAATCTGCTCTTCAGGTGTTGGTAGTATGAGGGTGAACTGCGAGAAGCTGAGCTCAATCTGCTCTTGAGGTGTTGGTAGTATGAGGGTGAACTGCGAGAAGCTGAGCTCAATCTGCTCTTCAGGTGTTGGTAGTATGAGGGTGAACTGCGAGAAGCTGAGCTCAATCTGCTCTTGAGGTGTTGGTAGTATGAGGGTGAACTGCGAGAAGCTGAGCTCAATCTGCTCTTCAGGTGTTGGTAGTATGAGGGTGAACTGCGAGAAGCTGAGCTCAATCTGCTCTTGAGGTGTTGGTAGTATGAGGGTGAACTGCGAGAAGCTGAGCTCAATCTGCTCTTCAGGTGTTGGTAGTATGAGGGTGAACTGCGAGAAGCTGAGCTCAATCTGCTCTTGAGGTGTTGGTAGTATGAGGGTGAACTGCGAGAAGCTGAGCTCAATCTGCTCTTCAGGTGTTGGTAGTATGAGGGTGAACTGCGAGAAGCTGAGCTCAATCTGCTCTTGAGGTGTTGGTAGTATGAGGGTGAACTGCGAGAAGCTGAGCTCAATCTGCTCTTCAGGTGTTGGTAGTATGAGGGTGAACTGCGAGAAGCTGAGCTCAATCTGCTCTTGAGGTGTTGGTAGTATGAGGGTGAACTGCGAGAAGCTGAGCTCAATCTGCTCTTCAGGTGTTGGTAGTATGAGGGTGAACTGCGAGAAGCTGAGCTCAATCTGCTCTTCAGGTGTTGGTAGTATGAGGGTGAACTGCGAGAAGCTGAGCTCAATCTGCTCTTGAGGTGTTGGTAGTATGAGGGTGAACTGCGAGAAGCTGAGCTCAATCTGCTCTTCAGGTGTTGGTAGTATGAGGGTGAACTGCGAGAAGCTGAGCTCAATCTGCTCTTCAGGTGTTGGTAGTATGAGGGTGAACTGCGAGAAGCTGAGCTCAATCTGCTCCATCGAAACCTGGCTTGGATTGGTGCGCAGAAAAAATTGATTTTTCTAGAAATTCTAATCAGAAAAAAAAAACTATGAGCTACCTTTTTATTTCATAAGAAACTGAGTTTAACAATAATCCATCTTTCTTTGCTTCACAATTTTTCTTCTCATTTCATAGAAGCAGATTCTTTTTTTTTAAAACAGAAACAATTCGTCTCAGAAAAAAACCGCGCTCAATGAGATCTACATCACATGTGTTTGCCGCCCAAATTATGAGAAGTGAGAAGAGAACTTAGGCTTGGCAAAAACTACTGTTCGAATAATTTTTTTTAAAACTACTGTCCTGAAGTTGATCAAGGCGAAAGTAATTGCGTTCTTTTTTCATTATCTTACTGCTCACGAAATGACTCGTTTACTTACTCGATAAGAGCTTTTTCCTACATATATGTATTGATATGCTCTTAGGTGTTTGTGCTTGTGTTGTCGATCCGGCCCGAAGCTGTCTAATTCTGTGATTTTTTCGAAAGTTGGTCTTCTTGGACAGGAAGAAGTAGCCTTTCACCGGAGGGCCACCGTGAGAAAGACAGGGACAAGAGAAAGAAAAACTCAGGACCGTTAAAATTTATAAGAGTACTGTTTTAGTGTGAGAATAAAAGAATAGTAAATTTGTGCGTTCATTTGTCTTAAAACGAATTACCATGAAATGGAAATGGATTACGGTGTTTATTTTGCCACTTTCTCAATGAAGTAATCTTTTACCAACCGTATCATTCATGGCACTTTCACCCGCGACATTTTGTTATTTTTCAGTTATTCATCACTGTTTTTGTTGCTTAGGCTCAGGTAAAGATTACGCTTACGAGGCCGTAGGGCTTAGGAACGAGACTGCATAAAACATTTCTCACAGTATCAAATTTTGCCGATTTGTTTGAAAAAAAGTCGTGTGTACAAAGTGTTGGTATTTCCTTTCCAATAAGAAGCAACCTTTTGTCAAAAAAGAACACCGTATTCTATTGGTATTTCACTTCAATTCGGGGTGAGACAAATGAACGAACGGAATTACTTCATATTACACGAGAAAAGTACTTTTTTATCAAGTTTTAACGCTCTTACTTTCTCTACTCTCTATCTCCTAGGACATTTCATTTCGATAAGAATCGTTGTATGGATCGGCCTCGGCTCTCTGTCGCCTCTCCAAGTCAATCACGCTTCCGCTACATTGACATGAGTGAGTTAATCTTCGTTGAACAATGATCATTCAATCTATTGTCATTTCGTTGACAGAGTCTTAAAATTGTGAGTTCATCGGCAAATTCATCTTCATGATAGCTGAAAATTCATTGGACCAAGAAAGTATGAAGATTCCAGGCAAATTGGGTCATGATGAGAAGCTGTTGAGTGACTCCGGCACGGAACTTTTACGTAAGGTGAACGATTTTTTTATGAAGCCATCGCATAAATTTATACATAAGTCATCGTTGTTATTAATAAGTTATCTCAAAATTTTATTTTAATGTTTAAATGAATGAATAAAATAATTGATTTATCACATTCTAAGTGAATAATTTGTAACGAGAATGAAATTTTTTGAGAGTGGCAGCGACATTTTAAAAAATGAAGATGAAGGAATGATGACAAGCGCATCGACATCGTCAGTTTCCTTCTCTTTAACTGTCGTTTGAGGGAAAACCATACATAGAATCTTCCCAAATAATAGTCATAACTACAAATAGTCGTCAACATATAACTAATCATCGTTTGATTGAGAAAAAAATGAGGACTAATAATGGTTTCGAGTTCACCCAAATGCTGATCAGGAGGAGTCCCGGGAGAAGTTCCGGGGGAAGTCCCGGGAGAAGTTCCGGGAGAACCGGCTGTGGCAGAGAAATCTCGCCGATTTCTCGTCCAGAACTGCGGAATCTAGAGCACAAAGTCAGTTTGGAATGCCTGCATTCACTGCGTTGCCAGACGAATCCTCTTATATCACCATAGGTAAACTGCCAACTGGCAAGAAACTTTCTAGGGCGACCGATCTACCGACCCTCTCACTCGAAGTGAATCGTATCACGACACTTTGTACCGCGTCACTTTGTATACGACACTTTGTACCCCGTCACTTTGTACCGCGACACTTTGTACCGCGACACATTGTACCGCGACTTGAGTGAGGCCGCGCGTTTTATTTTTACATTAAAACATATTTTTACATTAAAAAACGCTTAGGCTTAGTAAAAGTTTACGATAACGAGGCCGTACGGCTTAGCTAACGAGGCCGTACGCGGTACAAAGTGTCGCGGTACAAAGTGTCGCGGTACAAAGTGACGGGGTACAAAGTGTTGGGTACAAAGTGTCGTATACAAAGTGACGCGGTACAAAGTGTCGGTAATTCGAAGTGAATGTATCCGAGTTTTCACAGCTAAAATTGCAAGAGAGACAAATCATTCCTCAACATAAATAGAACATTTCATTAGCCATAACTCAGCCTCAACCGGTTTGTTCAAGTAAAAAGTGCAACTTTTAACCTACTTCAGCGATCGACCTATTGTAAAATCAAGACATATTTATCCTATGTATCTCACTCAAATAATTGAATTTTTTCTCTCAAAAACTTTTTTCTCATGGAGTCCCTGCGTTAAAAGTTCATCATATGACTTCAAATTCAAATGATACTGTATTAATACTTCAAAGTTTTTAACTTGAGAAGAGTGACCAGTGAAAAAGATAATTTCTGATGAAGTTAACGAAAATAAAAACCATTCTACCTAAACTTAGGGAAACGAGTGACGTGCAAGTTAAATAACTGTCATGATAAACTACGAACATTCAAAAGCGAATTAGTGTAGAAATGTTTGCGGTGCCTTTTTTTACTAAATTCCCTTGCTGCTGCTATTTTCTTTAGCAATAAACCGGAGAGCAGCAGCTGTTTTCACAAGGTTAGGCCTTTATCTCCTCTCAAATGTGAGCGTACTTGGCCGTGAGGCAGGATTGAATACGACGAAAATTATTTTTTTTTAAAAAGACAGCCGAGAAAAGAATCCTTCATTTAAAGGTGACGGAAACCGTTCGCAATCGTGAACATCATGAAATCATGCGGGAGCTCCGAGCTGACGTACACATGAAAAAAGCTTCTTGATATTATGTGTAGATCATCAAAAACTTTTTATTATACCTCCTATCTTCAAAAGTTATACATACAAATTAGTGCTGGCAAAACACTCGATTTGGTCACACACTCACACACCCTTCACGTGATTTCTTAATGACAAGCAAGCATATACGATGGCTTCTACAGTAGATCCACCATGAGCATTTAAAAACCTCAGAAGACCATTGAAGACACAGCGTTTTTCTACTGAAGTCTGGGGACATTGATAGTTCGGCAAGATAAAAATTTATCCTTTCATTTATTAGTTGGAAGAGTCAAAAGAGCTGATTGTGTTCTAATTTCTCAAACACCAGACGATAGTTTGCTAGACCATCACATACATGGAATATGAACTGAAAGAGATAGTACAAAATTGTAGAGAAAAAACTGCGTAATACTCATTCGTCCTCATTATATCCACATCCGACCTCACGCTTCCATATACCTTTTTTTCTTTGCTTTAGTTATGAACTCGGTTTTATAAGTTAAGTCAGTTCATAAGTCCTCTAAATCCTCACAGCTGTATTATCTAATGGAAATTCAAATTTCAAAATAGCACTTTTCTGTTGAAAAATAAACGCAGTTCTAATTCTGTACCATTTTCAGTCTCACCGCGAATAACCGTGAATGTCAATGAATTACTGTGTTTTTTCATTCATTCATTTTTCAAACGGGAGTAGTGATTAAAAAAACACGATAATTCAATGAGATTCAGAGACAATCGGACGTGAGACTAAATAATGTTATTAACGCTGCGTTTATCTTTCACCAGTAAAGTATTTTTTTAATTTTAACGCTGCATAAGCTTTTCGCGATATTCTAATTTAAAAAAAGAAAACTATCAAGTTTTTTTTATTGTAATTGCAGGAGCAGTAAAAGAAAAAAATCGTTGGACCGAAAACAAAGGGAAAATGAGAATATTTATCAATGAAAAACAATAACTGAACAGCAAAAACAGATTTTAATCAATGATAAGTCGATAAATGCTTGGCAGCAAAAGATCCTGGAGGGGATTGAGTCAAGGCTGCGCCATGTTCTCTGCTGCGATACCCGGTCTAATGAGGATTATCTTTCCAAGGTTACTCAGAAGACCCTTGCGTTGTTGAAGGAAAATAAATATAGAGTAAGTAGATCAGGAGAAACGTTTGAGATTGAGGTTATTACGCATGGAAAATGCGTGGTAAGGTATAAGAAAGGGGGTCTTACATGTGAGGGGAAAAGTGAGGTCGAAGGAGTTGATAACATATGAGGTCGACGGGGTCCACGTTGATTTCGGGAAAAAACTTTCGAGTGATTGGTCGGTCCTACTCCAGTGGTAGCATTGTGTGGGAATGCGGTGAGGGACTAGGACGATACAGCTTCAAGGTGTTCAATTCCTCTTCGAAGACGGATTTCATATTGTCCACTAGACGAAATGAATAGAGCAGAGAGCGGATGGAAAGTCGACCACTCCAGTCATGGCGAACAAGATATAATGATCTATGTATGAACTCCAATCAGCTCATTGTTAGCTCAAGAAAAATCTTGATGTTTATGCAGTCTTGAATTTGAGTCAGATCTTTTTTGTATGTGCTTAGGTCTCGTTTGAGATGCCTTGAAAGTCAATTAAGTCTTTCTTACACGTGGATTAGGTCTCATTCAAGAAGTCTTGCATGTGAATTAAGTCTCAACTAGTGAATTGAGTCTTGCAGATGATTGAGTCGTTGTGTGAACTGGTCAAGAGTCTCTCCAGAATGCAAAACCTAACAGAGGACGATGACTTGAAGGCGGAAATTAGCGTAGGCCTCAGAAGAATGAAGCCTTTTGTAGAGAAGCTGAGAATGCAGGTTACTCCTGATCGTATAAGAATAATCGGAAGGCCGGACGTACTTTCCATTTTCATATCCATCAATTCACCAATTTTTTTTGTTGGTAAATTAAGGTAGCAGTTTGGGTCGAGTTTCTTGAAAACTATAGCATGCTTTATCAGTTTTTTGCAGCTAAGTGTTTTTCTGTTGTTGTTGTTGTTGTTGCATATTTTATGATTTTTAGGACTCAGCTTTTAAATTTCATTTTGCGATCGAAATTAACAAAAATAGGTTCGCTGTGCTCAGCTAATCGTTCTAAAAGTCAACCTCGCTTACTTGAGGTAAAATGCGCAAGCGACGATGAAACGAGAGAAGAGTTGCGATGATGGGCTATTTTTCTGGTCTGGCGAAACTTCTCCTAAAAATTTCTCTGTTTCTCTTTTTTGAATGAACTGTTCGCTGAAATCTACCATTACATCTTAAAATATAATATTGGCTAAGTTGAATGAAATCCATCGCACGGGCGAAAATCCGGCACTTTTTTGCCCGTGCGATGAATTTCATATAATGTCCGGCACAAAAATCCGGCACTTTTTTGCCCGTGCGATGGATTTCATTCCCTATAGTCTCAGCCCATCGTTGCTTTAAACGATTAACAAAGATAAAAAAAAATTTGGCTAAGTTGTGATTTCGGATCTAATCTACTTTAGCCGTCCAATGAAAGTTTAGCCGTCCAATGAAAACTTTAGCCGTCCCATCAAACTTTAGCCGTCCAATCCAACTTTTACGAAGATAGACATTAGAAAAATTAGAAAAAGAAAAAAAGATAGAAAAGGCTAGAAAATAGATGCATAGAAAAAATACGAGGAGATTAACAGTTGTTTTAGGAATTCAAAATCAATATTGAAATCGCTGAAAAATATAGGATACAAAATAAATAAATTGTATTAACATTTTCTTTCGGAACTATTCGTTAGCTAGTGAAACAAAAATGTTGTGTGGATCCGCATACTTTCTCTAGAAGCTCTTCCTTTTAAGTCCCCAGTCAACTGAATCAGCAATTTTACAACCGCTTATTCTGTCTACCCATGAAGATTATACATTCAAAGATGCAATCCAAACCTATGAAATGCATCGTCTCAGTTATCTATCCAAACTAAAATTAGTTCAAGAGTTAAAATTTAGTTATATAATTTATATCAAAGTTGAGCGTCGTGAGAAAAGAGTTTATATGTAGTACGTGATTTTCCGTGCGAGGGACGACGTGGTCAAGGGGCACTGTTTGCTCTCTCAGATGCTAACGAGGTAAGAGGAGAGGGAGAGATGCAAGACATAGGAGAGGGAGAGATGCAAGAGTCAGAGAGAAAGGGAGAGAGAGAAACGAAAAAATTAAAGATATTGCAAGAGAGAAGTGACAGGAGAGAAACAAAAAAAGGAGGATGAGAGAGAAAGAGATGGACAGAGAGAGCGAGAGAGAGACTGAGAAAGTAAGAGAAAATGAAGAGTTATCAATCCTCAACCCTCTTTCCTAGTTCTCTCCGTTACCATTGATGGGGAAGGTTGCTGTATCTTTCTACCTATTCATTCTACCACTCCTCACGTACTTCATTGGATCCTCCATCTTTGAATACTTGTTCAAAGAAAAGCTTCATGGAGTTCGTCCAATCATTCCTAAGGTACTTCTAATTTACCTGGTACCAAAACTTGGTAACAGGGTAATCAGTTGAAGTATTCTAATTCAAATTCACGATTTAAAAAAAATCGTTCTAATATTTTTCTTGGGAAAGATGGATCAAACAATCGCAGTATTTTGGGTCAAACTGTTTCAGGCAAACATTTTATTTGAGTTGAAATGACTTGCCTTATCTTAGTATTTAACATATTCCTATTGTAAGTTAGACAGTTTAAGGCAGTGACGTCTGGTTAAGATTTAATGTACTTAAATAGTTCGTAAAGTTTTCTAGCATGTTTTGATAGAAAACTTTACGAACTATTTAAGTCGTAAAGTTCGTAAAGTTTTTTTCTGGACAGTTCTTCTTTTTCTAAGACTTATCAAGTCTTTTCAGCAGAGCATCAAGAATTCTGTGTGCAGAAAGCCAAAACTATAGATATAAGAACGATCCTCATATTCTCGATTCCAGACCCACTTACCTCTTTTTCCTCGACTTACCTCTTTTCTCACTTTGAAAAGTGTCCCGCCTTGGTGTTGATACAAATCACTCCTCTATTTGTTCCCCTAACTGCCCTTTCCGAAATCACCCTTGCGATGAAGCATTATTATTATTATTATTATTATTATTATTATTATTATTATTATTATTATTATTATTATTATTATTATTATTATTATTATTATTATTATTACATAATACCTCAGATGAATACTACTACTGTCAATCGTAGTCTAAATGTGAAGAAACATTTTTTTCGACAACGCTAATTGTAAATTTCAGGACGCTTTCTACGGTGAGTACCCAGTTAGTAGAGACGATCGGTCAATTATTCCCTTCTCCATTGACGTCCCGCAAGCCGAAGTGGAAGATCTTCAAAGAAGAGCCCGTGACGCCCGATACCCCCTGAGAGGATCGGCTACCGAAGAGCTTGTTCACAATCTGACTCAGCGACTGTCCTCTTTCAACTGGCAGCAACATCAGTACTTCCTCAACACATTCAAGCAGTTCACGTCAGTTATGCTTGAGTTCAGGGTACCATTCCCTCTTTAAAGGAATTTTTCCTTCAAAAAGGTACCTAATGTTCTAATAAGTATATTTCGCATTATAAGGGTACTTTTTACTCTAAAACAAAACAATCCGTTTAAAACGGTACCTGGTACTGGCGAGAGTCGAGAAGGAACTCAATCTTGTATTGTTACAGTACTGAAATAGAAGGTCTACAAATTCACTTTGTGTGGTCTCACACGGAATCTTCCAAACGTGAAAGGGTTATTCCTCTGCTGCTCCTACACGGTTTCCCTTCTTCTTTCTGGAGCTACTTCAAAGTGCTGCCGATTCTCTCGAATCCGACTCGATTCGGATTCGATTTCGGAGGGAAGGAGCGAATTCGCTTCGATGTTGTCACTCCCTCACTTCCCAGCTATCTCTTTTCCGCGCAGCCAATGCAACCAGGTAAGAGTTGATTATTTGACTACGCGACTATCTAATTTTTCAACTTATCCCTCTAAAACACAGCTCGCTTTTTCGTATGGTTTCCAGTGAACGCCTCTACGTACTGCGGTAACCTACATTTTCGTATAGTTGGTTTTTTATACAATCTCAGCCAGTGTAAAATTATACAAACTCAGCCAGTCTCTTCGTCCCAAGAAGTCTTGGAAGAATAATTGAAGAACAGTATAGACCTTTTCACTCAAAACAGGTTTTTGTTATTTGGTTATCAAAGAAAATCGGATGTGATCATAACTGATTGTATGTCAGGATTTTCTAAAACGGACATGGCGAGAATCACGCACAAGTTGATGCGGCGTCTCGGATACCGTACTTACTTCGTGTACGGTGGAGAGTTCCTCGGAGCAGAAGTCTGCTTGTCTTTCACTACTGATCACTAAATCGCAAAGAACTCAGCAAAGCTTAAGTTGAGATAAGCCTCATAAAAATATGATAGCTTTAACGCCAAAGAATTATGTAGTTGTTCAGAGTAATCGCTAATTGGATTGACATCGAGAGTTTCATATGTAGTTTCATACTGAAGAGTCTTTGAAAGACCAGAGGTTACTCTGCTTCGAGCAGGGTTGGAGCACAAAAAAGCTAAGAGATTTTCTTAAATTGTATCTTTATTTCATGGCGACTGAGAAATTCAAGCACGAGCTAGCGATCCTCGAACGATATCTTAGTATTGACTTTTAATAGGCGTCATATGTGACTTTCGCGAGTCTTCAGTTGGGACTCTGGCGAGTTCTCAGTATATATTTTGAAAATTCCTGGAAAATGACCTTCAGATTGCAACGATTTTGTCCATCCTCTTCCCGAATGCCGTTGACGGCTTGATCGTGTCAGACCCCCTTCTGTCGGTGGACTCCTTCAGGGGGATTCTTCAGCTCTTGTTCGCTCCTCAGCAGCAACTTCCAACGAAGTACCCGCCTTTTGCGGCTCTGCCCCTCCCGGGTGAGCACATGCAGAGCACATGCATTTCATTCGTCGAGAAGCTCAAGAATATTTTGCCGACATTCTAGTTTGTCGGCAAAATATTCTCATTGAAGACCGCCCTCTCCTCCAAAAAAATGATGACCAGATTGAATAACCAAGTTTTAGATGTTCCGATACCATAGAAAGTAAATGAGTCGGAATGTCCCAGGTTCGAAGTCTCACATGCATGAGCTTTAATTCGAGTCTAGTTCTAGTTTCTTCTTCGTCGACTTTTTTTTCAGAAACTCAATAAGTCTGTTCTCACTATGAATGATCGCATTTCAACCAAAATGGTCATTCTGCTTGACATGCAGGCATGGTGAGTGACTCGGTGCTGTCGCTGGTGGAGTGGATGATCTCCACCATCTCCTTCTCCTCCAATCCCTCGCTTCCACTCGAGAAGCAGTTGACGTATGACGAGCTGCTCATCCATATCGCTCTCTTCTGGTTCACGAAGACGCCATCAGCGCCCGCTCTCCAAATCCTCTCCACGCCGGTCCCCGACGATTTTAAAAGGTTTGAGGTTTTGTTTGCGTGGAGTATTGAAATCATGTGAGAAAATGATGAAGAGGCAAAAAAACGATGAAGGGCTCGAAGAGAAGAAGTTGTGAGGTTGCGAAAAGCCTTTTTAAGTAGCTATGACGGAGAAATGAGGATAAAAGTAGGGCTAAAGTGTGACAATCGTTAATTAGACCTCACTAAAAAAGAACTTCCTCAGTAACAGATTCGAAAACTTTCACCAAAACATGAAAAGTTTCAAAACCGTACTAGCTCTCCTGAGGAACTGTGGCGAAAGGTGTGAAAAAAAGAAAGGTGCTAGTTGTATTGATTAGGGACGATAATAGGCAATCTTGAGCAGGATGAAGGGAAGCTGGTGATCACAAAGAGATTATATACAAAAAAAGGAATATTCGATCATATCGAATGCAAAATAATAAGAATAAAGACTATACGCAGTGAAATTCCTTGCGTCATAAACAACATCAGCAATGCGATTGAGACCTCGATATTTACATACAGGGTAGCCCATGTATTCGGCCACGCGTTTACAAACGTGTATCTCAGTGCATAGGTGAGCAAGAGTGTTCAAATTTTGAACATTTATTAGATCACATTAATAAAAACATTGGGTCAAAAAATCTTTCGATTCGGTCTCTTTTGGCACAAACGACAGCCCGAGTAGCTTTGGGAACGCTTCGATCACTGGACGAAGGTACTTGTCGTCGATCTTCGACCACTCCTCTGAAAGGATTTTTTTAGAGACACCAGATTAAAGTGGGGATGAGCATTGATTCTGCTCTCAAGGTAGGACCACACGAAATAGACCAGCGGATTGAGTTCGGGCGATGAGGAGGGCCATTCTGCGCTGGAGATGAAGTCGGGAAAATGAGCCTTGCACCATGCCTGTGTTCCGATAGCCTTGTGAGCAGGCGCAGAATCTTGCTGTAAGACCCAAGGTGTATTACGGTAGTTGAAAGCAGACCAAGGAAGCAATAACTTTTGAAGAATATGGTGGCGGTTGTATTCCTGGTCATTTTTGACTCATGGTTCGAGAAAAACAAGGCGGGTGGACACTCCGGACACTCTGGTGGCGGACACTCCGGCTAAAACCATGACTTGTGCAGGATGGGAAGCTCTATGAACGATTCTACCGGCTTCATTACCTGCCTGTGAGTCCCGAGCAAGCACTCGCATTTTTCGAGGGTTTTAGGCCTCTTCCACAGTGAACAGCTTCTCATCCGAGAAGTTTGTCCTAAGGTGTCGCGTCGCGCGTCCGGAGGTTCAGAGCGCGGCACCTTTAGAGTCTGCCCTCCTTGTTCTTTAGAGTTAGGATGGCAGCCTTTTTAGTACGATATGCGGTGAGCCTCAAATCCTCTTTAACAATTCTTTGAAGAGTCGTACGTGATAAGTTTATCGCGGAGGCCATTTTGTTCATTCTACGCCCAGCATTTCGGCCGACTCACTTCCTCACGGTTTCAATCTTGTTAGGGGTGTGAACTAATCGAGGACCACCTCTTCAGTACAAGTCAGCAAGTGTACCGTTCTGTTCAAACCGTTTGATTGTTTTCCAGACAAGATTGCGAGAGAGGTTGAGATCCTTAGCGATGCGTGTATTTGTTCGACCAAGTTTGTGCAAGTCCACAATGATAGAGCGTGCTCTATGAGCAGCTACCATTCTTTCGACAAATGATCAAATGAAATGAAATTTCAACCATGAAATAAAAACACATGTGAGAAAAAAACATATGTAAAAGTTGGAGCCCAGTATGCCCTATAAATTGAATTATAAACGCCGAAAGATTGGTTGCCGATTACATGCGCTACCCTGTACATACATACAATATACTAGTATGGAAGACTTTTCATTAGCTCTAGTGATGCGAAGTGAGGGAGACGAATTCGAGACAAAAAACTAGAAATTGTTTATTGAAATTTAAAAGGATAGAAATTGTGGTTTTCATGTATAATATCTCTTAAAAACTTAATCGTTGTTTGAAATGAATAATACAAATTGAAATAGCATTATCAAATTATATAAGAATACTTTATCGATTGGACGACTGTTGAATGATTAGAGCAAGTCATAGTTTATTTGAGAGTGCCGGTGAGATCGCCGACTTGTCTGCTGCACTCAGAGTACTGCCCGTGGAAGATGCCTTCCTCAGTTCTCTCCGACAAGTTCCCCAACATGACCCAGTCGACTATACTGAAGGGGGTGGGTCTGAGCCACTCCCTCAAGGACCCGCTCAATCTGGCAACTCAGATATTTTCTTGTGCCGAATCGATAATTTTTTGATTTAATAAACGGTTTAATTGAAGACAATACACTCTGTTTCGAAGACTTTATCGACACTCCAAAGATTGAGGCTTATAATACTTGTCTTTTGAGCCACCCTTTCGAAGTCTTTTTTCTAGAACTTCTCATCTAATTCTATTAATCGATTCCTATCCAGGGTATAAGCCAAAAATACATGAAAAGAAGAAAAGGCACCCTGCGAAACTTTGAAAAGCAAGAAATTGAAGTGATGCTTATTATTAGTTAGAGATTTAATTCTCTACCTATGAAAGAAAAAAAGTTATATTGATTTAGTTAACTGTTTCAATTTTGCGTTGTTGTTGTTTTGCCGATAGGTCCTGTCGAGGGGAGTCCTTTTGGGATAGGTTGGTGAGGATCCTTTTGAGTCCGGAGAGATTTTCTCCGTCTACACTCGCACCGCAGTCGGCGATCCTCTTGGCGAGACCCATTCGTTAACCGGAGAAGGGCAAGAGGTTATTTTACTGGCGCCTCGACTCGCCATTGAAAAGTATAGCGGAGTATCGGCTGATGTTTTGTCCGGTGGCATGCCCAGGCCAATCCGGCATCGCCCTCCTTTGACTAGCTTTACTACCCAGTTTTGGTCCGCGGCGGGATTTCTCCCGCTACCTCCCAGCACGAATTCTTCGTAGGGAGGCGTCCCTCTATCCGCCACCTGAGGTCGCGCTCGATTCTGGACTGGATGATCCGGCTCCATCCGTGACAGGCTCTTAAGGCTGTAGAGTCACGAATGGCCACCGTTGCCAGTGTGTTTCGAGTTCAATTGTGCGTGAGTAGCATCCAGTGATGTTACTTTATAGATATATGTAAATATTAATTTTCGTCGCGCTATATTAATTTTCGTCGCGCTTGCTCCCGCCTCGCAGCAGAGTACGCGCTCCCCTGGGATGCGCTATAACGTTTGATATATCGTTCGGGACCG
The DNA here is from genome assembly GCA_964056735.1 of Allodiplogaster pararmata. Classification (NCBI taxonomy): domain Eukaryota; kingdom Metazoa; phylum Nematoda; class Chromadorea; order Rhabditida; family Diplogasteridae; genus Allodiplogaster; species Allodiplogaster pararmata. Next base: position 15,538,018 of record OZ057407.1, read on the forward strand.
TCAGCCGTCGCAGGCTGCGGCTTGTAGACTGTTGCGGAGTTTTCATTATCTGCCACACTCTTCTACTATACATTAGTGAGCGTGTTTTTGTTGAATGCGATACGGCATGTCCCAAAAACAAAATTCTAAGAGATGTTTAAATTGCAACGCACAACGACAGGCAAATCAAAACCTAAGAATCATGAAAATAAGATTGGTTAGGGAGGCATCCTACGATATTATCATGATTGAGAAATAATAGTAGTGCGCACAGAATGCCGTGACTTCGGATTGATAAGTTGGAGGACTTTAGCTTTCTATTTCTCCACTGAAAATTAAAAGTACATAATACCCGAGGAAGAGACACTTAGGCTGCGTTTTTTTGGTATCACGACTATTCACTCCTAGACATTTCACTCCCGACGATTCACTCCCGACAATTCACTCATTCATTTTCAACCTCATTTATGACCATCTCGAATCCAACCAAATCCTCATCAGCAACCAGCACGGTTTTCGCCGTAGCCGTTCCACTATCACATCCCTAGTTCACTCCTATTCCCAGTACCTTTTTCTAAATAGCAAGAAGCTCAAGTTCGACATCTGTCTGATTGATTTTTCAAGAGCCTTCGATACAGTAAACCACAGGTTCCTGATACACAAATTAGAAAAAATAGGTATCAATTCAGGTCTACTCCGCCTGGTAGAATCATTTCTCGCTAGCCGTTATTCTATAACTTCAGTCAATCACGTTTTATCCGATCCCATAGTTTATAATAGCGGAGTTCCGCAAGGAAGCTGCCTAGGTCCCCTATTCTTCTCTATTTTTATAAACGACATCATAGAATGTATTGACCCCGAAGTCCACTGCTTTCTCTATGCAGATGACATCAAACTATTTTCAAACAGCAGTCAAAGTCTACAACGAGCCCTAGATTCTATTTCCAGTTATGTACATTCCTAGGGGCTTATAATTTCCATTCCGAAATGCTTCATAGTTCACTGTGGCAACAATAACCCTAGCAGCATCTACCACATTGATGGTAAAATCGTTCCCACCTCTTCAACTATCAAGGATCTTGGAATATATTTTGATGCAACACTCAAATTCTCCACCCACATAGAGCAAGTCATAACCAAATCCACCAGATGTATAAACATGATCCTGCGAGCATTCAAAACCAAGTCCATAACCGTTCTTCTTCGCGTGTTCAAAACATACATTCTCCCTTTACTAGATTACGGTAGTGAAATCTGGTCGCCACAGTCCGTAGGTCACATAAACGCAATAGAAAACGTCCAGCGTGCCTTCACACGCAGAATTAAAAAATAAATAAATAAAAAATAATAAATAAGAATTCTTTATAGAGCTGGGCATCCCAAGATAGACTACCCATCTAGGCTCAATCTGCTCTCTCTGACGACTCTCGAATACAGAAGAAATATTGACGACCTTGCATTCATACACAAATGCATACACCAACACCTTCGAATAGACTATTCCAAACTTTTTCAAGTATGTCCCCTTCCATACAGCAACATACACGCCCATCCATACCGAATTGCTCTACCATTCAGAATTCCGGATACCAGAAGTAGTTGTGCATCCAGGGTTATTGACATATGAAACTACATTGAAATCGCCTCTCTTCTGGAAACCATCCGTTTACAAGCAGACACGATAGCAACTCAAGCGCGAACCATTGAGGCTCAAAACAAGCAGATTGAGTCTCTCACTCAAGAGAAGTTTGCCGTTTCATCAGCAGCCCAATCTACTCATTTCACTTTGTCTCCAGACGCTGTTGCATATGAGGCAGTCAGACACTGCCTACTCGAAGACAAAGATGTTATTGAAGTGAAGGCCAAGAATATCGTGGTTGTTGGTATGGAGGAACACGAATCGGACTCAGTCACACCCGCGAACGATGAAACCTTCGTTTCAAAGTTCATACAAGAACTGGTGGATATCCAGGGCATTTCGGAGGCCTTCAAGAGAGGCGAAGTCAAATACAAGCGGTTTGGCAAAGCGGAGCACAAAAGACGAGTTCTGAAGATATATCTACCGTCTACAACTCTTCGCTCAGCTTTTCTGAAAAAGATAAGAACTTCAAGGCTTAATGTCCTGCAGTCTCTTCCCCGAGTCTTCGTCAGAGAAGACTTGACCAGAACTGGACTCGAATTAGAAAAGCAGTGCAGACATATTGCCAGAGAACGGAACCAGGCGGCCGGGCAGATAGAGTGGACCGTCAGAGGAACTCAGCTGTCCAAGCTATCGACGCCGAGACCATTCCGAGAAGAACAGAAGAGGTCATTCGCTAACGTTACCAAAAGAACTTCTCGCTAGGTCAGTGGCAGTGTTAGGAATTCTTTTTCTTGCCCTTTAACGAAAGCATGTTTATTCAATGCGAGATCTATACGCAATAAAGTAGCTGATCTTGATTTTTTGCTTATTTACAATAACTATGATCTTGTTTTCGTTACAGAAACTTGGCTTTCTTCCTTAGATTCCGATCATGAGTTTTTGAAGGAGCATAAATATTTCTTGTATAGATGTGATCGTTCCCTAAATGATCCTAATCAAGGCGGAGGAGTTGCCGCATTTGTCTCCCTTAATATTCCATCTGTTCTAGTTTCCTTTTTCCAAGATAATGGCATAGAAGTGATATCTCTCGATATCTTCAACCCTATTGCACTTCCACGGCAAATGCGATGCGTAGTGATCTACCGTTCCCCTTCCTGTACATCAGCAACGATGGTCAGATTGTTGTCCTACATTAAATCGATTACTCTTCCCAATATGTATACCTATTGTGGTAGTAGGAGATCTCAATCTTCCATTTATTGACTGGAATAGCCTATACACTTCTTACAATGAGAATCATTCCTTGTTCTTAGATTTTTGCTGCGATGAGCATTTTTTTCAATTCGTCTCCCAACCAACACGTGGTACGAACATATTAGATATTGTGCTGTCTAATAGTCTATTTGTTTCCGACTGTATTGTGATTGCGCCTTTTTCATCAAGTGACCATGCCACCGTAGAATTTCAAGTGTCTTTCTCAGCTTTTCCTGCTGCTTCGGCTTCTTCTATAAAAAATTTCGCGCGTGCGAATTGGGCTATGATGGAATGGCTGATTGCATCTCATGACTGGACACTTTCTCTAGCTCTTTTCGACTCTGACGCTGCTAATAACTACTTTGTTGACTTCCTTGTCCACCTTATCGACCGTTTCGTCCCATTGTTCTCCGATTTCTCTGATATCGACCTCTATCCACCTAGGCTCCGAACAATGTATTACAAGCTTCAACGAGCTACACTTCATTCTCCTAATTCTGTTTACAGCCACAATCTTTCTGCTGAATTTTCTAAACAGTTACATTTGCACCAGATTGAGAAAGAAAGCAAACTAGTTAGTAAAGGAAACCTGAAATTTTTTATTCCGAATGTCGCAGTCGCTCTAAGGGCCGTAATTCAGCAATGCCCACAATAGTTGATCAATCTAATCGAACTTTGGTTACTTCATTATCTAAAGCCGAAGCTTTCTCAGATTTTTCTCTTCGGTGTACTCGACCCCTCGTACTATTGTTCCTGAGATCTATCCGACGACTCCCTCGAAATTGTACTTTGATTTCATAACTCATGATATGATATTGAATGGTATTAGAAAGTTGAGCAATAAGTGTAATACTTCTCCTGACACCATACCAAATATTGTTTTCAAGAAACTGCGTTTTGTGCTTCTGAAACCGTTATCTATTATTTTTAACAATTCTTTACTTTCTGGAAAGGCATCCTCTCTCTGGAAAATGACGATAGTTAAACCCATCCCTAAACCCAAATCTGCGGCAGATCAACTTTCAAGTTATCGTCCTATTTCGTTAACTTGTTCAATCTCTAAAGTTATGGAAAACGTTTTGATTAGTCAAATTGATGCTTACTTGGAGAACAATTCTATTCTATCTCCTCATCAATTCGGTTTTAGAAGCAAAAGGTCCACAGTAACTTCACTAGTACAATCACATTTTTACCTTGCGGATTTACTGTCTCAAGGAAAGGCTGTCGATGTTGTTCTCCTTGACATATCTAAGGCCTTTGACACAGTAGACCATAATCTTTTAGTACGCAAACTTGAAAATATAGGAATTTGTAATCCTGTCCTTGGATAGATTCGTGATTATTTGACTGAAAGAATGCAGACTATTTGTGTTGACAACGAGTTTTCAAGCACTTCCTCTGTAATTAGTGGTGTGCCCCAAGGATCAACAATCGGCCCTAAATTATTCTTATTATTTATCGATAACATAAAGGAAGTTATTCCTTCGACTGTGCAATATTCGATATATGCCGACGACGTGAAACTGTTTACTGAAGTACCACTTTTCTCTTCCGATCTCCAAATAGCCATTGATAACATCTCTAACTGGTGTCAACATTCCAATCTTGAGCTATCTGCTAAAAAAATGCGTTGTTTCACACTTCGGTTCCAATGCCATGATGAATTACTATCATAACGGAGTGGTCATGAATAAATCTTCTGAAGTAAATGATTTAGGCGTTGTGTTCTCTGATAATCTTTCCTCCAATAAACAAGTCGAGATTGTCTGTAAGAAAGCAACAAACCTTGCGAACTTATTCTTGTGTACATTCAAGACTAAGTCTCTTGATGTTCTGACACTAGCTTTTGTCACTTATGTACGCCCAATCCTCGAATACGCGACTGTAGTTTGGTCCCCAACAACCATAGGCCTTGTGAAAGACATTGAAAAAGTTCAAAGGAGTTTCACCAGAAGAATCCTAGCTAGGAACGGACTTCCTCGATTAGATTACTCTGAAAGACTAGAAATGCTTAATCTAGAGTCACTTGAATACCGCCGCGTTGTTGCTGACCTAGTATTTATCCATAAAAGAATACATTCGTGTTCTGAATTTGATTCTTCCAGACTATTCATTGTTAAACCACTTCTTAAGAATATTAGAAATGCTCACAAGTTGAGAATCGCATTGCCTTTCGCTATAAACGGTTCTCTACATGTGCATCAAGAATTATCTCTATATGGAACTGCCTACCTTCTGAAATAGTATGCATTCATTCTGATATGATGTTTCTGACGAAACTGAAAGAACTTCCTAAACATACTATTTTACCTAGCCCTATTGTTTCTGACTAATGGCTTTAATACACTGCCACTGTATTACCTCACCTTCTTTTTCATTTCTTAATTTTATCATATATAAAAAATTTTCATTTCTTAATTTTATCATATATATTGTTTTTATATTTCGATTCCACGTTAAACATACACATGTACATGGAAATAAAGAAAGAATATGGAACGGCCTACCCAGTCGGATAGTGACAATCAATTCCCCTGTTGTTTTCAAAAAAGAACTACATAAGCTGCGAGAAGAATTCATAGTGCCCTTTTCTAAAATACGTTACTGAAAGAGCTCGAAATAAATTTTCTTATTCACATCAATGTTCTTTTTAATATTATTTTTTCTATTCTGTCCCTTCATTTTAGATGTTTTTTGTTTTGTCTCCATAATTTGTCTCTATAGTTTCCCTTTCTATAATTCGTTTTGAAATGTTTTTCGAATATAGCTGAACTCACATCCATGACAGCGATCCAAGTTCATCAAAGCATGTACGTACGTGCTATTCTATCATGTGAATTGGAATAAATGATTGTATTGTATTGTATAATTCACTCCTACGACAATTCACTCCCGACAATTCACTCTTAAGACAATTCACTTCTACGACAATTCACTCCGGACAATTCACTCCTACGACAATTCACTCCTGACAATTCACTCCTACGACAATTCACTCCCGACAATTCACTTCTACGACAATTCACTCCCGTTTTGTGTGTTTTTTGTTGTTTTTAATGAGTTTTTCTAAAATTTAATTGTTCCGTTTGTAGTTTTTTTGTAATTATATATTATTCAAGGTTCCTTTTTGTATTCGATTGTTCCGTTTGTAGTTTTTTGTAATAGTATAATATTTTAGATTTTTTAACGTTTAACTGTTCCATTGTAGTTGGTCATGAAGTTTGGATATGATGATATATATATATGCCTGACGAGACGACAATCGAAAAACTTTTGTTACTTCTAAAAAGATGCGGGAAAGAACAAGGAATATAGAAATACAGTATTCAGTTAAACACAGAGAAGATGATGTTTAGAGAACTATTATTATTACAAAAAAACTATTTTTAACCAGTTGAGTTCCTGTGTTCGTCTTTTTGGATAAGGCGTTCTTGTGAAGATATTATTCACGTCAAAACATTTGCAGCATGAATAAGTCTTAGAAGAATGCATCGATGAATGAGTTTTTGGCCGATTAATTGGGTAACCACACTCACATGGAAGACCCCCTTCCGTATACCTTAGCACGCATTTTCCATCTGAATAAACTCAAACTCAAATAGAGGAACAAGGTTATGTCAAGTACCAACAAATCCTGGAGATGAAGTTTAAGGCAATGCATTTGGAAAGTTTTGTTCAAAATTTTTGATGGTGTCTGACATCGGTCTTTACAAGTATTTTGTCATTTATTTAAAAGAATCATCAATCGGCTCTGAATTGTGATTAGCTTCCGATTACGATTCAGCTGTTTGCAAAATCAACTATTTTAATTACTGTCTGTGCATCGAGTTTTTTTCAAGGATCCATGACACTTTGTTACAAGACAGTTTGTTACACGACACTTTGTTACACGATACTTTGTTACACGAAACTTTGTTACACGACACTTTGTGACAAGACACTTTGTGACACGACACTTTGTTACACGATATTTTGTTACACGACACTTTGTTACACGACGCTTTGTTACACGACAGTTTGTTACACGAAATTTTTTTTAACCTAATGAAAATTGTAAAAGGCTTTGTATTTATGCATATTTGATGAATTTTAGTTTTGTTTTTTTGAGTTTTTAAGTAGTTGAAGTGGAGAATAATACAGTTTCTTTTAGTTTAAATTTTTTCTTTACAGTTTAATTTTCTTTTTTTGTAAACAGTTTAATTAGTTTTTACAGTTTAAGTACAGTTTAATTTTCTAAACAAATTCTTTTCGCGTAATAAAAAGTTCAAAGTTCAAGTTTGTTACGAGACCATGTTTGATAGCGAGTTACAAAAAGTGATCAAACGAAACAGAGAGAGCAGTTTTTTTACAACATCAATTTTTTAAATATACTATTAAAAACCTTTTTTTATTATATCAAATTAAACTTTTCATTCATGGTTCCCTTTTCAAGGTTAAAACTTCTACTAGAAAAAATTGAAATGAAGAAACTTTCGAATAAAAAAACTCATAAGGGTCGTTGGTTTTGAATTTTCTAAACAAATTAAAACTTCGAAAAATTAAGGGTTGTATAACAATAAACTTTATTATTGTTCAACTTTTTCTCATTCGTTCATTCGTCAATAATCAAGTTTGAACGAACATTTCTGAATTTAATTTTGTTCTGGAAGAAAACGAACTAATATTTTCATTCTGCAGAAGATTTCCAACCTTGGTTTTATTTCCTATTGAGATAGGGGTAGGCGGAGGACGCAAGAGTTTTGGAAAGACGGAGGAACGGCGGATGCGCACTTTGCTATGCTCTTGTTCACGGATTATTTTTTAAAAACTTAATTTAGAACATTATCAAAGTTTGGTTGTTTTTAACTTGGGGGGACGCTTCACTTGGGGGGAGCTCCGCCAAAGTGAAGGAGGGGCTTTCTTGAATTTTAGTTATTTTTACATTAAAAACGCTTTGGCTTAGGAAAAAGTTTTCGCTAACGAGACCGTATGGCTTAGGCGAACGGGACCCCATGAGGAAATTCCTCATATTGGTTATTTTTTACAAACCAAATGAACGCACCGAAAAGAGCCCCCTCCAAGTGAAGCGCCCCCCCCCAAGTAAACTTGTGCCAAAAGATTTTTCCAAAGCTAATCTTCTGTGAACGCTGAAAGCTCACAGGCGTATGCAAGAAAAAAATTAATTGATTGCAATTTCAAAAGATGGGAGAGCTGAATTTTTTGTGTTGAAGTCTAACAAACAGCCGCAGTTCTGATGTTCAATTCCTAAACAAATTGATTACAAAACAAACTAACAAGAATCAACCACTACAACAAAAAAACAAACAGTTAAAAAAAACTCATTCAAAACCTAGAAAAAAAGTAACCTTGAAATTAGAAAAAAAGTAACCTGTCGTCGAAGAAACTGTCCTTCAAATTAAAAATTATGGAGCGAAAAAGTTTAACAAACAGCCGCAATTCTGATGTTCAATTCATGAACAAATTGATTACAAAAGAAACTGACAAGAATCAACAACTACAAAAAAATCAAACAGTAAAAAAAACTCATTTAGAACCTTTTTAAGGTCAATTTATGTTAGAAGAAAAAGTAACATTGAAAGAAAAAGTTTAAAAAAAAGTAACCTGTGTCCTTCAAACTAAAAACTGTGGAACAAAATATCGTTCGATCACTTTTTGTAACTGGCTATCAAACATGGTCAAAACAACAAACTGTACTATTCTCCACTTCAACTACTTTAACCACTTCACTCTTTCATTCGTTTCCCTCCGTAAGCGGTTGCTCCTGCACCGTCTCTTCCCTCGTCTGTGAGAGTCCTTTCCCGAGAAGATTTGGCGCTCCGGGATCGTAGCGCCATCATGAGCGACAGAAGAAGAAGAGTAACACTTCGACCGCTACTGCTCGCCTCGCTCAACCTCCAGTCGTTAACGACCGACGCAAGATTGGACGAATTGGAGGAGGCACTCGACAGAAGGCCAATCGATGTACTGGCAGTGCAAGAAGTACGAAGAAAGGAGGAGGGAACCATGACGCTGAGAACAGGTCGGACCTTTTATCATACGGGGCGTACTGATAGTCGCACAGCAGGCGTGGGTTTCATTTTGGGCAGCGCGTGTACATTGTCTGTGGTCCGTTTCGTTTCGGTCTCCCCGCGCATAGCCTACCTTGACCTAAAGACAGGCCACGTTCTGTTGCGTCTGTTTTCTGTTTACGCGCCCGCTTCGTCTCGCCCGCAGGTCGAGTTTGACGAGTTCCTCATGGACTTGGAGGCGGCTTTTGTCGAACCTGTGCCACAGTCTAGGTTGTTCAAAAAAGTCCACAGGGTGATTTTGGGTGACTTTAACAGTAAGGTCGGCTCAAAACAGGGTTCCGAGACTAGCGTGGGGAACTATGGCGTTGGGGTCAGAAATTCCAAGGGGCAAATGGTGGTTAATTTCTGTGACACGTATGGTTTAAGTCTTGGTAATACCTTCTTCAAAAAACGACCTGGGCGCAAATACACATGGGAGGGGCCGAATGGAACGGTTCGTAACGAAATCGACTTTTTCATCTACCCAAAAGGGCTTCAAGTCCTCAATGTCGGTGTTACGAATTGTTTTGATTTTGTCTCTGATCACAGGCTCCTTATAGCTGTGGTCAGAATCCCAGCCAATACACTGCCCCGTCCGGTTCACTGGTCGTATAAACTTCAAAATGAATCGCCCACTCTATCATTATGCACTAGAGAGAGAAATGGAAGCGGTTGGCTCCAACCCTTCTTATTGCACGCTAATAAATTCCATTACTCGCGCTGCTGAGATTGCGAGAGAGATTGTTCCAACAACGCAGCGTTTTTCTCAACGTACGCAAAGACTCCTACAAGAAAGACGCCTACTAAAAACAAATGGCATAGGAGTCTCGCGAGTGCAATGGGTCCTGACCAACCGAGCCTTACGGCAAAGTTGGAGGGATGATAGAGTGGAGCGATTCAACAAAACGGTTGGTGAGGCCGTGCGGGTAGGGCGGGGATGGAAAAAAGCGGTCCAATCCCAGAGTGTGGCCAGGCAGTTGATTACTCGGATCAAGGATTCGGGTGGTCAAATTGTTTGTCAACAGACTCAGGTCATGAAGGTGTTCCAGGACTTTTACAATGAACTGTATCGGGGTGATAGTGGTGATGGGTATACCGAGTTATACACTGAGGAGGAGTGGATGCCCATCCAAAACGATGAGGTGTTCGCTTCACTCCGGTGTCTCACTTCTGGTAAATCGCCAGGGAAGGACGGAATCACTGGGGAAATGCTTCGCTGTGGTGCGGACATTCTCACCCCTGCCCTAACCAACATCTTTAATAGATGTCTGGAGGGACAAATTCCATCAGGATTTGGGAATGGCCGCATCATAGTTCTGCCCAAAGGAGGAGATGCAACTCTCACAAAAAACTATAGGCCTATCACTCTTTTACCGGTGGTTCAAAAAACCTTCACTGGGGTTCTTAACCGGAGAGTGGCTCAAATTCTTGACCCAGAAAGAAGCACGAACCAGATGGGTTTTCGTTCTCAGTATTCAGCTCTGGATGGCATCTTCACGCTGAATCTCATCATTTCCAACTGCAAGGAGTATCGGCTACCGCTGTGCTTATTGTTTTTGGACATTCAAAAAGCGTTTGATAGTGTACACTCCAGAGTGGTGTACGAGTCCCTGCAAGCCCAAAGGGTGCATCCTAAACTTGTGAACTGCCTGTATAGGTTGGGAAAAGAGAGCTTCAACTCTCTAGTGGTCAATGACAAGGAGGTTCCGATAGAGATTGGCAGGGGAGTTAGACAAGGGGACTGTCTGTCTCCGCGTCTTTTCACTGCTGCTCTTGAAGAAGCTTTCAAGTCTCTCAACTGGTGCGGGAAAGGGATCAATGTTAATGGGAGGTACTTAAACCACTTGCTGTACGCTGATGATGCAGTTCTCATCAGTCACGACAGTAGGCAGATTCAATCTATGGTTGATCAGCTTATTGTCGCACTGGGGAAAGTCGGTTTGTCACTCAATCCTTCAAAAACTGTGGCAATCTCGACCAACCCTATGTGTAGAGATGTAACCATCAGGGGTACCAAGGTTCGTGTGGTGAACAGATGCGTATATTTAGGGCAGGATGTCTCCCTCGATGACAGCCGTTTCACGGTTGAAGTTGATAGGAGAATCCGGTCCGCAAATTTCACTTTCAATAGATACCGTAGCCTGTTCGCGGCAAGAATGGTCCCAATGTCTCTCAAGAGGCGCCCTTTCGAAGGTGCTGTCTTGCCCGCTCTAATCTATGCCTCGGAGACATGGACCCTTTCAAAAAGACTTGAGAACAAATTGGCTGTGGCGCAGCGTAAATGGGAGCGCTCTATGCTGGGGTGCTCGTTACTCGACAGGCGGACTAACGAGTGGGTACGCGGTCGGACGGGCATAAAGGACGTGGTCAGAATCTGCCGTGAAAGGAGGTGGCGTTGGGTAGGCCGAATTGCGAGGCTCGACCCCAGTCGGTGGGCGCGGGCTGTTCTAGAGTGGCACCCGCGTGGGCCAAAGCGAACGAAAGGTCGCCCTGCTATGAGATGGAGGGACGACTTTGTCAAAGCCGTTGGTCCCCAATTCCTAAGGAAGGCAGAGAACGCTGAGGAGTGGAGTCGTCTCATGTCGCTACAGATCCCATAATCGATGATGTTATATCCCCGATGTGGCTTGTTGATCTTGATAAAGCGTTTAAATTGAAAAAATTGAATTGAACTACTTTAAAAACTCAAAAAAAACGAAAATTTTATCAAATATGCATAAATATATATATATAGCCTTTTACAATTTTCAATAGGTTACAAAAATTTTCGTGTAACAAACTGTCGTGTAACAAAGCGTCGTGTAACAAAGTGTCGTGTAACAAAATATCGTGTAACAAAGTGTCGTGTCACAAAGTGTCTTGTCACAAAGTGTCGTGTAACAAAGTTTCGTGTAACAAAGTATCGTGTAACAAAGTGTCGTGTAACAAACTGTCTTGTAACAAACTGTCGCGATACCTTTTTTCAAACTATTTTTCGAGTCTTCTCACTGTACGACACATCTTCATCGTCTTCGGTTTCTTTGCCGATGCTTTTGAAATTTTTGAAGAATAAGAGAGTCGTGTTACATTGTAAACACTCATTTGTTACTGAGCTTGATTATATATAAATTACAAAAAACTACAAACGGAACAATCGAATGCAAAAAGGAACCTTGAACAATATATAATTTTTAAAAAATTACAAAAAAATATTTACAAAAAAATTTCAAATGTAACAACTAAATTACAAAAAAAAACTCATTAAAAACAAAAAACCAAAAAAACGGGAGTGAATTGTCGTTGGAGTGAATTGTCGTAGGAGTGAATTGTCCGGAGTGAATTGTCGTTGGAGTGAATTGTCCGGAGTGGATTGTCGTAGGAGTGAATTGTCGTAGGAGTGAATTGTAGTAGGAGTGAATTGTCTGGGAGTGAATTGTCTGGGAGTGAATTGTCCGGAGTGAATTGTCGTAGGAGTGAATTGTCCGGGAGTGAATAATCATAAACTGCGTTTTTTACGGTTAAAAACGGTTGGTGAGCAAAACAGTGCGCAGCCTTAGTGATGGCAATTGACAAAAGAAGGTGAGGTTATTAACGTTTTCAGGCAATTGACAAAAGAGGGTGAGGGGATGTATATTGCACAAAACACCTAACACATATTGTCCATGTTCCGAAGTCATACGGCCTGGTCAGCGTAACTTCTACGCTAAGCCTAAGCGAGAAAAACTGTTTATAAAAAATTGCTGAAAGCCTAAGCCAAGAAACAGTAAAAACTGTAAGTGTCGAATACATGTTCAGTGTGTAGTGCAATATACATCCAAATTACCTGATAACGGTAATAACCTCACGTTTTTTCAATTGCTCGTAGTGATCAGTGAGCGAATACAGTTTTAACACAGATACAAGAACAGATAGTTATTTTTCCGCTTGTTAAAGCTAGTGACAACATTACTGCTCATTCGTTTTCTAATCGTACGTATGCAATAGTCAACAATATGGATGATAGCATTCTTAGCATTTCTTCTGAATCATTCTCTAACCGTGTATTGTTGATAATTCCACGTCAGTATTTAAGATAAGATTTTGTTTACAACTTTAATTGGAATTTCATTTCATTTCATTCAATTATATTTTTATTTATATACGAAAGCAATGTGAGTGCAATGCCCTTTTGCTGGATAATTTGTGATTGTTTGTAACATCTGTAATGATCACGAGATAAAGATGATGATGATGATGATGATAGAAAAGATACATCATTTACTGCAAAGTTACATCCAGATGGTCACACAAACACCACATAATAGTGTACGTTACTTATGTTATTACATATGTTATGGCTAGAATTGATCAAGCGGTTTAAATTGATCAGATCAATTTAAATGGTTAATTATATCAGAACAATTCCTAGAATTGATCAGAAGTTAGTTTCTATTTAATTTTATATCAAAACTTTTTTATGCGGTCTCGTTATTCAAAAATAACAATTTAAAAATTATTTTTTAACATAAAAAACGCTTAGGCTTTGGAAAAAGTTGACGCTAATGAGGCCGTATGACTTAGGCTAACGAGACCGCAAAATAAATGTTCTCATATTCAGCGGAAAGAGCCAGAACTCTAACTTCTGATCAATTCTAGGAATTGATCGGGAAACTTTTACTTTAGGGACCCACCTTACTTTAGGGACCCCCGTGGTATAAGAGGGACCCACCCTCCAATAAAACGACCCAAAAGGGGGTCCCTAAAAGTGAAAGACCAAAAAGGGGGGGGTCCCTAAAGTAAATTTAATTTTTAGTCCCACCCCACAAATGGGAATCAAAGTAAAATACCCGGACCTTTTTAATTTTAGGGACCCACCGACCAACACTTTTACTTTAAGTCCCCCCCTGTTTTACTTTAAGTCCCCCTGTTTTACTTTAAGTCCCCCCTATTTTACTTTAAGTCCCCCTATTTTACTTTAAGTCCCCCTATTTTACTTTAAGTCCCCCCATTTTACTTTAAGTCCCCCCATTTTACTTCTACTTTCCTCTTTTAATTTTAAGTCCCCCCTATTTTACTTTAAGTCCCGCCTATTTTACTTTAAGTCCCCCCTATTTTACTTTAAGTACCACTCTTTTTAAATTATCTTTATAAATTTTGGGGAAAGGAAAGGGGGAGGGGGAGGGGGGTTTACCTAAGCAGGGAAGGGAGGGGGGGGCCTAAAGGGGAAGGGGGAGTTAGAGGGCCCTACCTAAGCAAAGGGGGGATAGGGGCCCTAGGGGGGGGGAGGGGGGGAGGGGGGCCCTAAAGGGGGGAAGAGGGGCCCTAAGGAGAAAGGGGGAAGGGAATTTTCATGAATAAAATCTCTTTCTCCTCATAAAAAACAGCAAAAAGCCATTAGATGCAGCGGAAAGGCGGAAAAAATACAACACAAACAAACAATAACAAAAGAACAAACAATAACAAAAAACATCACAAAAAACAAAACGAAATCATTTTAGATTCACTCAAATTCTTCGAGATAGGTTCCCCGCCAAAAAGCCATTCAAAAACTTCTCAACTTTTCCCTCTTTCTCATGCGTGTTATCTCTCAAAAACTTTTCAAACTCTCTCTCTCTCACACACACGTTCGGGATCAAAAAGAACGCACAACAGTAGAGAGAGAGAGAGAAGATAGTTAGTAGAGGCAGCAGACAGCAGTAGCAGACAGCAGTACAGAGAGCTGAAAAACAACGCACAACAGTAGAGAGAGAGAGAGAGAGGATAGTTAGTAGAGGCAGCAGACAGCAGTACAGAGAGCTGAAAAAGAACGTACAACAGTAGAGAGAGAGAGAGAGAGAGAGAGAGAGAGAGAGAGGGGATTGTTAGTAGAGGCAGCAGACAGCAGTACAGAGGGAGAAATAGCAGAGGTGGGTCCTTGTTCTACTACATGTTTTCTTACAGTGCAATTGCTTTCAAGTGGGTCCTTAAAGTTAATTTATCCCAATTGATCTGATCAACTTAACCATTTGAATTTATCTGATCAATTTAAAGCGCCTGATAAATTCTAGCCATAACACATACATATAGAGCGTACATGGTTAACAAATTTGTTCTGAAGGGTTGATTTCTGTTAACCTCAACATTTCCCCTTTTGACTCGGTTCCTTCACCATACCGATAAGTTAACTATAAAACTTAGGTTTTGGGTTTCCAGAGTGACATCGAGTGAATTTCCGGTGAAATAGAATGATTAAAACAAAAGAACCGAGATAAAATGAAAGTCTTGAGATCAAGGCAAGGCGTAATGACATCTTTTAGTTTAATGGACTTATCTAACTACTAATTAAAAAAGTTCAGATCCAGTGTGATTCTCTTTTCGATTCCGAAAACTAACAGTTCAAAAAAAAAAATGCATGGTATTACTTTAATTTTGCTTTTTTACTTAAAGTTTTTGAAACTCGACTTCGTTTTATCATTTCGTTTTATTAAGGCTTGTAACTTGACATAATACGGACTCAAAAAATGAGTAAGAGGTTCTACTCTTCGCCACGTCTTAAAATTAAGTAGAGGTGGGAATGAAAGCGATATCTATCGCATCCGAAGTTGGCCGTCGACTTCTAAGTAGCGCGGGTTGCCGAGCGATTTCCTCTTGTCTGGTAAACTTTTAATAAAATATGAAGAATCGTTTTCAAAGTTCATAATATTTCTTAAAACTTTTTTCTCTTAGGTTGACGGTTACTCAGCACGCTTTCTCGCTTCTTCTCCTAAAGATGGTCCAGAGCGGAAACCTAACATGAATGTCGGTACAATAGGTCATATTGACCACGGAAAGACCACACTTACCGCCGCGATAACCAATGTTTTGTCAAAGAAAGGTTAAAAACTTTTCATTTACGTTTGATGATTCAATTCTTCCTACTATTTATCAATTAAAAATTTTCCTATCCCTGTTTTTTCTGCAGGCAAAGCCAAAGCTGTCCACTTCGAGCAAATTGACAAGGGTAAAGAAGAGAAGAAGAGAGGCATCACCATTAACATCGCGCACATTGGCTACGAAAGTGATACTAGAAAGTTGAATATTTCTTGACAAGTGACGTGATCCACCTTACTTTTTCAACTGAGCCTTGACGATTCATCTTCTTTTCTTCACAGGTACTCCCACACGGATTGCCCTGGACACGCGGACTTTATCAAGAACATGATATGCGGGACGAGCCAAATGGACGCCGCAGTGTTGGTCGTTGCAGCCACCGACGGGGTCATGGCACAGACCAAGGTCAGTTGCTTTTGGTTCAAGAAGGCCTTGGGTCAATCGCTATGCCTTTCTTCCCCAAAAGGTTGGGAATAAGCCCAAATAGATTAATATCGTTTTACTATCTGTCGGTGAAATCTTTTCATTGAAGGAGCATCTGATTTTGGCGCGGCAAATCGGGGTCAAAAACATCGTTGTCTTCATAAACAAGGCGGATCTCGTTGAAGAAGATGTACTAGATCTTGTTGACCTGGAAGCCAGAGAACTCCTTTCGCTCTATGGATTTGATGGTTTGTTCCGTTCTGTGTCTCTATTTCTCTCTCTCTCTCTCTCTCTTTTTTTTTTTCTTCATCTATCTCTCTTTATCTATTTTTAACTCTTTGAATAAAGGTTTTCCAGAACTTAAGTATATTTCGAATCCTTCAGGAGACAATGCGGCTGTGATTCGAGGCTCTGCACTTGAGGCTCTTCAAGGGAAGAATTATAATACTGTAGAGAAGTTGATTGAGGCATTGGACGCGATTCCACTACCGCAAAGAAAAGAAGTACAGTTGCATCAAAAGTTTATTTAACATATGGTTCATCATCGTTCATGTCCAAACATCATAGACAATCACATAAATGTTCCAGGACGCTCCTTTCGTTATGCCGATTGCTTCTCGAAATGCTATCACTGGCCGAGGTACGGTAGTCATTGGCACTGTAGAAGCAGGCACTCTCAAAAAAGGAGATAAACTAGAGGTTCGTTTTTCACGCCGACATGAAAAAGAGCTCGATTTTTGACTCAATATTGGGAATCTTACATACTGCTTTGAAATTATTCAGTACAGTAATCAAAGAAGATTTTCCGTCCTTGGCTTGTCTCGGAACAATAGCTAGTTATTTACTGGCTGGTTCATTTCTCAAACCCTCAAGGATTACAGTTACCAAAAAGACGCTCTCGAACTTCCGTCGAGAATCCAGTTTCCAAATAATTAGAATTTGTGATCTACATGCTTTTGGAGGATGAGAACAAAAGTCTGTTTATAAAACATCACTGTCTCGATCTTCTCTTCTCGCTGCGCTATTCTGAATAAATTGTATGCATTCATCCTAAACTCCTTTTCCCTAATATTTAGGGTTCCCCTTACAGTACATTGTTTCTTTTTTGTTTCAAAAAAAGAAGCTCAGAACCTTAATTTAAGAGAGCGGGAACTTCAATCCATTTGGATTTTGAAATTTCAAGAAGCCTCAGGATGTGTTTTCTTATTTGGGCTTTCAGAAATGAATGTTGTTGTTGTTTGCCCATAGGTTCTGCCGAGGGGAGTCCTTTGGGATAGTTTGTTGAGGATCCTTTTGAGTCCAGAGAATTTTCTCCGTCTACACTCGCACCGCATTCAGCGATCCTCTTCGCGAGACCCATTCGTTAACCGGAGAAGGGCAAGAGGCTATTTTACTGGCGAAGAACAACGGGAAAAGCGTTGCCAACCGAGTCCACACAAACATGGTCTCAGAAGAAAAAGAAACCATTCAACGTCCAGTCATACTGGGCGGATGGTCACCGCCGGACATAAATGAAGAAATGGACCTCTCCAGAAACGCCCGCTGCACGCTGAGCCAACTCCGCTCAGGCTACAGCAGGTACACCAACCACTACTTACACCGGATCGTTGACTCGATACCTGACTGCTGCCCAGACTGCCTCAATGGACCGCACGACGTAGCCCGTCTCTTCAAAAGTGCTAAGCGTCCAACAACACTCGCGTTGGAAGATCTCTGGATGAAACCAAAAGAAGTAGCCTCATTTCTGAGACTATTGTGAAGGAAATAAGAAAATATCTATTAAGAAGAAAAAAAGAAAGGGGGAAAGACTCTGTTCGATGCGAGACGTTTGCCCGCAACATTAACAACGACAACAGCATTTTACTGGCGCCTCTGCTCGCCATTACAAAGTATAGGGTAGTATCGGCTGATGTTTTATTCGGTGGTATGCCCAGGCCAGGCCGCCCTCCTTTGACGAACTATATTATCCAATTT
Source organism: Allodiplogaster pararmata (assembly GCA_964056735.1). Classification (NCBI taxonomy): domain Eukaryota; kingdom Metazoa; phylum Nematoda; class Chromadorea; order Rhabditida; family Diplogasteridae; genus Allodiplogaster; species Allodiplogaster pararmata. Next base: position 15,556,084 of record OZ057407.1, read on the forward strand.
CGGTCCGAGATGGGCAAGCCATCCTGAGGATGAACCGGTCCCTTGCGTTGGTGTGAACTCGTGGGCTGTAGCACCATCAAAGGCGAGTCAAAAAAAGACAACGATTAAATTTCAAAAAAAAATCTTTTAAAAAGAAAATTGTTGCAGATTAAAGGAGATGGAAAATGCGAGTTGACTGTGGCGAGCGATATACATGTCTTTGGAAAAGCCGTGAAAGAAGTGATTAGTTACCCTAATATTGACTCTAAATAGTCAAATATGTCAATCGATTTACTGGATAACAACAATCGATTGTTTGAGGTGAAGGCTGGCGATCACTGCGGAGTCCTCTGCAGGGGACTCAAAGCAGATAATGTGAAGAGAGGAATGTGGGCGGGCCATCTGAACACACTCAACACGAGCAATGTCTTCAAGGTTCGAAATTTTCTAGACTAATCGGTGTTGTTATGAGTCGTCCTTAAACCGCGAGTTTACTTGTCGACCTGTAACGGAAATGAATGCGAAAGAAACTAACACGAAAAAAATCTGAATATTGTTTTTGGATCTTAGATAGAGTAAGGCGGTCCTCTTCTTCGTGTTTATGTATCCGCCATGAGAAACTGAGTCGTCATTACAGTAGCCCTGGGCCTAATCATCAGTCTCCAGGAAGAAGTGCCACCATTCCTCTAGCCTAGTAGCTTGTACCTTTTATGATTTTTTTCATGGTAACCTTTCATTCTTTTCTTATGAGTTTCAGGCGGAATTGTACTTGCTTAGTGAAGCGGAAAGTGGAAAGAAGATAGGGATCCGGAGCGGATTCACGGACAAAGTATTCGCGAGCACATGGGACCAGGTAGACAACCAAGGCACCAAAGTAGAGCAACCAAGAAACATCTATTAAATGATCAAGGTTCCAGGGTTTATGAACCCAGAAGAGCATTTGAGGGGACCGCAATGGCAGTTCATAGGGTATAGAGAAACTAAACAGGGAAAAATTGAAATGAGTTGTTGATACGGGTTGTTGTTGTTTTTTGCCCATAGGTCCTGTCGAGGGGAGTCCTTTGGGATAGTTTGTTCAGGATCTTTTTGAGTCCGGAGAAATTTGTTAATACGGGCGAAGACCCTTTTTTAATGTGAAGACCAGTAAGATGGTTTGTAATAAGACAATTAAAGGGAAAGGTCAATAATCAATTAGAAAAAAACTTTCAAAACTGTCAACTTTTTGTGTTTTTCATGAGACTCTGTTTATGTTTTTGAGACCTGTCTAGCTTTTGGGAAGAAAAGGGGGTCATGATAAATTAAAAGACCCTTTTGGGGGCTACCTAGCATAGGAAGAAAAGGGGGTCATGATAAATTAAAAGACCCTTTTGGGGGCTACCTAGCATAGGAAGAAAAGGGGGTCATGATAAATTAAAAGACCCTTTTGGGGGCTACCTAGCATAGGAAGAAAAGGGGGTCATGATAAATTAAAAGACCCTTTTGGGGGCTACCTAGCATAGGAAGAAAAGGGGGTCATGATAAATTAAAAGACCCTTTTGGGGGCTACCTAGCATAGGTTACCACGGGGTACAAAAAACCTCCCGGCCTTCCGCCCAGGAAGGAAATTTTTTTCCACGTTCATAAGCTTTAATCAGATGCAGATTTATTCCCTCATGTTTTATCATGGTGTTTGTGGTGTTCGATATTTATGTAACAGTCCATATAGCATTTCATTTAAGTTGAAGAAGTTACGGTCAGAAACTCAATTGAGAAATAACTTCCATTAACACTCCGTTGTAAACTTCATTTTGTTTTATTACTCGAATGTAAATCTAAAAAAATACAATAATAAATCGAATTTGTACACAAAAACCCGCCCGGCCCCCCCCCACCCGCGGAAATTTTTTTGACAAATTTAGGTGAACTATGCTACCTAGCTTTCCAGGGTCTCAAGTATTCGGAGTAAAAATTATTGTGGACAGGTGGCCAGGCTGGAATTGAGCCAGGAGATGCTGATGCCAGGAGAGAACTGCTCCGCGAGCATTTTCCTCATGCGGGAAATGCCACTGCGGGTTGGGCTGCCCTTCACCCTTAGGGAGGGAAGGTCAAAGCAAACCATCGCCAGAGGCATCGTCGCTAAGGTTTGACCGGCGAAAAATTTATTCGTCATGAAAATATCTACGTTTTGGAATCATCTGTGAAATCACAGACTTGTCGGTAGTTTTATGGAGCGTTAAAATTCAAAAAAATTACTTTTGTCTTACCACGAATTGCAGTCTGAAGTGAATCGATTACGGTGTTTTTAAACTGATTATTGTGCTCTTTTTGAGCGAAACTGTCACTTTCCAACGGAAAGCTACCTTCTATGAGAAAGAAGCTATTAAAAAACCTTGATTTGTTGGCATTTCGCGGCAATTCGTAATGAGACAAATAAACATACAAAATAACCGCGCTCTTCATCTTACGCTTCAAAAGTACTAACTAAAATATTTTAAGCTATAGGACTTTTGAGTAGTCATAGGTCATCAGCACTGTAGAAAAGTGATACAAAAGGTACTTAATGAAAAGTAAGAGAAGAAACGACAGCTTTGCGAGCAAAGAGGCCCAAAATGATGGAAGCGAGTGAATATTCAGAATCTTCACCTCTTTTATTGCCTAATCTTTAAAGCCTCTTCTATGATGTTAAAAGTGTTAGAAGTTTGTTAAGAGAAAAAATAATTTTGAAATGTTTTTTTTGAAGTTCTTTCCAGTTGATTATGTGATGGTGAATGATTTCAGATTGATCCTTCCATCGCAGTGGACAAAGGAAACTTGAAGAAGGCAGTAGCAGTACCTGAGAAATAGCAAAGTTCCCCTATGGGTAGCAGTAATTGATAATCGAAAACTCTCTAGAATGTGCAACGATAAGCGAAATAGTAAAAAGCCAATCGATTTATTGATTGTTTTAGCAGTCTCTAGCCTTTATGTATTTTCCGCCCTCTGTGCTTCAACGAACGTGAAGTTTGGTAGCACATGGAAAAATGTTTTGTTGGGAGAGAATTCGAACTCTCTTCGTTGTTATGTACATATAGGTTGCAATATTATGAAAAGTTGCTGCAGAATCTCGTTTGTTGTAGGATGCAAATGAAAAAAACACTGAATTTGCAGAAAAATTTATTGCGAATAAGATCATTTCTAGAATAGGTTTTACGGTGCGAAATAGGAGACTTTCTCGGACAAACGCCTTTTTATCACTGATGCGACGTTGTTGTGCAATTTCGTTGTTGAATAAAAATTAATGTTTTCGATGCCAGTCTCGATTAGAACTTTTAAGAGGTCTAAACCTCTATGTGTATTATTTTTGAAAAGCTGAAGTTGAGAGAAAGGGGAAGAGAGACGTAGAACGATGAAGAGTATACAGAAGTTGAGAGAGAGGGGAAGAGAGACGTAGAACGATGAAGAGTATACAGAAGTTGAGAGAGAGGGGAAGAGAGACGTAGAACGATGAAGAGTATACAGAAGTTGAGAGAGAGGGGAAGAGAGACGTAGAGCGATGAAGAGTATACAGCTTCAAATGCTCAGTTACACAGTTTTAAGGCAGTGACGCCTGGTAGAGAAGACAAATTGATCAAACCACCGCACGGAAAAAAGCTAGTCACCGGGGGGACTCGAACCCATGCAACCATCTCTCCTCTATCCGGGAGCGAGCGTGTTAACCATTACACCACGGTGACACATTGCTATTCCGTGCGATAGTGCTTATTAAAGGCTCAATTGCCTCGTTCTCTTAGTCACGCATGCTCATGAAGCGAAAACGTTGTGAATGGAGCATAACTCCAGATTTCACAATCAAGACAGAAGAGAGGTCGAAGATGGATGATAAATCTTCAAATGCTCAGTTACACAGTTTTAAGGCAGTGACGCCTGGTAGAGAAGACAAATTGATCAAACCACCGCACGGAAAAAAGCTAGTCACCGGGGGGACTCGAACCCATGCAACCATCTCTCCTCTATCCGGGAGCGAGCGTGTTAACCATTACACCACGGTGACACATTGCTATTCCGTGCGATAGTGCTTATTAAAGGCTCAATTGCCTCGTTCTCTTAGTCACGCATGCTCATGAAGCGAAAACGTTGTGAATGGAGCATAACTCCAGATTTCACAATTAAGACAGAAGAGAGGTCGAAGATGGATGATAAATCTTCAAATGCTCAGTTACACAGTTTTAAGGCAGTGACGCCTGGTAGAGAAGACAAATTGATCAAACCACCGCACGGAAAAAAGCTAGTCACCGGGGGGACTCGAACCCATGCAACCATCTCTCCTCTATCCGGGAGCGAACACGGTATAATGGTTAACACGCTCGCTCCCGGATAGAGGAGAGATGGTTGCATGGGTTCGAGTCCCCCCGGTGACTAGCTTTTTTCCGTGCGGTGGTTTGATCAAGAGTATACAGCAGTTGAGAGAGAGGGGAAGAGAGACGTAGAACGATGAAGAGTATACAGAAAAAACATACAGAGCCGCTTAGTTTTTCAGGCTGTTTTAGGAATGGAGAAGATATCTACTCTAGAGAGTTCACTCGAGGATTTTATTTGGGGAAGGTTGGAATTGAACATGTGCATTGCATGCCCTATCAATTGTCTTTATTTTCGTTTCACCTTTGTATTTCTTGGCCGACTCGCAAAGTCTGCTAAAGATTAGATTTGATCTTTCTAAACTCGGTTAGTGCTCGATGGTACTGCGTCTTCCAAGATATCAGAGTATTCCTTTGAAGACCAAGGGTTCCTAACGATCATCTGTCTAGACAATTCAGCCAAACATCCGTTCAAGTTCACTCTGGTTTTGAGTTACAGAAACTAGAAGCGAAAAGCAAGACCACCCTTTCCCCAGACTGTTAACCTAGTAGCTTCCAGAAAGTAAAATCCAAACTGAAAAGCGGCTGCAATCATAACTTGTTGCAGAACTAATGAGTCTGAATACTTGTCACGAGCAGCCCGAATAGACGCTGCATCAGCGGAGAACGTCCTCTCTCGAGTCTCGGCTATAGACGCCCAGCTGAACAAGCAGCTCAGGAAAGGGGTCGCAATGTTTACTTAGTTTAAAAAAAGAATTGATGGAAGCTCATTAGCTAATTTCCAAGCAGTCAAGACATTCAACCGAATAATACTTCTCTCTTTTTTTCCTTTCTCTAACATAAACAAATTCACACAGTGACATAACCCAGTTTTTCATTAGTGATATAACCCAGTTTTTCATTAGTGACATAACCCAGTTTTTCTTGAGAGTGTTTGAAATCTATTATAGCATTCGTAATTTCTTTTTAATATACAATTGGGTACTGGTGTTCAGCGTATATACAGTACCGTGCAGAAGTATACAAAAAAGTATATTTTACAGTGTTTCTTGCATCTTTGTGATCTTTGTGACTGTCTTGCATCTTTCTGATCATCATCAGTGAGTGGCTGTCTAGCATGTTTGTGGTATAGAGGCCACCAAGATCATTGCAATGAACAGAAACAAATAAACAAGAACACATTTCAGAAATCTCGAAAAATACTGTTTTCAGAAAAAAATTTCTGAGCTGTTCTGTTTTTTTCAGAAACGGCTCCATTATGTAACAGTATGATCTGAATCACGAGCTACACAACATATGAAAAAATTGCGTCAGTGGGCGCAAAAACAGAAAAGTCATACGACTTATACGACAAAACATTTTTTTTTTGGTATTCTTCTGCACGGTACTGTATATAGTTTTTCTCGTGCTTTCTTTATTATGTAGACGTTGCTGTTGTATTTCTGAAGCCAAGTAGTTTCGGTGAGTCACGCAACTAGCTTGTTCAATGCATCTTATTAATTGCGTCGTTGAAGGTGGAGGAGAACTTGTCGCGTCTTCTCGAACACACGACAGCGATGGAAGGGTTGGAGAGAAGGCAGAGAGGAGTCGATGCTCATATGAATCAAGTCAAAATGGTTGGAGGCATTTTTCTACAGGATAAGATAGGACAGGGGTCAGATACTTTTTCTCAGAAGACGAATCGATGGCATTATAAGAGAACTTTTTCGCCAAATGAGTTACAATTTATAAAGCCCCTTTCTCGTAATTTGATTTAGTCAGTTGCAGTAGTGTAAACATAGATAATGTCAAATCTGAATGAAAAAAACGGCAAAAACAAGGAGATACAAGGAGATATATATACAGTAGAGTGAATTTCTTACCCTATTCGTGGTCTATCTATTCTGCAATTTGGTTCATTTTTTTCTCACTATTTCACAACCGTAGGTAACTCAAAATTATAAAAAAAATTGATTCCTATACGTAGAAAGTTCTAGTTGACCTTTTTTCAGGGCTGCGAAGCAATCGGAACGTCACTGGCCCTTCAGATGAAAGAACTGAAAGATGTCGTCCATCGGACGGAAAAGCTTTTCTACGCCAGAAATCTACTTGCTGACGCTATAAGGTGAACATGAGTATTTTAATGTGTCCGAGAAAGACACAGAGGCTGACTTTGGGCGGGCCTTTGTGAATATTCACATCTCTCGTCATCTCATAGCCGCTAATTCGAAAAAAAATGAGTGGCAAAAATGTGATTTTTCAAAAGTCTTATCTGAATGACGCGACCATTTCAGATGTGAAGAGCTAATTCAAAGCGTCGAAACAGGGAGAGCAGATCTTTTGAAAAGAGCTCAAGCTCTTTCCGAGGTCCTTTTTTCATGTTTGAGTTAATCGATAATTTTTCCTAGGACCCATTGATCTACCCAGACAACCATCATTTATGTTCAGTTGCGTACCATCGTGAAGGAGAATCCAGAGCTGAATGACGTCATTTGGCTCCGAACAGCTATCAACGAGAGATTCAAGAAAGCTCTAGTAATGGTAGGTAAAAGCGAAAATAATCTTCCTCGCTCTTTTTCCTTGCTCGTGGCAAAGTACGTGCTCCCCTTAGAAGAGCAGTACACAAACTTATCGATTCGAGACTCTGTTTAGGTGAAAGAGAATGCCTGCCAGCAGCTGAAGAGCTCTTTGGACACGCTAAATGCTCCGCTGGTATCTTCAGCGATCAAGGCTCTTTCCTATCTGAACACGCAGCAGAGTTAGTTTTAGTTCATCTCTTAATCATTTACTCAAAGTGGTCTTCCAAGTCAAAAAGGGTTCATGTAGTTAGTGAATTGGTACATGATCATTGTGAACATGATACTATGTGCATTGTTGTGTGAATGAAGTATTCGACTCGCTTGATCGATGTCTATCATCCATCACAGTCAGGGGTTAAATAGTTACCGGACCAGCCGAAAATGGTCTACATTCTCTTCTCCTTCCGTTCTATTTTACTTTTTCTTTACTTATCTTTTCGCTTTCCCCCATCTTTTTTCCCACTCACTCGGCGCGTACAAACATGCCTTAGACCGGTCTTATTTAAGCCCTTATCACAGTAAGTTTCAGATGAATTAGATACTCTTATCACTCGATGGGTTGCTGAAGTCGACGGGAATCTGCTCAAGTTGACCAATTCGTCTGGTCGCAAAAGGTATGATATTTACTATTACCTGATTGCAAGGATTTTGTACATGTATATTCGCTTCTTGACAAGGCAAACGCCAACAAAGTTTACATCGTGGTCTGTTGGCTCACCTGCAATCGCTGAAAAAAGAGAGAAACAACCGTTCCGTCATTAGAGGCCTAAAATAGTGAAAACCGGATTCGAAGTGAAGAACCAAAAAGTAATGTAATTCGTAAAATACGCGTGAGGTGTTTAAAAAAGTTAGTTTGTTGCAATTATTCTAACATGTCCATTTGAATTTATGATCGCAGTTCTTTTTTCTTTGCTAAACGACAGAAAGACGTTTTTAGCCCAAATCCAAGCAGCTCGGGGGTTGCTTATTCAAGCAGTTCAACTGCCTCCTCTGTCTCGTCTGCCCTTCTCACTCAAGTTGTCCACGACATGCACAACAAACTGGAGCAGGCTTCCCTCCTGGGAGACGCCCATTTCGCCAAGTTTGTTCATTTTGTAATTTGCACTTTGTGTCCTTGCGCCCGCTTCGCGGCATAGTGCGGGCTCTCATTGAAATGAGGGAAATCTAAAAGGAAGAACCATTGGATGTACGGGTGAAGGATTCAACGATGACTCCAGGAAAACCTGGAAAGTTGATCTGCATGATGAGCAGCGCCTTCCTTCTACGGTATTTATATGATTCAATAATATAGATGAGTCACTGGGAATTTTTTTGTACGGAGAAAATTTAAAGGATCATTCGGGTACTCTTACTTAAACCAGTGATATAAGGAAGAGGCTTTTATCAATTAGTGAAAGCTAATAAAAGTTGATCTCGGAATTTTTGTCAAGTGTCAAGCTAATCATTTGTAAACTGGGTTGCCTAGAATTAACAAGTTTTCAAATGGATGTCCTCTGGAAACCAATTAATCGTTTGATAACTCGTGCACTGTCGGTGATAAGATGTTATGATAAGATGTTTGATAACTCGTGTCGGTGATAAGATGTTAAGTGATTTGAGATTCTGTGATCGACTCGCTCGTACACTGAGAGGGCGGATACCTGTGGACGCCGAGTTCACTCCGAGGTTTTTGTTCCGCGCTAGAGTCGGAAGATAAGCAGTTTTTGTTCCGCGCCAGAGCCGGAAGATAATTATATATAAATTTGCTAGTATAACTTAGGACACAGCTTATATCTTTTAGAAAACGTTTTTGAATGGAGTTTTTTCCTGAGAGAACTAACGTTTTCATGTTTGAGAGTCTCAGGTTTTAATGATCCGACGACTAAAATCGGCTTCGGATTGTAACACTCAGAAACCTTACGACTTCGGATTGATTTTTTGGATCAACTCAGAATTCATACGACTTTGAAGCACTTCCTGGACACCGACCAGAGGACTAAGTAGATCACGCAAGTCTGGTTGCAGATTGGTGCAGTCGGTGTGTCGCGTGTTGTCGACGCGTCACATCTCGCCGACGCTGTCCTCGCTGCACGACGCGCTGCGACCACTGAAGCATTCTCTGCTGTCCTCCTCCCTATCACGACTGCACTCTCTGTTGGCTTCCCATGACTTCTCCTCCTCCGCTCATCCCGCCAGATTCATCGAGACTCTCAACACTGGTCAGCTTGCTTCTCCATTCAGCGATCCAAATTAATAGCTCTTTGGTGGCTATGTAACTACACCAAAAACTACACTAAAGTCAATTCTGATAGGAAATACATATAAGGGTGAGAAAAGAGGTGCATATAAGGGCGAGAGATGGAGTATTCACTCGCGGAGCTGTTAAGAGGAAAACCTGGCTCTTTAATACAACTCTGCTGTTTAAGCGATGAAAGACGAACTGCGGCGGCTAGAATGGGACTCGGAGCTGGAAGAGGAGGCCAAGTCCTCGCTTGGGCGAGTCATTGAGGCGGCGGCTGCCAAGATAGACCAGGCCATCAAGCTAGAGGAGACGAGTCTGCTGCTGGGCGAGCGACTCACCCGGACGCAGTCACTCAACTACGCCCTCCTCAACTCGGCCGCTTCCCTCGCGACTCACTGGCCGACCAGATCTCACTCTCTTCATACTCTCATCAAGTTTGTTCTTTTAAACTGTTCTTAATCTGACTTGAGAACAGAAACAAACACGAATGGCTGCGCGTTGTTTTGTTGCTCTTGTTTTATTATTGTTAGTAACGAATGATAAAAGATCTGATAACTATATTTAATTGTTGAATAGCATTGGACAGATCCACCCAAACCAAAGGGGTTAAGAAATGTTGGTAGTGCTCATGCACGAATCTGACTTTCCCCACTGCTGCTAATCACACTAGCAGTGATCTAGCAGGCAGCCACTGGTTCTACCAGGATAGGTCTGTCCTGCATCTCAGGGGAGCGCGTACCCTGCCGCGAGGCGGGAACAAGCGCGAGGAAGATTATTATATGTAGCACTGCTAAGACGTTAATGTTCCAAAAGCCTGTTTCGCCTCAGCTCAGACAGACTTTTGCACTCTCTGGTTGGGGCTCATCAGCAGGGATTAAATAGTCATGTCAGACTTTCAATTCATAAGTGGGGACCCTTATGTGAAATTTTTTTAGGGCGTTTGTACCTTTTTCTTGCACACTAAAAAAAACCCTGCTCATCAGTGAGTTCCCAGAGGGGTAGTGAGAAAAGCACTATCAATGTTTCACAACTCTCAGACTCGATTGGAAACTTTTGAATTATGACGTTAAAACTTCATAATTTACAAAATATGGTTTATAAGAAAATTTAGCGGGTTTAACAATGTAACTACGAAAGAGTCTTACATTTTTACAGTTCTCGAACTCAAGAATTAGAGAGCTCCATCAGAGACGCGATTCTGTCCATCGTCGCCACTCTGCACAGTGAGAAAAAAAAGCCGGAAAAGGGAGCTATATCTGCATATATACAGGTGCATCTTTTGTCAACTTGTAAGCCTATCACGTCATTCTAAATTGCGTCTCAATGACTTTCGGTGCGCTTCTAAGGAATTGTCGTCGTACTTGTCCCGCGTTGCGATGCACTCTTCACACTCTCCATCCTCGCTAGGGAGAAGTGACGTCATTACTAGAATCATGGATCACGCGCTCCTTGCTTTCCTGACGCACGCCGCCCTGGTGAGACCCCTTGATGTACAGCAGCAGCAACAATTTAGGTTCGTTTTTCGCAGTTTAGTAACAAACTACGCGGTGAAGCGCTGATTCAGGGAAGATCGGAAGAAGACCCTGAAGAAGTTTTCATCTGAAGGAGACATCGATTCAAACCAAGCTCAACTTGAAAAGAGACTTCGATTCTTGTCTAATCCGAGCAAAAATCTGACTTAAGATATATTTCAAAAGATCTTGAATTAGCATGGATATTGTTAAGATCTGTTACATTCTCTAAAAAGCACTGATACAATTAAAATGCCATCAAGAATCCAATTCAGGATAGATCTGAACCGTCTGGTTCAATGCTTGGATGAATTAGCAGTCCCGACTGGAATCGCTCCGTTTAAGGAGAGGGAAGATACTGTACTCTCCAATGTCTTCCTTCTTCCTTGCAGCCAGGTAAGTTGTTTATGAATCGTGAAAATTTTGATTTAGAGCACCGTGTTTTTCAGATTTCCTGAAAAAGGGTTTGTTTTCTTCCGATAAGACAAAACCAGTTTCTTATTCATTTTCATTGGAAAAACTGCTTTTCAGATTACCTGGGAGAAGTCAAGTTGTGTCCCTATATGGGTCTTCATTATGTTCCTCCTTCAGGTACATCATTTATGTAATTTCGCAATATGCGATTTTTTCTTGCGTCTTTTTAATGGAATAAAACTAGTTTTTTGTCCCCGAAATTTGAGTGTGTTGAGGAATCGCCGGATGATATAGTGAGTCCTCATCAATCAGTGCAGTTTACCCCAGATGCTTGGGTGAGGTATGTGAATGTGAATTGTCATTTCCCTACGCACCGAATATGTTAGAGTAACGTTGAATGAAAGTTGAGGTGGATTCTGGAACAAAAGGATTCGGAAAGGCTCTGCTTCCTGTCCAACCTAATCGACTCCTATACTAATAGTGTCGTCGCGAAAGGTTGAATTGGAATACATAAAGCAGTTCAACCAGGGCCTGAAAGCCTTAGTTGATGAAAAGCGTATTGAGTGAGATAGATATTCATCAGAATAAAAGTGCCAGACGACGAAGAATAGGCGAGCAAGCTTAGTGAGAGGTATTGGAGTAAATTTGTTCTCTCTCAATGGTTTATAGTTATGAAATGAGTTTGCTACAGGAGGGACTGCGTACGTGTCCAATTATCCGCAGATTGTGGCTTCGTTGGAAGAAATGAGGACGAAAGTCGCCCACGAAGAGTCTTAGTGAAGGCCGGTATATAACGAGGACGCTAACTCATATCTCTCAAAAACGCTCTTGATTACTGTTGACGTAGAGCGAGTGTCCATTAAACCCGCGCGCACTCAAAGCCTGTGATAACTAATTTGTAAAACGGAGCTGATATCTTGATGACTAATAACAAATTATAATTTATTATAAACATTCATTTACTATGAAGATAAATTGGATAAAGGTTTGCTTTTACACATCGAGGCGTCGTACACTTTGACATTATGGATATTTGGAATTTCTTGAAGAAAAAAACCCACTCTATCCAAAGACGCATGTTTTCGATACAAAAGACAGATTTTGACGATTTTTGGGTGCGTAGTAAGCAATACTGTTTTCTTGAGTTGGGAAACTTTATTCTCGAAGTTGAATAAAATACAACCAGGTTTTCTGCTTCACATAAAAGGGTCTCATATAGGCAAAAGTCTGCAAACTACTCTCTTTACACTTAGTGGAAAGGTCTTCTGAGTGAAATTTAGTAGAAGGGTCCTCTCAACGGCTAGCAATCGGTTTGCCTTTCTCCTCGTACAACTTGGCCAACTCATCTGGACAAGTGTGCATGTATCCCTTGTTCTGGGCGCAGATTTCCTTCATTCGAGTGTATGGATCGTAGGTCCTGAACAGGATGGACTCACTTCCATTGCCATCATCTATCAAAGGAAGAAGGCCATACGGACTTGGATCGAACTTACTTTCTCCTCATGTCAAAATTTTACTATATAATGTATATGTATATCATATGAAAAATATGCCGAGATTAAATTAACACCTAGGTAAAGATTTACTAAATGTTTTTGGAGCTATCTGTTTTCCGAAAAAGTTTCTTTCAGCGTCTTATTTCTTTCCAGCGACAGCCTAAACCAATTCCATCTCAACCAAACCAATTCCATCTCAACCAAACCAATTCCATCTCAACCAAACCAATTCCATCTCAACCAAACCAATTCCATCTCAACCAAACCAATTCCATCTCAACCAAACCAATTCCATCTCAACCAAACCAATTCCATCTCAACCAAACCAATTCCATCTCAACCAAACCAATTCCATCTCAACCAAACCAATTCCATCTCAACCAAACCAATTCCATCTCAACCAAACCAATTCCATCTCAACCAAACCAATTCCATCTCAACCAAACCAATTCCATCTCAACCAAACCAATTCCATCTCAACCAAACCAATTCCATCTCAACCAAACCAATTCCATCTCAACCAAACCAATTCCATCTCAACCAAACCAATTCCATCTCAACCAAACCAATTCCATCTCAACCAAACCAATTCCATCTCAACCAAACCAATTCCATCTCAACCAAACCAATTCCATCTCAACCAAACCAATTCCATCTCAACCAAACCAATTCCATCTCAACCAAACCAATTCCATCTCAACCAAACCAATTCCATCTCAACCAAAATAATTCCATCTCAACCAAACCGATTCTATCTCAACCAAACCAATTCCATCTCAACCAAACTTAACGACTCTCTTCAAAATGTATAAATGAGAATTTTTTGAATACAAGTGAATTCTAATTTGAATTTAAAAAAACAATGAGCTTTACAAGTAAAAACAATGAGCTAAAAAACACCTTGAAACAAGAAATTCATAAGGTACTTATTTTTTGCTTTTTTGAACTACACTATACTCAGAGGCAGAGAGACCTCATCAGCAGGGACTTTTCGTTTTGAAACGAAATCTTTTAAAATGTGTGTATTTCTATTCATAAGTCGGGTAATGGCTCGATTCTCACCTGTGATTTGGGCCATAATGCGAGACCAGTTATGACTTTCACCTAAGCTTGAGGCGAAAAAATTAATTTTTTAAAAATTAAAACCCTACTTTTTTTTGAGATGAATCACTCCAATTTTGTTGAAGAAAGCAGAGACTCGCCCAGATACTAAAACGCAAAGCAAAAACTATTACTTGAGTAGTTGTTTCAGGCAAACTCGTAACTGAGCCGCACGGTGAAAATCAAAAGATCGATCATATCCAAAATTTTGAACAAAAAAATGCATGGCATTTTTTTCGTAATTTGTTCATTCTATAGGTAGAATTAGTCTTGATTTTTTAATAGATTTATCGCCTAATCAGGTTTAAAAGGGTTTATCGCCTAATCAGGTTTAAAAGGGTAATCAGGTTTAAAAGAGTAAATCTCAACTTTTTGAATAACTTTTTTTGGCTGGAACAAGGGGTTAAATAGTCCTGGTTTTTTTTAAATAGTAGTCATGACAGATTTTCTGTCGGCGGGCCTGTTTTCCAAACCATTAGGGGGGACCCTCATGTGAAAAAAAGGTAAGGGGGACCCTTATGTGAAAAAAGGTAAGGGGGACCCTTATGTGAAAAAAAGGTAAGGGGGACCCTTATGTGAAAAAAAAAGAATGTTCCCCTTATGTGAAAAAAATTTTTCCGCCTTTGGCGGGCCTCTGTTTTTCCAAATCGTAAGGGGGGACCCTTATGTGAATTTTTTTTTTCGGCGGGTCTCTGTTTGAAAAATCTTAAGGGGGGACACTTATGTGAAAAAAAATTTCCGCTTTCGGCGGGCGTCTGTCCCTTATTCTTTCACACTAAAAAACCCCTGGCTGAAATATGAATAGCCTGTTGATAATTTTTTCATTTGAAACTGTGAAGATATTTCGCTCAAGAATCAACTGAAAAGCTCTTTGAAATTTATTCGATGCTAGTCGAAGATGTTGGTAAGTCAGTCGCTTAGAAAAAAATTGCCAGTTGGCAGTTTACGTACGTATGATTCTTTCCCGAAACTCCGTAAAATTAAAAGCTTGAATTTTTAAGTATTCTGTATACTAAAAAATTCAAGAGAAGAGAACAGTGAGACTGAAAAAACAAGAGAGTTTAAGCAGAAGGTAAGTCAAGGACAGAAATAAGGACAGAGGAAGCAGAAGGTAAGTCAAGGACAGAAATAAGGACAGAGGAAGCAGAAGGTAAGTCAAGGACAGAAATAAGGACAGAGGAAGCAGAAGGTAAGTCAAGGACAGAAATAAGGACAGAAGGTAAGTCAAGGACAGAAATAAGGACAGAGGAAGCAGAAGGTAAGTCAAGGACAGAAATAAGGACAGAAGGTAAGTCAAGGACAGAAATAAGGACAGAGGAAGCAGAAGGTAAGTCAAGGACAGAAGGTAAGTCAAGGACAGAAATAAGGACAGAGGAACTTATGGTTTTAAAATTCAACCTTTGCTATTTTTCTGGAAAGAGAAAACATTTTCTTTGAAAAACTTCTTGTTATGCTAATTCGTTCTTTTCTCGTGAAAAAGTTGATAGAGCGAAAGCGAAAAAAATTTTCAGACCCGTTTATAAATTACTCGGCAACCTATTCTAATTACCTCCAAATTTGAACTTGGAAATCAACTTGGGGCAAAATAAAACAATTTCGGCTCCATTCTCAGCCGTAGATTGATATCTAGAATAAACTGATGCAGAAATGCTGTTTTTTTGTTAAGCATCCCTTAAAAAAATATTTTTTGCATAAGTTTGAACAAACAACATGCACTTAATTAAGTTTCATTCACGAGCTCTTCAGTAATGGAATGTTCAGAAAAAGGGTTAGCTTCTCTTTCGAGTTTTTACAGGCTTCTTTTTTAAATGTGCCCCGTTAAGGAAAAACTCTCACCTTTCTTGTTAAACTCATTTGTTTTGCAACCAAGAGGAACATAAAATTATTGTTCTCTGAGGGGTCATCTGGCCTTCACGGAGAAAAAAAAAAGAACTGAGCAGGTAGAACTTTTTAAAAGGCCCAAATTTGAAATATGAATTTAGTTTATACCGTATTCAGCAGCAATTCCGTTTTTCCCCTATATGGGCCGTTACTAAAGCACGCCGCGCACGCTTGCACGCCAAATCATTACTAATGAACGCCAACGCGCGGGAAAATTCTTAACTCCGCCCCATGTGCTTTATTTAAAACGTCGCCCTTCGTCAATGGTTTATTAAACTTTCGCACGTATGCTGCTTGGTATGGCATGATATTATTGGAGAAAATTCATATTTTTTGGAGAAAATTAATTATAGTGTGAAAAACAATAGTGCGTCAAACACTCTTTTTCTTTCCCGCGCGTTGGCGTGCATTAGTGATTATTTGGCGTGCAGGCGTGCACGGCGTGCTTTAGTAATGGCCACTATATGTCTGCTTGTTTGGCACTAATACTGTTCAATTGGTTAGAATTAGCGTAAAAACTAAGCTTTTTTCCGATTTTTTTCGCTTTTTGGACATTACGCGACCCAAGTAAGCGACGCAAGCTCTTAATTTTTTCGTAAAAATTTTTTTTATCTAGGTTTTTGAAATTTTTTTTCGAATCAACATTTCAGCAAATCTCTTCGAATTTGATTTTAACAACAATTTCGACGTTTAAAAAATATATTGAGATTTTGATGCGTTGAGCGTGTAATAGAAGATTCCAGAATTATAGCAAAGCGGTCTCTACCATCTGAGCTCAACGGTCTGAATAGCGTGAACTTTTACCTGAGCCTAGGCAAATTTTATAATGAAATTTTTTTAGATGCTCTATAGTGTCATTCATATACTTTTTAAACTTAGCAGTAGCGCTCAAATAGCCCATTCGTTTTGAGAGTTATTTAAGACAGTAGAGCCAAAGTTCGATAGGAAACCTGACAAGAAGAAAGACTAACCGGAAGAATTCCTCGTATCGGTTGTGTCTTGGTTGAACGTAGCCAAAGAAGAAGGCAGCAGTTACGGACACGGAAGTTACCAGGGAGACCGCGATGGCTCGCCTGCCATAGGAGTGCAACATGCCACGCATCACTGGAGCCTGGGCCATGTCTAAAAACAACTTCTGAATTCATCATTCTAAATAGAGAAAAAAGAGAAACAATTGCTGCTTGGTGTAGGCCTAAAATGGTTATTAGCTGCTTTTCAAACTAGATTCCAAGAAATTCCAAGAAATATAAGTAAAGATCGGTAGATAAATATTAAGGACAACAAAGAAAAATAGGCACGTGTTTTTCGTTACAGATGAGATTCACTCTCTCTAGAAAATACAGAATAGGGTAAAACACTCAGGCTACGGTAGCCACACCAAGACACTAAAACTCAAATAAAGAGGAATTTACTAGTTCCCAAAAATTTGCGCATAAACTAAGACAAAAAAGCTGATAATCATGGTTCAACTACGGCGATAGTGAAAGAAGCTTTTCTCTCTCATTTGTCTAGATTGCTGATTTTAGCTCTTTTGTACTTTATATACCCCCCTACCAGGGGCCGTATCCACGGATGTCGCGGGAAGCTAAAAAAGCTTCCCGAGCCTTCCCGCGGGCGAAAACGGAAGGCTCGGACGAAAGTCCATATCCACCAATAACGCGGGAAGCTTCCGCGCCTTCCCGCACCTTTCCAAATGTTTAGGTGCGGGCCAAACCTTCCCGCGATTAATTTCTTCCATAGAAACCGTTATTATTCTACTATTTTTCAACTTTAAATGTCAATTTTCAATCTAAATTTGTTTTTTGCTCATGCGACGGATTATATCTCGTTTAATTAAGTAGGATAATTTTTTTTCTCGATGAGTTTTTTTGATGAGTCCTTACATTGGAGTCCTTTTTTCTCGAGAAAAGTTGAAAAAAAAGGATTTTTCGTTTGAAATAAAAAAAATTCTCTGTGCTCCGAACTAACAC
This sequence comes from Allodiplogaster pararmata, assembly GCA_964056735.1. Classification (NCBI taxonomy): domain Eukaryota; kingdom Metazoa; phylum Nematoda; class Chromadorea; order Rhabditida; family Diplogasteridae; genus Allodiplogaster; species Allodiplogaster pararmata. The sequence continues at coordinate 15,573,528 of OZ057407.1, forward strand.
TCTGAAAACTTTGAGAAAAAAAGATTTTCTTCATCGGTTTCTTTACATGAGGGATCACGCTTTATAAAATAGAATATGTTACATATTAACGCATAATGATTGTGAAAAGCTCAAAATTTAAATTTTATAACCTTTCTCTTAAATTCGTTTTCGCTACAGCAGTGACCCCTTCATGTAAAAGAAAGGGCAATTAACAAAGTAAGGCATGAGGGAGGCAAGACGACGGGAGGCATTTTTTTGTTTGTACCAACAAGCAACACACTCATAACACACTTTTACTTTTTAACACTACGGACTACACTTTCAGTATAAATGACATATATTTTTACATTAAAAAAAGCTTAGGCTTAGTAAAAGTTTACGATAACGAGGCCGTACGGCTTAGCTAACGAGGCCGTACGGCTTAGCTAACGAGGCCGTACGGCTTAGCTAACGAGGCCGAACGGCTTAGCTAACGAGTCCGACGGCCGCGACGCGACCGCGACGCAAACAACAAAAGTAAAAGTGTGTTATGAGTGTGTTGCTTGTTCGTCTTGCCTCCCTGCCTCCCGTCGTCTTGCCTCCCTCATGCCTTACTTCGGTAATTGCCAAAAGAAAGCCGTGTTTCGTAACCTTCATTTTTTTGAGAGCCGTCTTTTTTTGTTTTTTGTCGCATAAATTGGAAGTGGCAAAATATGAAGAAAAAACAAAATACGGAGAAGAAAAAAATGGAGAAAATAACAAAATAAGAAGAAAAAAGAAGAAAAACAAAATAAGAAGAGAAAAATTGAAGAAAAAAAACAAAACAAGAAGAGGAAAAACAAATGAAGAAAAAAACAAAATATGAAGAGAAAAAAAATTAAGAAGAAAAAACAAAATATGAAGAAAATTGACCGAGCAAACGAAAATTGCTCCAAACTAAACAAATATTTTCATCCGATACAGCAACTTTTTGTATCGGCTGCTTTATCGGATACAACTGTGAACTGTATCCATTTATTTATAGGAGAGATTAGAAATACAAGTAAAATATCGCTGTATTCAAACTTCCATTGTGTCGCTGTATCCAAAATATCCAATTAGAAAGGGCAATTACCGAAAGGAGGCAAGAGGGAGGCAAGAAACCGGGCGGCATGAGGGAGGACGCGCCTTTTATTTTTACATTAAAACATATTTTTACACTAAAAAACGCTTGGGCTTAGTGAAAGTTTACGATAACGAGGCCGTACGGCTTAGGCGAACGAGGCCGTACGGCATAGCTAACGAGGCGTCCTCCCTCATGCCTCCCGGTTTCTTGCCTCCCTCTTGCCTCCTTTCGGTAATTGCCCAAAAACTTTATATATGTTCGAATTGACAGATGTTCACACAGAACTCATTCTCAAGCTCGACTTTTCTAGGTTTTAGAATGATACTCAAAATGAGCGTTTCGCACCTTGACATTTCGCATCACAACACTTCGCACCGAACATTTCGCAATTTTTTTTCTCGGAAAGTTTAATTATGTTTAAACCCCCTTCCCCTCCCCCTTTCCTTTCCCCAAAATTTATAAAGATAATTTAAAAAGAAAGGAAAAGAAAAGGAAGAGAAAGAAAAAGAAAGAAGGAGAAAAAAATAAGAAAGAGAAAGAAAAAGAATTTAATAGAGCCAGGCCGTGTTTTAGGGGATCAAAGAAGGATAGAGGAATAGACGGATAGCCGTTTAGCTGTTTTGCGGCACGTACTATAAAATTTTACAAGTGATAATAAACTTCACAATGTTACAAAATTTATTAGTGCGTGCGCGAGTGCGTCTCGCGTGCGCGAGTGCGTGCGTGCCTGCTCATCCTAATCAAAATATTGCGGGCCGGTCTTGTCTATCGAAAGTGGTCGTCTGACGGGGGGTGTCTTGAGTTGATTTGCCATTACACGGTGACGCCCTTGCTGTCGTGGTCTCATCCCTTGTTGTCGTGATCTGGTTTTTTATTGCCTTTCGCCACGTTCCGCTGTTCTATCGTTCTCTCCTTGACGACGCTCTTCCGATTTTTTTTATAGGATTGCCTCATCGAAGCCAATTGCATGCACACTGATAAAGGCTGCGCACTGTTTTGCTCACCAACCGTTTTTTACCGTAAAAAGGTAAAACTAATTTGCTCACATACAGTCAGATACATACAGGTTTTATTTGAATTTTCCTATCAGGAAACTTCCTGATTAGCAATAAAATGACGTATTGAGTGTCCAAATAGAGCAACTGTTTCAATGTGAAAGGTCATTATATTGCTAGTCAGGAATTTTCTTAACGGGAAAATTTAAACAAAACCTGTATGTATCTGACTGTATGTGAGCAAATTAGTTTTACCTTTTTACGGTAAAAAAACGGTTGGTGAGCAAAACGGTGCGCAGCCGAATCGTGCGGATTTTCACATATCGGACATTCACATCGCAGCTATGCATCTAAGTTGCTTTTTTGCTCAGAAAATGCGAATTTTTTCATTTGACTCAAATCATGCATAGCGAAATTCCGAATGAAATTTTGTATCGAATGTCTTGTTCCGGTTTTCTCTTATAATAGCACTTATAATTTTTACAGAAAGTTTTATTCGAAGTAAATCAATTCTCGTTGAATATCTCTGCATAGTTTTCTCAGCCTTCATTTGATTCCGAGAAATTGCTTATATTCAAAGAAGTTGATTCTAATATTCCGTGTTGAAAATTTCTTGTCTCAAAACACGTTATTTTGCAGATTTTTGAGCTCCTAGAAACCTCTTCCAGCTTTCAATATGAATGTGAAGATAGCACAACTGATTTTCTCCAGTGCTTCAATCAGACAGGTTGGTATCCATGATTTTTCAAAAGTGAGCGACGTGCGTCTTTTGGGCGGATGCAGGGGTTAAATTCTCATATCCGACCCTCCGTCGGCGGGCGTCTGTTTTTTTCAATTATAAGGGAGATACACTCATAGAATAGCTTATCAAATCATTAAAAAAGCAAAAATATTTTTCACAAGAATATGCTTTCAAAACGCAAGTAAATACTCCATGTTGTTTATATAAGAATACCGCTCGTAAACGGTAGAATTTTAGAGTAAAGTACGTGCTACAACGATGTCCGCCTACTCGCGGTCCAGAACGTCAGTCTCAGGACTGCAAAGGACATAACCAATCTTCTCCGGAAGCAGACCAGCTCCGAAGACACGAAGACAGACGTTCTTCGAAGCCGGCTACATCCGGCAACAACAACATCAACATGGTAAAGTGCAAAGAGGGTGAGAGAATCATGTCTCCTGAGTCTGAGAGAATCAAGACTCCTGAGTCTCTCATTAGAAATTTTTCGCGTGCGAATTGGGGGATGATGGAAATTCTGATTTCTTCTCATGATTGGACACTTGCTCTTTCTTCCCTCGACCCGGATACCGCTAATAATTATATCGTTGATTTTATAATTTCTCTGATAGATCGTTTTGTGCCTTGTTCTACCGAACAAGGTGAATTAGATAAGTATCCTTTGAAGCTGCGAAGGATGTATGACAAGCTTCAACGCGCATCGCTTCGTTCCCCTAATTCCGTTTATAGCAATACTCTATCTACCAAATTTTCTGAAGAACTATATGCATTTCAAATGGAGAGAGAAGCCAAACTTGTGGCAAAAGGAAACCTAAGACGTTTTTATTCTGAATGTCGAAGTCGTACAAAAGGCCGTAACATTGTGATTCCCTCTTTAGTAGACCCAGTAGACCCTTCTGGTTTGCCAGTTCATACTTCGTTGTCTAAAGCTAACGCCTTCTCACAATATTTCTCTTCTGTTTATTCTACACCTCGCAGTATTATACCTAATACCGATGTATCAACTTCCACACATATGCAATTCGATGTCATAGATGTAGATATGATACTTAAAGCTTTGAATCAATTGAAATATAAATGCAACACATCTCCGGATAATATACCTAATATAGTAATTAAAAAACTTCGATTTGTTCTTCTCAAGCCCCTCTCTATTCTATTTAACAACTCTTTACTAGTCGGAAAAGTTCCCTCTCTTTGGAAAACTTCTATTATTAAACCAATCTTAAAGTCTAAATCTAAAGCGGATCAATTGTCTAGCTATCGCCCCATTTCCCTAACTTGTTCAATGTCCAAAGTGATGGAAAATGTTATAATAAGTCAATTAGATGCCTACTTGAAGCAAAATGATCTACTGTCTCCCCATCAATTTGGTTTTAGAAACAAAAGGTCAACTGTGACTTCATTGGTGCAATCTAATTCCTATTTCGCTGATATACTCTCCCATGGTAAAGCCGTCGATGTTATTTTTCTTGACATATCAAAGGCATTCGATACAGTAGATACTATATTATTACTTCTTAAACTAAAAAAGTTAGGAATCTGCGGTAACGTCATTCAATGGATTGCGGACTACTTGACTGGTAGAATTCAGACTGTATGTGTTGACAACGAATTCTCTAGCTCATCTTCTGTTACCAGCGGTGTACCACAAGGTTCAGCTATTGGACCGAAACTGTTCTTACTGTTTATTGATGACATAAAACATGTAATTCCTCCCAATGTAAATTATACTATCTACGCCGATGACATTAAATTATTTAGTGAAGTACCAACTTTCTCGTCTGACCTCCAAACTGCCATAGACAATGTATTCAACTGGTGTCAACAGTCCAATCTCAAACTATCAGCTCAAAAATGTATAGTTTCGCATCTTGGTATTAACCCCATGCAAAATTATCAGCTAGATCGTCATACAATGGCCAACTCTTCCGAAATAATAGATCTAGGAGTTGTCTTTTCGAGTAATCTATCTTGCAATAAACAAGTCGAGCATGTCTGTAAGAAATCTACAAACCTCGCCAATCTCTTTTTGCGCGCGTTCAAAACCAATTCTCTGGTTGTATTAACCCGTGCTTTCGTTACTTATATTCGTCCGATCCTCGAATACAGCTCGGTTGTATGGTCACCTACAGCGATTGGCTTAGTTAAGGACCTCGAAAGAGTACAGAGAAATTTCACTAAAAGAATCTTGGCTAGGAAAGGACTTACCCGTCTAGTTTACTCTGAACGTTTAAAAATGTTAAATTTAGAATCTCTTGAATATCGTAGGGTTGTTTCTGATTTAGTTTTTATACATAAGAGAGTCAACGACTACTCAGAGTTCGACTTCTCTCGTTTATTTACTATAGCTCCTCTTACTAGAGCTATTAGAAATACCCATCCATTAAGAATCGCCTTACCATATGCTCTAAACTCCTTTAGGTTTTCTACGTGTGCTTCTAGGTCGATCACTATTTGGAATTGCTTACCTAGTGAAGTAGTATGTAATCATTCCAGCGAAGTATTTATGAATAAACTCAGAAAACTACCGATAAATTGTATTTTACCCGAGCCAATTGTCTGCGACTAAGTTAAACTAGGAAGAACACTTTTTGTAGACACACTGCCACTGTAATACAATTCTTTCCTAGTAGAATCATAATCCATGTTTAATTTGTGATCATTAAATGTTGAAGTGAAACTATTTTTGTGTACATGGAAATAAAGAATTGAAATGTCAAACCTTCTGCTCGCCTTCATTCTCTCGCTCTGGTCAGTGTGTTCTCGCGCGATTGACCACACAATTGATTCAAGGGCTCGGAGCGGAGCCCTCTGAGCTACGCCCTCTCTTTGTACATATCTTACGCAGACGCTCTCTTCGACCTCTCGCCTCTTTTCTTACTCTCGCTCTCTCTCATCATCGCTGCCGGTTACGTGACGGTCTTTGATACAGTAGTTAAGCGAAAGTGAAACATTCGTTTGCCAGGGTGCAAATTCGAAAGGAAAAAGTTTCTAGGATAGAAAAAAACATATAGATTGGAATTAGAATGGTTTTGTAAAGACTTTCAAAAATTTAAACAGTGTTTTTTGTTTAATTATCCAATGAAGAAAACATCTCTTGCTCTCGTTATGTCTCTGTCTAACTATTCAGTATTGTCTCTCGCTGTCGTTATGTCTCTGTCTAACTGGTTAGTGTGGTTTCTCGCTGTCACTGTTTCATTCAGCCTCTTGAAAACTTCTCGCTTGTAGTGAAGTACAAAGAGAACAATTTCGGTGAGATACATATAGCATCGGAATCCTGACAGCATCGGAACATAATAATATAAGGGAAAAAATCATTAAATTTTTTTTCGTTTTTATTTGCTTGCTCCAATAATATGCGAGAAAGACAAAAAAAAGAAAGAAAAGCATTTCTAAAATTTGACATTCCACTGTGATCGGATTGAATGCTTCTAAATGGAACTTTTTAAATTTAGAGTAGTTTGGAGAGAAATGAGCTTCTCCTTGTGTCGGATATCCTTGTTTGTTCCATTTAAATTGTTTATACTTCAATCGCTCAAAGCGGATTGAGATGGCTCGGCTTCGTTGCTTTCGTTATTTATTTTTTTTTCTTTAGGCTGTTTTTCTTTTCATGATCTTCATTCAGTGAATTATTTTGATTGTTCTCTTCTCCCTGTCTCGGAAAGCTTTGACGCTCCTCTTTCCCTACTTCTCTTCTCCTCGTCTCAGACAGCTTCGCTGCCTCTGTTTTCCAACTCCTCTTTCTCTCCATGGCTCCGGGAGCTTCGATGCTTTAGTTTCTCTACCCTCCTCTTCTTCGAGGCTCGTGCAGCTTCCTTGCTTTAGTTGTAGACTAAATAAACCTGACTAAATAAAATAGACTAAATAAAACTGAAATATTGGGGCTAATTGTTCTATACAACCTCGTCCTTAAGCCGTATGGCCTCGTTATTAAGCCGTACGGCCTCTTTTCAAAGTCGTACGGCCTCGTTAGCATACATTTTACCTAAGCCTAAGGGAAAAAATCATTGAAAAGTGACCTGTCCCCCAAGTAAAGTGCGCCCTCAAGTAACAAAATGACGCTTAACACTTATGTGAAAACGCTTCAATGTAAGCCTTGGACTAACCAGGACCTTTAGTTTTTAATAATAATAGGACCTTTAGTTTTTAAAAATAATGATTTGACGAACAAAAACAAAAGGAAGAATTTGAAAGCGAAACTCTCTATTTTTCTCAGCAAAAATACATCTTTACTGCCTTATCTAGTTTAAGTTTTCTTTTTTCAATCTAGTCTAAAATCATGAGAAAATTATAAATCCGAAAAAATGAAGAGCAAAATGATTTAAAAAAGAAATTTAAACGTCAGAAACGGAACCTATTCCCCTAAAGTAAAAAAGCTACAGTGAGTGGGAATAAACTATAATTCACGATCGGAAAGCGAGAAAATTAACAGAAATCACCTTCACTTAGCTCATAGAACCTCATTCTCGGTACTTTTGCATCTCAGGGGTCTATAACCTTTGCGTTAAAAAAACCTTGGTCTGGTTTAACAATAAGCCAAGGGAGTGTCTTAACGTCAACTGTAACATTTAAATTCATAATAGAAGAGCAAGGTTACGGAAAAAAAGAGGAATAAGCAATTCCCACTAGAGAATCCTAACAAGTAAAATTACTTAAAACATCTATACCATCACAAATAAAGTTTCTGTACTGCATCAACCTCATTCGATGAATAACGCGCTGAATTTTTCTTAATCCGCTCTGAGCGATTGAAGTATGAACAATTTAAATAGAACAAACAAGGATATCCGACACAAAGAGAAGCTCCTTTCGCGTTCTATTTCTTTCCAAATAACTCTAAATTTGAAAAATTCCATTCAGAAGCATTCAATATTCACTTGTTTTTTAGAAACAGGACGCGTGATCCTGGGGCGTACCCTAATTATATTCACTTGTTCCTTAGAAAAAGGACGCATGATCCTGGGGCGTACCCTAATTCTATTCACTTGTTCCTTAGAAACAGGACGCATGATCATGGGGCATACCCTAATTCTATTCACTTGTTCCTTAGAAACAGGACGCATGATCGTGGGGCGTACCCTAATTCTATTCACTTGTTCCTTAGAAACAGGACGCATGATCCTGGGGCGTACCCTAATGCTGTTCAACAGCTCAGCTCCATCCATGGAATCAGAACCTATGATCCTTGGGCGTACCCAGATTCCAATTTCTTCGCATCCGAACTCCGACCTGAAATCATGTTTCTTTTTTTCAGCCTATCAAACAAAAACACAAAAAAAGAGAAAGAGCTTCAGAGAAAGAGATACAAACTTCAGGAAATTAAAGTATCCTTCAAATAAAGTGTATCTGAAAGGAGAACGTAATCCACGTACCGTGTTGAAAGCAGGAGACGGATATCACTGAGGCTCCTCTTCAAAATGTTTTCTAGAAGAGAAACATAGAAGAGAGGAAGCATTCATTATTAGAATCCGGCACAATTAAACTTAAAGGGGCACACTTTACTTGCGGGGCTTTTGTTTTCATTTTTTTTAAACTACTGGATTCTTCACACCATTTCTCTATTTTTTGACAAGTTCAGTCATTGAATTGACAAGAAATTGATTATATGAGAAATTTTCTCAAGCGGTCTCGTTAGCCTAAGCCGTACGGCCTCGTTAGCGTAACCTTTACCGGCACAATTTTACTTTGGGGGTCACAACTTACTCGGAGGAACGTTTTTTAGTTTGTTCAAACTGTTGTATTCATTAGAGCATTTCTCTATTTTTGACAAATTTAGTCATTGAATTGACAAAAAGATGATAATAGGAGATAATATTTTTCTCATTTGGTCTCGTTATACTCCTCCGCTTCGTTAGCGTAACCTTTACCTAAGCCTAAGCGAAAAAATCAATGAAAAGTGACCTGGCCCCCAAGTAAAGTGCGCCACTCCTCCCAAGTAACAAAGTGCCTAGAATCCTCTGAAATCATTGTATCGAGAAAATTTTTAATCAGCGAACCTTTTTGAGAAACGCTTACTGAAACTTCCACATAATCGCTTTTTTTTCTTCCAGATTCTTGCTCGTCAAGCAAAAATAAATAAACTGTGATAGACACAATCCACACATACATAGGCACTAATTAAATGTTACGGAAAATTACACAAAACGGTTTACACAGTTTAGCCGTGAGCCCAAAAATGGCAGAAAGAAATCAGTTTTTACTGCGTTTTTTTTGTTGTTTTAACTGCGTTTTTCTGGATAGATTCTACTGTATTTCAGATCATTAACGAAAGATCACTGAGCTTTGATGAGAAGAAGTTGTCTTGGAGCGTCTGCTTGAATGGCTTCCTTCTCTTGGCCAAAAATATGAGAAAAACTGTTGATGTGAAAATCAGCAGCGAGAAGGAAATGAGCGAGACTCCAGAGTTAGTGATTGCCGCTGATCATTTCCATGCTACAAATGATCTACGCGAAAATTCGTTCCTTGGTTTAAACTGTCTCATACTCCTTCGACATCTTCTGGTTGTTTCCTTAGGTAATGTAGAAAGGACCTTCTAATTTGATCTCATTTGAATTCATTAGGTACACTCTCTTTCTCAATCTTGCTCACCTTCTCATTATACATGTCATATAAATGTTGAAATAAGGTAGCTAGATTGCTCTGGGTGCGAATCGAACTATGCTGTAATTAAAACGTACACTTAAGAGATTTTTTTTCAGTTTTTTGGAACTAAGTTTTTCTCGGTTTTTTGAGTGAAAACGGTTTTTGACCATCAATTTACTTATTTCTATGTTGAATAATCTCATAACCAGTGAAATCATGAATCAGGCTGTAAATATGCAGTTGTCAAGTTTTTAGTCTTTCAAAATGTTTCCTCATTGTCTCAGATTTCATTTAAATGTTGCCAAAGTAGATGCTCCCTCGTGTGTTTTTTGTAGATTACTTTTTGTGTAAAAGATGAATAAACATGTTTTAATTTTGAAATACAACTCTTGTTATATTCTAATAATAAGCTTAAATCGTTGTTTTCTTAAATAGCTCAATCTTAAATGATTCTCATTCCTTCTCTCCGAGCAAACTTTTTCTTTTTCAGAAGAAAAGCCAAGACGGTTCTTATCTACTTCGTCTGTTATATTCGTGAGAAAGAATGTATTCGTTCAAGTTCAGTAAAATTGGTCAATTGTTCAGTAAAAAAGCAACCAAAACGCTACATTTGGCCTGAACACGAAGAAAATGGCAACAGTAGAAGCAAAAGAAAACGTTGTTAATAAAAGGAGCTATCAAAACAAACTCGGACCACATCACAGTTCATAATTTTAACCATTGAGCATTTCGTCCTGATTTTTTTTTACAGAAACTGTTTAGATCTAAAAATATCGGAGAGTTTATTCGACAATGATATGATTGTGTCGATGTGACTTCTGTTATGAACGTGGAAATTTTGATTGAAAAACATGCTTTTTTGATTTTAAATTTCGACAGCAGATAGCATAAGTTATGAGCACTTTCTTGGAAATTTCATAATCGCGCAGAAAATGTGCGATCAATCGCCGCATGACTTGTTTAAAACGGTTTCGATGATACAGATCGAACGCTTTAGGTCTATGACATTGATTATTAAGCGAGCTAAAAAATAATGTGTGGTAGTAAAATCAAATGTCTTCAAATGCTCAGTTACACAGTTTAAAGGAATGACGTTTGAATGAGGCGACCATTGAATGTATTATTCAATTATAGTTTGTGTATGACTGAAACAATTCTGAACTGAGTTGCTTCAAGGATGAGGCGAATGAGTTCCTCTGCTTCATTTATGTCGTATTTTCCTTCTGGAATGCAAATACTCGGCGGATGCTCCCATTCCACCTGCATTGAAACTGTTCTGAGCGAAGAAATTGGCTCGCGAAAACTTTTTGCACAAGTGCACTGTCAGTGGATTGAACAAGCTATCACCAGCTTCAATTCAAAGATTTCTTCCTATTGAGCTGCCAAGTCATACGATGCCTTTTTAGGTGATTTGATAATTTGAACGTTATAACCGAACCGGAATAAATACTGTCATCTCACAAGTGCATTTGGCCTTGCGCTCTCTTGAAGCAACAGACGAAAGACCCAAGGGGAAAGGTCCATAAAGTACAAAAGTGCCCTAATTTTTCAAACTTTTTCCTTGTCAGGAGAATTATAAACGTTTGAATGCAAAATTGGGCACTTTTTTACTTCGCTGGTCTGGAGAAACGGACCAATGAACGGAGAAAGAAGAAGGAGTATCTCTCATTTTCTTTCTCATCCCTCTCCCTCTCTCTCTCTCGCCATATCACTGTGTCACGATTAGAATCTCTCGCCGCAGAGAGACATAGGCTATGTAGCTGCCTGCGTGATTGATGATTGAATTTGTTTGTCTCTCTTTTTCTCTGCGAGGCACAGTGCACTATTAGATATTTTTACATTAAAAAAATATTTTTACATTAAAAAACGCTTAGACTTAGGAAAAAGTTTACGCTAACGACGGCGTAGGCGAACGAGACCTATCAAGAAAATGCCACTCTCATCTGACTTGATTGATGATTGTGTGATTGCTTATCTAGGTCAAATCTCTCTTTTTCTCTGCGACGAGAATCTCTTCTTTTTCTATTTTTCTCTGGAACACGAAGGCTCCGCCCCCTCGCGCGTTTTTTTCTCCATACCAGCGAAGTAAAAGAGTACCAATAATTTTTTTAATACGTCAGACGTATGACCCATGGAACCTCTGGTATGGGGTACCTAAACTGAAAAAGTGCCACATTCTCTAATGTCGTATACGAGAATGGGTAATTTTTGACTTCACTGGTCTAAAGAAAAAAGCGCGAGGGGCGGAGCATGCGTCCTCCTTCTCGTCGCAGAGAAAAAGAGAAAATTGATCTAGATAAGCAACCTCATAAACAGAGAGCTTTTTCTCTCTTTCTCTGCGGCGTTTTTGCTCTCATTTTTTGCAGGTATTTAGTCATTAAATTAACAAAAATTGATAATATGAAAAATTTTCTAAGGCGGTCTCGTTCGCCTAAGCCGTACGGCCTCGTTAGCGTAAACTTTTTCATAAGCCTAAGGGTTTTTTTATGTAAAAATAACTAAGCCTAAGGGTTTTATTTTATTGTAAAAATAAGAGTCTAATTGTGCACTGTGCCTCGCAGAGAAATCAATCATCAATCACGCAGGCAGCTATGCCTCCCTTTCTCTGCGGCGAAATTCTAATCGTGATACAGTAATATGGCGAGGGAGAGAGAGAGGGATTAGAAAGGAAAATGAGAGATACTCCCTCTCCCCTCTCCGTTCATTGGTCCGCATTTTTATTTTTCTTCAGACCAGTGAAGTCAAAAAGTGCTCGAGAATGGGTAGGAAAGCCTGTATAGAGGAGAGAAGAAAAAAATCACTGCTTTAAATATAGCAGTTTCTTCTTTCCTAGTGAATACTAGTGTTCAATTGAGTTTCAGCAGTAGTTTCAGCAGCATTTAATGGATTCGTACAAGTACTGAGAAATGGCCCTCCAAAGTGAAGATCGAACTTGTGACCCATTGCACAAAATCAGGGGTGTTTCAAAAGTACTGGCACAGTTTTCGCGCGCGCCTCTTGCACGCTCTATGGATCAATTGACTTGGCAAGACATCACAAATTTTTCTCTAGTTTTTGTTGATTATGTGTTCGAAATTATGAATTGTTCCCTTTGTTGTGTAGGTGAATGGCGCGTCCAAGTTCGAAACGTTCCGCGATTCTGACTCTAAGTCGTGCGGGACGCAAACCTTCTGAGATCAGTAACATGCTGGATGTTCCTCGTCGAACCGTCTACCACACTATCAAACGTGGAACTCAAAAGGACCGTCCACGCTCCGGTAGACCGGTCACCGCTACTTCTTCTCGTATCACGAAAATTGTCAAGAAGCGGATACAAAGCAAAGGGCAGAGAAGCATGAGAAAAATGGCCGCTGAGCTTCATGTCTCAGTAGCATCGATGTGGCGAGTCATCAAAAAAAAGCTCAAGAAGTTTCCCTATAAGTTCCAAAAAAGACATGACTTGACTGAAGCTCAGAGAAAAGGAAGACGGGAAAAATGTCGATTGCTACTGGCGCGGGCCGAAAACGGAGACCACTTGACAACGGTTTTCTCAGATGAGAAGCTTTTTACAGTAGAGGCTCATTACAACCGCCAAAACTCTAGAATACTCGCGGAGAGTTCCCAGCAAGCGAACGATGCAGGTCGCGTCATCGAATGCAATTCTCATCCTGCACAAGTGATGGTTTGGGCTGCAGTATCCTCCAGTGGTCGCACTCCTCTCGTTTTTGTGCCGAAAGGCGCCAAAATCTATACTAACGCGTACATTGATGAAATTCTTGAGAAGCATCTTCTACCTTGGTCTCAGGTTCACTTCAAAACCAACAACCGGATTTATCAACAGGACGGTGCCCCAGCACACAGAGCCAAGAAGACTCAAGAGTGGTGCAAACATCATCTGCCCGACTTCATACCGGCCAATGAATGGCCAGCTCATAGCCACGACCTCAATCTACTCGACTTCTCCATCTTGGCTAATTTGGAGGCAAAGGCTTGTGCAAAATCTCACAAAAATTTGGAAGCGCTTGAAGTCTCCCTTACCCGAGCATGGGATGCTATTCCACAAGAGACACTGCGGGCAATCATCGAGGCATACCCTCGTCGTCTCAAAGCTGTCATTAAGACCAAAAGGAATCATATTGAGTGACTGTTGTGAAACATAATTATTATCTGTTTTGTTTTAGAATAATTCTATTATATCGTGTTCCTGACGCTAATACTGAATGCAGTGCGAATATCATGAAGATACTGCTAGACTATCTAACTTGTTCGTATCCTTGTATTGTATTAGGAGACTTCAATTATCCTGATATTGATTGGAAAACAAATGTTCCAACTTCCACTAACTATGTTCATCCATTCGTAGAATTTTGTTCCCTCGCTACTCTTTCTCAATTCATTAGACAACCAACCAGGCGAAACGAAATATTAGATATTCTTCTGAGTAACTGCCCCGACATGATATCTTCATCAAATGTGACGGTTCCCTTTTCTACATCTGACCATAACTCGTTCACATTCACTCTCTCAGTTCATCATCAACTCCCTATATATACATATCGTCAGAACTTCACTAAAATTGATTATGATTTCTTAGCATGCGAGCTATGCAATATGGATTGGCATTCAATTCTCTCACCTCTTAGTAATGTCAACGAGATGTTTGATAAGTTAATAGAAATTCTGACAGAAGCCTCGAACTGCTTAGCTCCTTGGGAGAAAGTTAGCATTTCCACTAATTCAATTCTACCCGAACACATAAAAAGAGCTATGCAGAGGCGATTCAATCTATGGAATTCCTATGTCGTTAGTAAAAAAGAAGCTGACTATATAAAGTATTCCCGATCTAGTAAAATATGTAAAGATTACATAATAAAATTTAATTTGAGTGTAGAAAAGAAAATAATAGAAAGCAAAGACAAGAAACTATTTTTCAAATATATTCGTTCGTCTCTTTCTAAGAAACCAATGGGTGTTGATACCCTCTGTGATGATCAAAATACGATGTTATATTTAGACGAAGAAAAGGCAAATTCGCTTGCTAAATCATTTCAATCTTCTTTTATTATTGATGATAATTTAACTCCTTATTTCAATCCTTCTTTTCCGAATTGTACTCTTGAAAATGATGAAATGCTGTTTCCTAGACATCTCATTTGCTCTTTGATTGAAAAATGGAAGAATTCTTCTTCCAAAACTCCAGACAATCTCAATATATTTTTCATCAAAAAACTAGCTGTTCCTTTAGCTATACCTCTAGAGATAATATTCAATGAGTCATTCAGTCGAAGTCAAGTTCCTGACAAATGGCGTCATTCCCTAGTGACTCTTGTTAAAAAGAAACCACCTTTTTGCCAGCCCACTAACTATCGTCCTATTTCCATAACTTCATTCTTCTGTAGAGTATTTGAGAAGATTCTTGCCAGTTACATTTGTTTTCATTGTGAATCGAATGAGATAATACCTGATGAACAATATGGTTTTAGAAGAAAACGTTCAATAGAGCAATTTATGTTATTATTTTTAGATTACTGTAGTAATGAAATAGACAGAAAACGTTTTATTGATGTTATTTACTTTGATTTTGCCAAGGCTTTCGATAAGGTCTCTCATACTAAGTTAATACAAAAACTAAAGGGGTATAATTTTCCGATAAAAATAGTAAAGTGGATTGAAGCATACCTGAGTAACAGAACCTTTCAAGTTAAAGTAAATGATTCTTTATCTGAGTCCCTTCCCGTCATTAGCGGAGTACCACAAGGTAGTGTATTAGGTCCACTTTTGTTTATAATATACACCGCTGATATATTAAAACCAATTATTGACTTAGATTGTCAAATAATGTTGTACGCAGATGATATGAAAATCTTCAGATCTTTCAAGAAATCAGACAATCATCAAACCTTACAGCTCGCCATAGACTTTGTGAACGAATGGTCGAACACTTGGCAGCTCAGTTTAGCCCCTAAGAAATGTTCATGCTTTAGAATTGGTTACATCAGAAGTCCTCACTATCCGTACTCCCTCAATTGTATATCAATACCTTACGTTTATAGCGTTCGCGATCTCGGTTTCTTAATTGATCCAAAGCTATCTTTCAGCAAGCATTGTTCTTCTATAGCTAAAAAAGCTCTTACTAAAGCTTATCTCACACTTAAAGTTTTGAAATCAAAAAACGCTGATGTTTTAACTAGAGCTTATTCTATATACATACGATCGATTCTTGAGAACTGTACACCAGTTTTCTCCCCATATCTCAAGAAAGATATTAAGGCATTAGAAAAGGTACAGAACTATTATACTCGCCGAGTATACAATCGTTGCTTCAATACCCCCTACAGTCACATGCCTTCTAATAGAGTAAGAAACTCTAAGCTTAGACTTCAGACCTTAAGTAGTAGGAGGGAAACGAATGATTTTCATCTTTTAAACAAGCTTATATCTGGTAGAGTAATCCTTTCTCAAAAAATACGACATTTTTTTAAATTAAATGTTTCCACGACTCGAGGCTCAAAATTAAAAATTCAATATAAAACTCCTCGCACAAATTGTAGGAAGTTTAGTTTCGCTATAAGATCCGCTCGATTGTATTTATAGACGCTCGGATTCATTATTCACTTTCATTTGTGTTCTTTGTTTCAGTTTCATTTTGTTTTTCATTTGTTTTTGTATAATATATATATCCACCACGTGATTCTTTTCGCGTAATAAAAAGTTCAAAGTTCAAAGTTCATAATTGTTGAAGTTGTTGATAAACATTTTTAATTATATTAACCTGATTCGCTGATACTGAATGAAAATAGAAGGTAAAATATTTGTGCCAATACTTTTGAAACACCCTGTATAATTATATATTTTGCTAGACAACACAGTTGTTGAAGTGAAATATTTATTATAAATTCATTGCGAATATCAATCAAATGGCTTTGTCGATTGTAGATCGGCTGCATCACACTTTCGACCGGCATCGCTCGCGGGAGGTGTAGATAAGGTGAAACCTATCGCGCGCTTCCGAGTCGAAAAGAGTTTGTTAGCTCTTGTGCCCCTTCAGTATATATTGAGTGTGCGTAGGCGTGCAACACAACAAAGTTAACTTTATTTGTCTTGAGACATTATAAAGATACTACACCAATTGGTGCATTTTTGCCCGTGACGATCAATTTATTTCGTCTTGCCCTTTCCTCGAAACGACTTCTTGTATTCGTGCGGCACGACCTGCTTGTTTGGCTGCTCCGGTCTCGCGTTCTTGGGCCTGAAGTGAGGTATTATAAATAGGGATGGGTGCGGCGGGCATTGATTGATATTCGCAATGAATTTATAATAAATATTTTACTTCAACAACTGTGTTGTCTAGCAAAATATAAAATTATATATCATTGCTCCTATCAATCAAATGGCTTTTTCAAAGATTGACCTCACGCCGAGAACTGCGGACTGGAAGCTTTCTCTGTCGTTATCTCCCTTATATTAGAAACGCTCGAATGTAGAACTATTGGGGGCCCGATTCGCTGCATCGAGTATTTGTTTGGAAGTTAACCCTGCCATTTTAGCCTTGGTTGTCGACGCTGCTCTCGTCGAATGAGCCCCATAAGAGTCAACTCCAGCTAATTTAAGTACCTCTCTGATCCATCTCGCTACTGTCTGTGACGTTACAGCCTTATGAGGTCTTGTAAACGAAACTAGTAGGGTGTTTTCGCGTCTTTCAAAATGCGTCTTATCCAGGTACTGTTCGATGCATGCTACAGGACAGACTAATATGTCTACGAATCTGTAGTACTTGGCAGTACGTGCTTCTTGACCTATTCTTCGGTTCTTAGTCATTCCCAAGAAAAAAATTAAAGAATCTTCTCAATTTTTAAGGTGGTTCAAATTCAATCTTGATAACTCTGAGACTCTCTTAGGTGAAGCTAGCGCCAGAAGCATAGTGAGCTTCAAAGTTAGCATCTTTAATGTGAGTTCTTTCGACTCTCCCCATGAGGCTATCTGATCTAATACCTTCGAAAAATCCCAGATTTTTGAATACTTGGGAGTGGGGGGAGAAGCTCGGAAAATACCTTTCATAAGTTTTTCTAAGAGCGGCATCTCTTCAAGCTCCTCTCTAGCTTTAAAATGAGATAAGATCGCTGCCTTATGAACTGCTATCGTAATATATTCTCTACCTTTATTCTTAAGGTCAGCTAGATAATTTATCAGGGTGTTCTCTTCTGGAATTATTTTGTACCCTGATTCCTGGCAAAACGAAACCCAGTTTCTCAGCACCGCATCATACTGTTTTTGGGTAGAACAAGCCCAAGAATTTAGCATGTAAGCAGAAGCGACTACTGATATCCCTATGTTTATCCACCTACCGGTAAGATCTTCCATGCGCAAAGGCGGAAACGTGGTGAGCAGCACGAGTGAGCTAAGCCCATTGGGTTCGTCAATATCGGGTCTCTCCCTAAACCTATTACTCTCGAGCTCTGCCGGGCCTGTTCTGGAATAAGCGGCATATAAACCTGTGATTTCCAATCTGGCGCCACGAGTAATAGCGAAGCAACTCGGTCTGAGAGAGCTTTTCTTATGGTGCAGCTGACCAGATTAAATGGGGGAAACGCATATGCGTCGAGGCCCCTCCAGTTCTGGGCGAATGCATCTACCGCTAGAGCACCGGGATCAGGGCGCCAAGAGAAATATGCCGCACATTTTGAATTCACTCTGCTAGCGAATAAGTGTATCGCGGGTTCTCCAAACCAATTGAACATTTCAATGCAAGAATTCATGTCGAGTGACCATTCTTCCGAAAGAAAGTTTCTAGATTCTTCATCAGCTTCAATGTTCAATCTTCCCGGTATGTGGGTGGCGACCAAATTTGACTGTGATTTGAAGGCCCATTGCCAAATTTGGAGTGTAGTGCAAATTAAACCCCTACTTTTTGTGCCTCCCCGCTTGTTGATATACGCTATCGCAGTGGTATTGTCTAAAAGCAATTTGATGGCTTTTCCTGCTAGAATCTCATGAAATGATTGTATACCCAACCAACAAGCTAACAGTTCCTGCTCATTTATGTGCATCGCAGCTTCAGATTCTTTCTACTGCCCTCCTGTACGTTTACCTTGACATACTGCCCCCATCCTTCTTTTGATGCGTCCGTTATGAGTGAAACCTCTGGACTGCGGATTATCATGGGCTCTGATGCAAAATCAAGGAAATTGGTAGACCACCACTCTAGTTCGTTGAAAGAGTCGAAACCGAGTTTGATGAGTCTTCCATACTCTCCCTCACGCGCTAAAGGTGCTAACTGCTTTTGGAGGTATCTAGTGTACAGAGTAGACGCACGAGATGCGATACTGATCGAGTTAGCTCTACCCAGAAAGGCCGCAAGCTCCCTTCCGGTTACTTTGCCCTTCCTCATCAAGGTTTCCGCTTCGTTCGACAGATGATTTATCTTTCCCGGTGGGACAAATATCTTCATCTCCTCAGTATCTATGCCGATTCCCAGGAATTCTATCCTCTTAACAGGTGTTAAAGCAGATTTTTTGAAATTCACTTTTAGCCCTAAGCTTTGTATGAATTGTACAACCCACTCGACCTGATTCGTGAGAATCTTAGCTTCTTTTGCTACCATAAGAATATCGTCCAAGTAGATGAGGCATTTGATTCCCTGCGTTCTGATATGTTCTATGACAGGTCTCATCATTTTAGTATAAACGTGAGGTGCTGTAGAAAGACCGAAAGGTAAAACCTTATAGTTGTACACTATGTATGCCCTCTACTTGGAAACAAAGGAATCTTCGATGATCGGGATGAATGGTAAAGCTGTGATATGCATCTTTGAGATCAATCTTAGCGCAAAAATCGCCTGACTCAGTAATATCTCTGACCATATCGAACCTTTCCATCTTGAAATACTCAGTCTTCAACATTTTGTTAAGAGGTTTCAAGTTGATAATCGTTCGATGCTCACCCCCTTTTTTCGGAATCACAAAGATTGATGACAGCCAAATTTTTGATGTATCTCGGGTAATTTCTATTGCCCCTCTTTCTAATAATTCTTGGACTTCTGCGATAATTAGTCTTCGATCGTTGACAGATTTTCGCCGTGCTGTACGCTTTTCATAGTCTAAGCATTCGAACTCGCGGCAGAACGGTAATCGATAGCCCTTTAGAGTATTCAGCACGAAAATGTCATCTGTGATTTTGACCCATTCATCTAATTTCAGACTCCCTACATCAGTTTGCAATAATCTTTCTTGGAAATTATCTGACCTCCGATAGGATGACTTTCCTCCTCTTGCTGATGAGGCCCCCGCCTGTGCGTCACGTCTCGAGTGCGACGTAGATGGACGTTGGAGCATGGAGATGGAGCGGCGTAGGTCACTGTTAGGAGCCGCTCGCTGCAATTCTTCTAGCAACGTCTGCCCGAAGAGTGGAGGGCGAACCTCAGAAGTGTTGTAACGAGGTGCCACCGCGGTTCGCTCTAACGGAGCGGACCGGTATGTTGGTACTACCTTCGGATCGATTCGGAGTCCTCTGAGTATTCTCTCCCGTCGGAGAGAGCTCAGATCCTGGTGTAGAATGCTCAAAAACCGATTGGAAAGTCGCATGTAGCCCGCATGAGCTGATGCATTTCCCGCTGCCGTAGCTGCCGATGCGAAGGTGTTCGCGTTCATCGCCGAGGTGACCAATTCGTCCAGACTGGCAAGCATCTGGTCTCCCATCGGGATCCGGTAGGAAGGTGCAACTGAAACATCAGTTAATGTATTTCTTAAGCTTCTCTTCTCCCAAGCGTCTTCTCACTTACTTGTCTTCAGGCTGTCATCGATGACAGGAGTTGTAGCGAGTGGACTGCAAGTGAGAGGCATCGCCGAGTAAAGCCCATCTCGGTCACCAAACGGTATGTAGGTTCCCGCAGCCGCCTTTTCGAACTCGACCAGAAGGTTTGTGGGCACTTTGGCCCGTGTGCGTGTCGCTCTCTCGATCACAGCAGGCGGGGCGGGTAGATCATCCACTGAAAACAAGCCGTTAAGTTTCAACTTGTCAAATAAGATTTGGGAAACAAGTAAACAATAACTTATTCATGCTCACCAGCATTTGAAAAGTCTTTTGGTATCCTTAGAAGTGGAGAAGTTGAGTCGAATTCCGTAGACCGTCTCTTCTTAGCTGGAGGTTCCGCTTGAACGTCACTCGGGTCGTCTTCGTTAACTTCTGAGTCTTCCTCCTCTTCTTCTTCATCATTCTCAATGAGTTGAAGAGGAGCGTCTTCGTCCGCAAGTGAAACGGCATCGGGAAAACCCAATTAGTCCTCCACCTGAGAAGGTAAATTTCATTGATGAAATTTACGATAAAAATGAACACGACGCGTAATCTACCAGATAAATAGAATTATCAAGGCGAGAACACGTACAGTTCTTTCTTTTATCTTTTACAAAGAAAAAGGTCCAAGGACCTAGGGAACTTTCTCCCTTTTCCGGTCTGGTTGCCCAGAGCCGGAATTGAGTGTTGTGCGCAGCCGAGCACACGAAAGACACTGAAGGGGCACAAGAGCTAACAAACTCTTTTCGACTCGGAAGCGCGCGATAGGTTTCACCTTATCTACACCTCCCGCGAGCGATGCCGGTCGAAAGTGTGATGCAGCCGATCTACAATCGACAAAGCCATTTGATTGATAGGAGCAATGATATATAATGCCACACCATCGAGGACCTTCTTTTAAGTATTTTGGTAACTACATGTCCCCTCCTACTTGTTTTTCTCACGAAGTTGAAGATTGGAATTTTCACAAATATTTCTGACTACTTTGTCTTTTAGAGACTTACTTTGAGAACTTCTACTTCGTCTTGACAATGGACACAAAGGGCGATTAATAGAAGATTTCATCCGAAGTCAATGCAACATCACGTGTCATATAACATAAACTTTATGAAACAAGGCACTGAATAATCCAAAAAAGTATCTGCTTGAATGCAATTGAATTAAAGGCTTGACTGTGAAAAGTTTTCTTCTGTTTGAACAAAAAGGCATACAAAATTCAGTATCATAGCAAAGAACACTGTCATATTCTCACTCGTATAATATCAAATACAGTAAACAACCTATAGCATGCTTAATTTGTCCACTAATTACAAAGGTATAATACATCAACTTTTCACAGTTTGTCTACAAATTGTGACGTACATTGTTAATAGGGCTAGGTTTCTACATGTTATATACAACAATTTAATTTCAATTTAAAAAATACCCGTATGTTTGTTGTAATAGCCAAGAGTTTTTTTTTACAGTACAGCAGCAGATTGCTCTCATTTTTCTCAAATTAAAAAAAAAATTAAAAAGGGCACATTTTTTAATGAAAAGATAATGAGCGAAAGACTTGAGTGTTATACGAGAACGATTGACTGTTATACTAGTGTTTTATACGATAATGATTCAGTGCTATACTTTAATGTTGAACATATCATAAAAGAGTGTTATACATTAGTTTAATGACACAACGATTGATTGTTGAGTTCCGATGTTATACGTTATTGATAGAGCCAACGAAATAGAAAAATTGAGAGAAAATTACGGTAGAGGGGTTACCAAGGAAGGCTTTGATACCTAGTAGACCTCGCAAAGCAATTTCAAGAGCAAGAAGTGTAGACCTGAAATATGGGTTGAAAAGAGTGTTATACATTAGTTTAATGACACAACGATTGATTGTTGAGTTCCGATGTTATACGTTATTGATAGAGCCAACGAAATAGAAAAATTGAGAGAAAATTACGGTAGAGGGGTTACCAAGGAAGGCTTTGATACCTAGTAGACCTCGCAAAGCAATTTCAAGAGCAAGAAGTGTAGACCTGAAATATGGGTTGACCTGATTTGTTATAGAGCCGAAAAATGATGGATCGCCAGCGAATACTGAGTAAAAACATGAAAAATTCAATTCAAAATGCATCCGCTTCTATTTGTTTAGTCTTAGGCCTTTGGCAAAAACTCTACTCTTCTACCCTTCTACCTTAAACACACTTGAGGCCATATGCATGGAGTAATCCAAAAGGATTATGAGCTTGGATTATCAGTAATCCAAACTTATTTCAATAATCCGGTATGCATGGAAGCCATAATACTTTTGGATTACTTATAATCCGACAAAATTAGTAACCCTACTCCGGAGGTGGGTTATTGAGTAATCCAAAAAGATAATCGGCTCAATTTGACCCATTCCGTTCATGTTGCTCTTTTTGAAGTGTGTAGTGATAGTAAAACGGAACGAAAATTTTTTTCTAATTTGCTATGATTTAATGAAAGTATTTATTGTATATTACAGAACATTCTTCGCTTTTCTCATAGGAGTTATAGTGTTTAGAGTGCATTTAGTTTTCGACAATTAAAGTTTTTAGAGTGCATTTAGTGCTTACGCTTGTCTTTCCACGTCCTTTTTGACAATAATCTAAGTTTAAGAAATCTGACTTCCATGCATATCGATTTCCATAATCCAAAATTGTAAAACTCTTTTGGATTTTGTAATCCTTGGATTATAATAATCCAGATTATTATAAACTGTTTTCCATGCATACGGCCTCTGGTGCAGAAATTAGTAAATCACAGAAAGTGTTTCCTTTTCGTGTGGTTGAGGTAGAAGAGTAGGAGTTTCTTTGAGCCCTCCCCATCTTGTGAGGTCTAAAGACTTTAGTCGTATATTTTGATATGCAGGCGTCTCTCGTTCTGCGCAGGAGTTCCTACGAGCGTATGCGTGTTGCTGACGACGAGTGTTTCGTCTCTTTCCAACACCAAAGTGTGCATAGTTTCCACGCAGATCTGCAAAGAATCTTCATATTTCCCTTCAGAGTATTTTGGCCTTGCGCATCACATTTGAATATGATGAGGATGAAGTTGACCCAGTAATAAAAACCCTTTCCGTTGAACTCAGACCAACAGAACTTTTAAAGGGAAAGAGATGGGTGCGAGGCTTTTTTAAGCGAAATAGGTTCAAAATTTTCATTAAATCCATTAGTCTTGAGATGAATAAAAAATGACGTATCATGTAATTGTCTCAAGATCAACTCTACTACCCATGATGATTTATCTTTCAAGTAAAATTTTATCGGCTAAGTTTCAAAGTTAACAATTTGTGAGCCAACCTTGTTGAAGGTCTTCAAGCTCCTGTAGAACATCTCTATACAATCGACTGTGATCTCGGATGATCGCAACTCATTGTTGAATGCTACCTGCAGCACCAAAAGACAATTTTGACCTAACAGGGTGTTTCTAGTACCTACATTTCGAGTAAAATCTTTTCGCTTATAGTTATTTCTTACCCCCGCCAGAGAAGCGCGTAAATCAGAACGAGTAATTATGAATAAACTGCTGACTTGAAAAAGACTGGGAGTGAACAACCGAGAATAAGCAGTGAAAAACAAGTATGTCACTAGTTTTTTTTTTTTGGATAGCGCACAGATTCCACATGCAGTGCGGGTTTGAAAAACACTGTCAAGAATGGAAGTTGGTGTCAATATCGCTTGCCACCTTTTTGAACGCGTCCTTCATCTGTCTCCCCACAATGCAGGTCCATCCATTTCATGTTTTACGATTAAACAATACTTCTCTTTTTAATCTACAAACTTCTTCAGATGTTGGGCAGTGCCAACTTGTAATAAAAACTGTAAAGTTTCTTTAAAAGTGGAACTGAACTTGAAAAGTAATTTATTGTCGCTGAAACTCAACTCAATCACAAGTGATCTTCTCTCTTTTTCTTCATTTTTGCTCACTACATTTTTCGTTCTCTCTCTATTTATCTCTCTTATTCCCGCTGTCTCATTTTATCTGTTCCTCTCTCTCTCGCTTTCTTTTTCTATCTTTCAGTATTTCTTTCTTTCTCTTTTTTCTTTATGTCTCTCCTCAAATCTTCTTAATCCATCTTTCTCATACTAACTGTTTCTCTCTTCAACTTTCTTTCTATCTCTCAGTCTCTATCTTTCTCTCTCTACCCCTCTCTCTTTCTGAGAAGCTAATAAAGTCCCTGTTTCTGTCGAACAAGTGAAACTGGAACGGACCGCGAGTACTTTTCCGTCCATAAGAGTGGCTACTCGATGGCTGGCCGAGAACATCTCTCCTTCGTACTCGATCGGGGAGGAAACCAGGAAGTTGAACTGCTGCGGATGGGTGACGGACATCAACTGCAGTGCAGTCACCGCATCTACCAGGTGCACCTGAAAAGCTACTGATTATTAGGAGCCATGGGGTCTTCGTTTTGGGCTGGGTATTCGAGGAATCGAAATCCTGGACTGGGCAAGAGAAAACACACAAGATCAAACTCGGGATACAGAAAGAGAGAGGCAAGAGAAAACACACAAGATCAAACTCGGGATACAGAAAGAGAGGGAGAGAGAGAGAGAGAGAGAGAGAGAGAGAGAGAGAGAGAGAGAGAAGGATAACAGGAGACCATGATAGAAAGAAAATGAGAAAAGTAGAGAAAAAAGAATAGAAAGAGAGAGAGAACCACCTTAGCGGTGCACGCGACCGGCTGTACAGTGCATACAGAAGGGAGCTGCTGTAGTTGCGGCCATAGCGTGCCGGCTTCATGCGCCTCCTCTCCCCATTCCATGCTTGCCATGTGTCCCTTCAAGGCGAAGCTTCCCAGGGGCTCGTTCCCCTTTACAACTCGCCACGGAACTGTCAATCCCTCAAATACCAATTTACTGTTTTGCTTGAAGTGTGCCTTTCCGAATAGCATTAAGTTTGAAAACTTAATAATGTCTGGAATTCAGGCTTTTTTAAAGCTGTATGCAGTAAATGTTTTTTTTCCAAAAACTCTATTTTGATGTAGCTCAATTGATGTAGGAAGTTTTGCAAAATCTTTCATTGCCCTTTTTTATAAAGTGAGGATGTTGTATCATATATAAAATAAATAAATGCATTGAATCAAAAGCACATTAGAAAATTTCAAACTTCTCACGAATGTTTCATGATATTGTTTTACGAAAACTTGGTAATATCAATACATTTTATTGAAGATAATCCGATAATTTGACTGGACTCTTAATTTGAAAGAGTAATATTCACGGTTTATCAAACACTGCATATAAAATCTGTGCGCTACTCAAAACGTCCACTGGTAAGAATGACATTCTCTATTCATAATCGCACGCTTTCGGTCTATCTTCAAAGTCTGTCGTTTTTTGATCTACCGATCTACCGAAATCTAGGTTGATCTACCGATCGATCATCCTTTCTGGGAAGTAAAAGCAGCGGTTGGTGTGAGAACCTGTGTGATGAGTGGATGCGAGCAGCTGCTGATTTTGATGGTGGAGTGGTCTCGAAGGAACTCGGAAGAGTAGTTGGTAGAGAGGAAAGGCGGCCACACCAGAGACAACTCTTTCCTCGAGAAGTCCATCATCTGCAAGTTTCATTAATCTTCTTTCTTTTCTCATTCCTCTCAAAATAACATGGTAAGAAGTTGATTCTCATAAGAAATCGTCAACAGCTTTCCAACGGGAGCGAACTTACT
The DNA here is from genome assembly GCA_964056735.1 of Allodiplogaster pararmata. NCBI lineage: Eukaryota > Metazoa > Nematoda > Chromadorea > Rhabditida > Diplogasteridae > Allodiplogaster > Allodiplogaster pararmata. The sequence goes on from OZ057407.1 coordinate 15,599,354, forward strand.
ACGCATAACAAACATTTTTTATACGTAACCGAACAAGATGGTCGTTTTGTCTGATTTCCAAACCTGAACCTCTAAGTTATGTAACTTTCTTGTTGCCATCAGCTTCACCTAACCTGCATGACAAACTCAATGATCCACTTTAGCGAGTTATAATATTCCTACAATGCCCTGCGCAGTTCTGACTATGATTTGCTGCATGTGAGTTGGTGATCCTCATAAAAATAATCAGTTAGTAGATGTTAGTGGCTCCATGAAACTTCGCTTTATAACATTTCGCACCACAAATGTTTGCACCCGAAATTTCTCAATTTTTTCTTCTTCTTAAACTGCAATTATGTTACTGGTTTTTCCATGCGGTTTCGAAATAATTCGTACGGCTTCGCTACCGTGAGCATAACTGAAATTGAGCAAAGATATCAGCAAAAAATGTATGGAATTATATTGATTGAGAAATCTGGGTGCGAAATGTCGCAGTGCGAAATGTGTTACCATTCTCAAAACATAAGACATACGCGTGGAATTATTATTTAAAAGGTTTAAAAAGAGTGTGAGGCAAAGTCTAATTGCTTGTTCGATTGGATTTTCATCTTTTTTCGAGCCTGCCCCGTTTGAAAAGGTTGACTATTTTTCAAGGTGAAGAAGAGCGGAGAGATACTTAGATGATGGCTATTTCTTTGGGTTCAGTTATGTTTCTCGTGACTTCTCGCTGGATACTCAACGAATCTTTCATTCCAATATCGAGAACTTTCTGTTGTCTTCTCTTTCTGTTATTGTATTGTGACGGAAACGGCTGCACAATTTAGGCATTAAAAAACCGCAAACCAGTTTCTGATTTCTTTGCTCAATATGTTTTCTCATTTCTTCATCCATTTTTCGAATTCTTAGTCGTATGCTGATGGCTGCATTGAAGTCACTAGTTTACCTTAGAAATATTACTCATGAAACACATCTCGTTGATGAACCAATTGAGTTTCGAGAGTCAAATAAAACAAAAGGGAAAACAGGAATAACCAAATTCACCGTCTTTTGATCAACGACACGGAAGCGCTAATAATGGTGATGTGCTACGTGCACACGAAACGCTTCAATCGAGAACAGCAATGACATAATAAAATGAATAGGGCGACAAGTGACAGATAGTGCCGAATGATAATGTTTTGGAAACTTGTTCAAAAAAGTTATTAGTTTTTCCATGGTCTTTTTTCTAAACCGTACGGTTCCTTAGCTTAACCTCGAGCTAAACTCATTCTGAGACTTCAATTAAAAATATTGAGTAAAGTTTCTCTATCACTCTACCGCAATTTGTTAATAGATGAGTCAATCAATGATATCCGGATGAGTTACATTGAAAGCGACGAAGAATGTCAGAAATGTTAATTTCTTACTTCTGGCTTGCTGTTCAGGTCAAGGTGCAGTAGACTGGGCCTACGCTCCTGAAACTTTTCACTTGTAGAAGTAAAAAGAATGAAAAAACTCTTGTTTTTACTTAATAATATGGATGAACAAGGTATCTAGCAGACTTTGAACTCTTTGATACAATACTGTTGATGTCAGGCTCAACTCTCTACTCAGATGTTCTATAGACACGTCGGTGAACGATTATAATTTGTCGCATCTCTCAACCAACACAGCGCACGGAACGGAGTTTTTGTGTCTATACAGTCGAGCATACCCTAAGGCGGGTAAAACGCCCTTAGAAAGGCGATGAAATCCAGATGATTAAATACTGAACAATTAAAATAAGAATAACTGTCTAGTTTGAAATTTTAAAAACTGTTACAAGAGTAGCTTCAAGATTAAAAGAGCTCTCTCACGCTGATGAGCTTGTCAATGCATGTGTGAGAAAAAATGCATTGCTGAAACCATACCGTATTGTCCCTGAGCCAGACGTAGGTGAAATTCGCTGCGAGACCATCTTCCCACTCTACTCGCAGAGCACGAGGAAGTCGCTGAGCCAAGCGAAGAGCAATCATTCTCCTGAATTAGGGGATCTGGCGTGTTACTCCAGTCAGCTAGGGGTATGGGTGAAAAGAACGCGTTAAGAAGAAAAAGCTAATAAGTCAGAGTTTTCTCCGCCTCTTAATTCGTAATCTCCAGTTGATGAGTCGATCACTTGATCTTTTATTATACTAATGTACTTTGTATCTCACGTTCACTGAGAATCTTTCTTCACTCACTCGCCTCTCTTCTTTCGTTTTTTATTGTCTATCTCTATCTCTTTTTTGTTGCCTTTTTTCGATTTATCCTTCTCTTTTTACCTTATTCCGTTCTTTTCATCTTTTTTCTGGTTATCTTGTAAACTTTTCTTCTCATGTTCGCTCTGTGCTTCTATCTTTGATATTTTAGTACTACTTCCTCCCATTCAGTTTGCATTCTGTGCTTTTCACTTTTTCCGAAGAAATTGCACTGCAGATGAACCTTTAACACGTGGAAAAGAGAAACTGAAAAGATGATGAAGGCTGAGAGAAGTTAGACGTTAGAGATAACATATTAGCGGCGGAACATTTTTCAAAGTGTGGAAAGTCATACTTATTGACAGAGAGTAACAGAAAGAGTAGAAAAAAGAGGAGAAAATATCGAGAAAGGAAGAAACAGAAGGAGTAGGTAGACAGAGAGAGAGAGAGATAGAGAGAGAGAGAGAGAGAGAGAGAGAGAGAGAGAGAGAGAGAGAGAGAGAGAGAGAGAGAGAGAGAGAAAGAGCTGAAGTTTTGGCAAGAGGAGAGGGGAAAAATGAAGCAAGAGAGAAAGATTCCTTACCCTCCCCCTCTGTCTCGCCACACATGATATCTATCTCTCTATACACACGCGTGATTAAATGTAGAAACGCAACAAAATGTGAAATAAAGAGAACTTTGGACAGAAGTTTACATCAATAGCATCAATAGATTATTGCTCATCCACTAGGTGATCACAAGCACATTTTCAGCTGAGAATCGTTCGAAATGCTTTTTCAAAGGCAGTTCTTAGCTTTTATATCGATACCACGAATCTCGTGTTATAATCAGAAATATATCATGAGTCAGTAGGTTTTCTTGACCCATGTTCGCTATTGATATGAGTTATACGGAACTTCTGCACTTTAGGCCCCATCCTCCCAGAGGTTCGATGGGTCAGTTTTTGGGTCAGTTATGGGTCATTTTCTTGAAACGGTCTCGTTAGCCTAAGCCGTACGGCCTCGTTAGCGTAAACTTTTACTAAGCCTAAGCGTTTTTTAATGTAAAAATAGTTTTTTAGTGTAAAAATAACTTTTTTAAAAAATATAAATGAGTCAGAAGTATGACCCATGGAACCTCTGGGAGGGGGGCCCTAAAGTGCAGAAGTGCCAGTTATACAAAGTTTTACTTCAATATAAATATATATAAATATTTTTTGATGTGAAAGCTAAAGTATATGAACCTGTATAATTGTGAATGGAAATGTGCTCTTGAAAGCCAAACTTTTCGAATTTCTATTGAAGGCAAATCTTAGATTAGGTTCAAGGGCCGAGAAGACCCGAGAAACGATAAAAGTATTAGAGGAGAAGCCATGGGTGAAGTCCGACACATTAGATGATGAACGTTCCTGCACATGGGTGGCACGTGAGAGAGCGAATATACGAAGAGAGGAAAAGGAAAGTCTAGAGAAAGAAAGAATCGGAGAAAGATAGATATAGAGGGAGAGATAGATGTAGAAGGAGACGGAGAAATAGAGAGTAAAGAAAGACATGGGAATGTTGACAGAAAATCACAAATTATCGACAAACATCGAGAGCGCGGGAGGGACAGAAATAGAGACTAAAGTCTAACTAGGACCATCTCAGATCAGTAGAGAAGGGGAGGAAAAGGATAGAAGAGACAGCAGAGATACAGTGGATTCTTAGAAACGAGAGAAGTATGTCTGCAAAAGCTGACACGAAGAATGAGTTTACATAGCACGCAGAGCGCATATGCACAGAGAACAACCAGAAAGAAACAGCTGGCAAAATTCAACATTTTTTCCGAGTTCTCGCAACCCACGCCTTGTTCTCGCAACACAGGTTGATTGCGAAGGCTCCGAGGATCATCGAGTTTTTGAAACACACGTCCTGTCCTAGCAACTCACGTGTGTTGTGAGAATAGGTTTCAAGAATTAAATCATCCTCCGATTCCTAGCAACCCATGAGTATTGTGAGGTTTCGGAGGATCATCGAGTTCTCGAAACCCACGTCCTGTTCTCACTACACGTGGGTTGCGAGAATTCTGCTGACAGAGAATCGCTCCTGTTTTCTTATTGTCCTAAGAGCGCCATTCGCTTGATTGAGAGGTAGGACTCCTTTTAAATGTTTTGAAAAGTGGAAATAGCCCTAGTCGTTAAGAAAGTTTTAATTGTTGCTTTTACCCCTACGAGAAGTTAAATTTATGCACAAAACTATGCGCTTTCACAGAGAACTCATAAAAATTTACGGTTACTGCAGCTTTCTACTTTATTCAACACTTGCAGTATCTCTGTAGCAACTCTTTCTCTAAGTCATGAGCACGTTGTCGTAGACAAGGTCAACAGCCTCAGAAACTATGAGTGAAAAACCCCTGAATTTTCTTCTTTTTTTAAAAAAACAAGTTATATAATGAAGTCAAGAAAACTACATATAACAGCAAAAGATTCAAAATGGAATAAATAGGATGCCTTACTGAACGGGCTTCCGTCATCCCCCGTTCATTTATGAGAGCACAGTTTAGGCCGAAAGTCTATATGAAAAACGCACGCAGTAAGTGAAATACTACAGTCTAGCTCATCTTTCTCCGCTATCTACTAATAAAACTTTGATCAATCACGGCCGCAATTCGAGAAACTCAAAAACGACAAGTAAAAATTGCTGAATAATCGAAGCGCAAGTCTCTGCCACGAAGGGTCTCTTCAAAACTCTCCCACTCTCACAATTCCCCTTCTCAAATTCTGTCCCTTAACACTCCCCTCTCTTTTATACTCGACCCCAGCTGACCTGCACAGACTTCCCTTCCGCGAGCTCTCTAGGACGAACCCAATCTTTTCCTACCGTCTTTTCCATCTCTTCCATTCGCATACTCTTTAGTTTACCATCACACTGTCCTTCCACTTTCTCTCCTTCTCTGCACGCACGTGGGATTCATATGAAAGGGGGGGAAGCCCCCGAAACAATGATCAAGGTTCACCCTTCCTGACTCTAGTAGACTACTCTCTCTTTTCTCCTGCTTTCTCCTTCCGCTCTCTACTTCCCCTATTTCCTACTCCACCCCTCCCCTTTCTACCTGATCTCTCTCTTTATCTTCCTGTCTAATTCTATCTCACTAACTCTGTCCCTTTCTTCCTTTTCTAGCCTATTCATCATTTCTGGGTTATCCCCAACTAACTCGTTCTTCCCGGGGTTCCCTGGCTACTCTGCCTCTGTGATTTCTCTATTTAACTTCTCATGACCGTTTTTTTTATCTTTCCATCTCTTTTTTCATCTTCATTCTTTTTCTTTCTCTTCTAATTTTTTATATTTTTCACCATTTTTCCATCGCTTTTCGCGGAGAATTTCCTCGCGCTATCTCTTTTTTTTCCTCTGCATATGTCACGTTTCGGCTGCTCGCAATGAAAAGGCCGTTAATATCTGTCAGGCGCAAAGGACAAAGTCCATTCGCCAGAAAGTTGCACCGAGAAAAGTCTTTCCTCGCTCGGTTGGGTATTTAAAAATCACCATTGTGGAATCAATAACCGAGAGTTGTAAAAAGGAAGGAAATTAAGCATGAATTTCCCTTTCTGTTTTTGAAATTCGTTAGTACTATAGTTAGCGGCCATTACTAAACCACGCCCTCACGCCCCTCACGCCCGTTTATCCACGCCACTGCGATGGAAAGAGAGAAAGAGTGTTTGACGCACTATTATATATATTTTATCTACATTTCGAAAAATGCAATTGTAGGGTAGTTTGGGAGCTAGGGAGCCTTGGGTGCCCAACGGTTTCCAGAGTTCAAGATCGATGAGAGAACATGCGGGTGACGAATCCGCGTGTTTGAGTTTTTTGATAGCGGTGGACCAGGCCGTGATTGGATCGGGAGGAGTACAGAAGGATAGCTTTGGCGAGTGATTTGAGAGCGGCTACCTTGAGCGGTACTTGGTTTGACTGAGTGGGCATCAGCAGTGGAGGAGCTGCTCCTCACCGACCAAGTCCCCCGGTTCCCATCGGCTGCCCTTGGCAAAGAATTAATAATTGATGGTTTGGACTTTTTGGGTAGGATGAACAAGGGTATCTTCGATGATGATTGGAAATATATGTCTCCGTGAAGAACTTCGAGATCTCGACTTTGGATAAACGTATGATGAACAGAAGCGAGATTTCATTTCAAGAGTGAAAACTATTGCTGTTGCGTCGTCTGTTGTTCAAAAATCGCAAAAGGCTGTAATCAGTCAACTTTGTTCGTAATGGCAAGGTTTTTCATCACATTATTATTTTTAAGCAGTTCTACGAACATTTTGAAAGAAGTTATGTCAAGCATTTCTGGTACACGAGAAAACCAACGGGCTACTCTCAGACTAAATGAATTGTACCTAGCACTGTTCTTCGTTACTTCTATTGAAACTCCGTGAGAATTAGTTCGCGTTTCTTTGGTTCTTTGGAAAAAATGTTGTTTCTTAATGATGGTTTTGTCATTGATTATTTTCCATGCCATGGTCAAATCCATATATACTCGTCTCTCTTCTAAAGACATGAGACCTAGCTTAGAGAGTCTACTTTTATAAGATGTATTTCCGTGAGGATAGCTACAGTTAGGAAAGCAGCGAGCGAATACGATTCTCGTGAAAGACCTGAGAACTTTCTCTATTTCTTCGACGTCTTTTTTGAAGTGCGGATTCCAGAAACTTGAAGCAAATTCTAAATGAGGCATGACATAAATTTTGAAGCATTTCACCAAGATAGAGGCATCATTGATGTTCACGGCTCTTAACATTGAATATAGAGCAGAATTAGCTCTAGATACTCGGTCAGATATAGTGATATTACGCCGAAGAGAAGGGATTATTTGTACACCTAGATCACGAACTCGACTCACACACTCCAAAGCAGTATTGTCTATGTAATAGGTAGGAGTAAGTGCCGTAGACCCGATATGTAAATGAACTGTTTTAGAGGTAGAGAGAGATAATTGGTTGGAAGTACACCAGAATGATACTTCATCTAGAGAAGCTTGAAGTTCAAGACAACGTTCTGTCATGTTATTCTTGTTGTAAGACAGATACAACTTTATGTCATCAGCATATGCTTGATATCGAACGTTAGTGAATGAAGAAAGAACTTGATTCAAGTCGGATATGTATAAGACAAAGAGCAAGGGTCCCAATACAGACCCTTGTGGGACACCGGATGTAACAGGATGTGGAGTTGATAAGGTGTCGCTCATACGAACGGAAAATTCTCTATCTGTTAGGAACGACTTCAACCAAGTTATAACTAAACTCGATATACCGAAATGAGTACATTTTCTTAACAATTTATTTATACATACTGTGTCAAATGCACGAGAGAAATCTATATAAATCACATCGGTGGAGAGTCCTGCACTTAGAGCCTTCGTCCAATCATTTTCACATGAGAGTAAATTTGTAACTATGGAAGCGCCCGCCCGGAAACCGTGTTGACTTGAGGGGAGTATCTCAAAATGAGAAACGTGCTCTATTATAATAGACCTGATAACCCGTTCCATAACCTTTGAAGCTGGAGAAAGAATAGAAATGGGTCTGTAAGACGATGAAAGAGAAGGGTCTTTACCAGATTTAGGAATGGCAGTGATCAAAGAATGCTTCCAAATTTCAGGTACAACACCGAGAGATAAAGAGAAGTTATAAATATGTGCTAATGGAAGAGCGAGAGATTTTGAGCATTTTTTGAAAACTATTTGCGGAATCCCATCAGCACCAGTGCTGCAAGTACCTTTCAATTTTGATAACAACCGAGCTACAGTAGATGGAAAACAAATAAAGTCACTTACTTGTTGTTGAATGGAAGGACCGAGTAGTGGGGGAGACAGTCCATCGTCGAGAGTAAACGAGGAAACAAATTCCTTCGCTAATAGATCACATTTTTGAAATGTGTCGAGAACATTAACACCCGAAGAGTCAATGAGAACACGAGGAGGACAGGTCTTAGGTTTGATCAAGGAGGCTATATGTCTATACAAGTCACGCGACTTGACCAGTTTTACTTTCTGACAATGCCTATTCCATTTATCAATTTGTTTGAGAAGATCCTTGCTGGATTTATCATATAATGCGCGAACTCTTGGGATTTCAATACTCAAGAAGAGTAAATTACGGTATTCGATTAACTTCTGAATGTGTGGAGGATAAGCAGTTGTGACGGATCGTGGAACGCGTAAAGGAACGAATTGGGCAAGAGAGCTTTTTAGGATATCAAGGAAGCGAGAGTAAAGATCGTCAATAGAATAAAAGTTGTCAAAAGCTGACTCCCAGTCGATAGTGGTTAAGTATTGACTGAGTCCTTCAAAATCTGTTCTGGAGTAGTCCAGAACCTTGAAGGAAGGGCGAGGTAGAGCAGAGTCACAAATCGAGAAGGCCAGTCCATAATGATCACAAGTGGGAAATGAAGGTATGACACGAACATTTGAGCAAAGGTGTGAATGAGAAGAGAGGAGCCAGTCGATGCACTTATTTTGACGGGTGGGTGTACTGCAGAGTTGGTGGAGTCTGTGAGATGTTACTAAATCTATCAGCAAATTGTCACATGGAGAAGAACCATTTGTGAGACAATCTGAATTGAAATCGCCCACACAGAGGCTAGAATTTCCAGAAGTCGAAAAAATTTCAGATAGAACATCGCAGAATATTCGGGTTTCCGCACAATCAAATCGAGGGGGACGATAGCAAACTGTGAGACGAATGAAAGAGGAAGAGAGAAATAAGTCGATACAAACTATTTCCATATTAGAAAGACTCAACGCAGGTCTTGTGAAATGGATGTGGTCGCGAAGAATAATTGCTACCCCGCCACCCCGTGAATCACGATCACAACGAACAACTGTGTATGGAAGCGAACCAATGATCTCACTGTCCAGTATTCTAGAGTTCAACCATGTTTCGGATAGTGCGATAATATCTGGCTTTTCATTCTCGAGAAAAGATCGGAAAGCAACTAGTTTATTACTAAGAGAGCGCATGTTAAAATAAATCAATTTCAAAGAAATAGTCGAATTAGGAAGAGAAGCTGAACAAGTGTTCCGGAAGGATCCTAGCCGAGCTAGTTTCCCTGATTATGACGAGAAAGCGGAGTAACCGGTGGAGGCGGAGACGCAAACAACGGAGAAGAGAGGGATGGTGGGGACGTTTTACGGGTACCACCAATTTCCTCTTTCAGCCACAGCTCATCTCGATATAGAACCCAAGTGCACCTGGGGTCACGCTCACGCAGTGTCTTCAGAAGTGACCGTTTTGCATTCCACGCAGCAAGTTCCTCAGGAGTCATCGACTTTCGAACAAAGACGCCTTTCCAGTTCGGTTTAGAACGAAGAGTTGGAGCAGCGCGTAGAGCTGAAAGAACGAATGCCCGAGAAGGAAGCATGACCTTGAGAAGACGACGCGGTCCCTGCCCCATTCTGAACACGACCTCCGGCCTCACTTGTATATTGAGATCATCAAGCAAGGAGCGCACTACAGTCTCGTCATGCTGAAGACGCTCTCCCGCATTGGGAGAGTTACTCTCCGGCAGCCCTGCTACGACCAAAGAGCGCGCGCGACGAATGGACTCCTCATCTTGAGAAGACGAAGACATAGGAGGGCAAACACTTGGAGAAAATGGAACAGGAGGAGACGCGGATTGACACTTGCATGAGCATTCCTTCGGAACTGAATGCTCTAGAGACGATGTCAGCAACTTGATTAGACGGGTGATGGTTGACCAGACAACTCCAGGAATTCCGTCCGGGGCATCGGCATCTGCCAGGGCAGTAGCTTCTGCAATGGTTTGAGACAGAGAACAAGAAGGCGAAACTAACTTTGGAGGAGTGAGTGGACTGCCGGGGCTTCCACCCTTCTTCCCTTTCTTTTCGACCTTTCGACGTCCGGCCATTGCAGATTAGATTTGAAGTAGAGATGAGAGCAGTGAATTGAACAACCTCTCAGTGGTGATGATGGAAGTTAGAATGTATATTATGTATATTTTTTGATACGGTCTCGTTAGCCTAAGCCGTACGGCCTCGTTAGCGTAAACTTTTACTGAGCCTAAGCCTTTTTTAATGTAAAAATAGTTTTTTAGTGTAAAAAGAACTTTTAAAAAAAATATAAATGAGTCAGAAGTATGACCCATGGAACCTCTGGGAGGGATGCCCTAAAGTGCAGAAGTGCCAGTTATACAAAGTTTTACTTCAATATAAATATATATAAATATTTTTTTGATGTGAAAGCTAAAGTATATGAACCTGTATAATTGTGAATGGAAATGTATAAACTAGGTAGAGTGCAGCGTGCAGTGCCAGACAGTGATTTTTTAAATCTCAAATTGTCTGCAGTCTCGTACTATCTTATCTCTTATTCTTTTCTGCTTGTCAGATATCACCTCACGCTTTCTTGGGTCAGTGACGCTTTCTTGGGTCAGTGACGCTTTCTTGGGTCAGTGACGCTTTCTTGGGTCAGTGACGCTTTCTTGGGTCAGTGACGCTTTCTTGGGTCAGTGACGCTTTCTTGGGTCAGTGACGCTTTCTTGGGTCAGTGACGCTTTCTTGGGTCAGTGACGCTTTCTTGGGTCAGTGACGCTTTCTTGGGTCAGTGACGCTTTCTTGGGTCAGTGACGCTTTCTTGGGTCAGTGACGCTTTCTTGGGTCAGTGACGCTTTCTTGGGTCAGTGACGCTTTCTTGGGTCAGTGACGCTTTCTTGGGTCAGTGACGCTTTCTTGGGTCAGTGACGCTTTCTTGGGTCAATGACGCTTTCTTGGGTCAATGTGCAGCTTCAGACAGTACAGAATTTAATTTCATGTTTTTTCTGCTTAGGCTTAGGCAAAGGTTACGCTATCGAGATCACACGGCTTAGGAACGAGACAGTAAAAAAAGTCAGAGACACAAACCTGCGTGGCGTAAAACTGATCCGTCTTAATCGTAATAGTTTTTTTGACGTATTGTTTTGCAAGTTTTCGAGGGTGTTAGAGAGAAATATAAAGCGATGTATGTATAGTATACAAAGGAAGCTATATAGAAAGGCAGATACAGAGAGAGAAAAAAAAAACAAGAGAAAGGTATTTAGAAAAAAGACAGATGAACAGAAAAGGTTAGACGAGAGACGTGATAGAATGCGATAAACTATCATTAGTAGGTTCTTTTTAACTGGAGGGGCACGCGCTCAACTTGGGGGGGGGCTTAACTTGAGGGGCTTTTTTAACGGCTTAGGCGAACGAGACCGCATAAGAAAATTTACATTTTTTGTAATTTTTTAAAAAATATTTTTTGAACGCACCGAAAAGAGCCCCTCCCCCAAGTAAAGCGCCCCCCCCAAGTTAAATTTTGCCCATTAGTGCATAGTATATGTAAAATTTCCTAAACACTTAGTTCCTAAACAAGCTTTCATCTTGAAGTTTCTAAAAAAAACAATTAAATCGTGGAAAGATGACACGTGCTGATTATTATATTGGATAAAGTCAACCTCCGAATGAAGAAGTCAATCAGGAAATGTTTTTGCGTTAGACGCATCGGGGAAATTCCAAAGGCGAATCGCGCCGGTCTGCTATCGGCCGTAGACTTCACTGGACGTTCACGAAATCATCGATCGAACAAAAGCACCTAGATAACGCTTGAATCGAAAATTTTTGAATCGCTGAAATCGAAAAAAATTGCTTAAGGCTTCAAATACCCTCGATTTAACCCATATGCGTCTCTAAAGCCAGAGTGTTTCTGAGTTCTTATTAATCTTGCCTGTGTGGCGTCCTGAGTCTCAACCTAAGCACTGATTGAATGTGTAAACACGAAGGAAAAAAACTCAAAACAATATCTATTAGAGCTTGTAGTAAAATATTTACCCTAGGGGGGAGGCAGACCAACGGTCTATGCTCCTATATAAGTAGCATTTAAATGATCTACTAATCTTACTCTCACCAAGATTTTGGAAACTAGGAATGATGAAGGTCTCTGGATAAGTTATGTATGTGCAGCCCACTGACGAAAAACCACTTGTAAAAAAAAGCTTACCCACAGATGAGCGAGGGGAATAAAAGTCATGAACGAGGAAGAACTCGTCTACTGAATAAGTAGATCAAGTCAGCCAGGATCGGTAAAAAAATTTTGTTCTAATCGGTCTAACCTTTAGGGCGTGAACATATGTGCATTCAGTAGGCAAAAACTATTTCGGTTTATTTATTTATCCGAAAAGTTTGTTTACACTTGAATTCTTCTAAACTAGAGCATGATTTCAGAAGTCTTAGAAATAGGAAAATTGATTCCTCAAGAAGCTTTTGTTATTGATGAGTTCACATGTTGTTTATTGACTAACTGAAAGCTATCTCGCCAAAACATGTTTATTGATTGACTGAAAGCTTTCTCGCCAACACATGTTGTTTATTGATTGACTGAAAGCTTTCTCGCCAACACATGTTGTTTATTGATTGACTGAAATCTTTCTCTATAACTTGTTCAAACCCATGGCCTAAATGTTAGGCAGAGAAGGGATTACAGAGCGGAAAACCTACATGCCGGGCCGATCTCGACTACCCAAGAAAACCAAGGACACGTTTTTTAGTTCTTTTCATGCCTTATTCATCAGATCAACCTATCACGTTAACCGATAAAATGAGCTTCTTTGATTGCTCAGTGTCATATTATCCTAATTTGTTATGTTTTCTACATTCATGTAAATAAGCAACCGGTAGGTTTTCACTGAAAAATCTTGGTAGCCCACTTGGCGTTTCAAGCTCATAACTCTGAAAAGTCTGCGAAATCAGAGTAGAAGTTGTCGATCAGTAATACAGTGACACCTAATAAAGGAGAAATGATAACCACGGACAAAAAAAGCTCTGGCAATCCAAGCAGAAACAAATGATTGATAGTAATGAGATAATTTTATATTTTCAGTTCTTTCTGGCCACAGTTATGCCAACTCGCAGCTTTCCGTAAATTGAAAACCAGCCCGGAAAATCGGCAGTAAAAAATTTCAGGGAAGTTTAAAACTTTTAAGTTAACATCTCTGGACTATAAAAGCTTTTGTGAGCCTATAAAAGCTTTTGTGATTTACATTAGGCCTGTTCTTGAATATCCCACAGTTGCTCGGTCTCCTACAGCTATGGGACCAATAAGGGACATTGAAAAGGTTCAACGAAATCATACTAGACAATTTTTAGCCGGACACGGTTTTTCAAACCTTACTTATCCTGACAGACTTCAAAGGCCTGAATTGGAGTCTCTTGAATATCGACGTATGATTGCGGATTTGTCATTCATTTATAAAATAAATTGATTGTCTATCTAATTTCGATCCGTCTTGACTATTCTATATCGCTCCACTTTCTATACCCCTCCGTAATTCTAACCCGTTCAGAATCGCATTACCTTTCTCTATTCCAACATCCCGGTTTTTTACGTATACCTGTAGATCGAACACAATCTGTAATTCTCTGCCTCACACTTTGATAGCGCATCATTATCCATATAACTTCTTTAAGAAAATTAGAGAGCTGCCATTCGAATTTTTTTTACCCGAACCCATAATATCAATAGAGTGAATGAACACGGCCACTGAAATGATAGAAAGTGAAAAAATTTCTTCAAGTATTCAAAACAGATTTCATAGATCTTTAAATAATGTTTGAAGGTCAAATGTATGTTATCTTTGCGTTTTTTTCTCATGGATGTTACATGGATATACAGTACCGCCCAAAATGTTAACATATATTGAATTATTGAACATAACTTTTTTCAAAGATAAAATTCAAAGCTCAAATTTTCACAGAAGTTTTTTGGGGTGTCTGTACCGTACCGGACACCATTTGGAGTGATTTATTAATTATCTCCAAGAAATACACCAAAATTGGTATATCTTCCATTTTTCAGTTTTTTCTCCATGATTTTTTTGTTGATTTTTTGTTTTGTTTTTCGAACTTCATTCATAAAATTTTTGTTTCAAGTCATGATTCGAACTGTTGGACATCGAAATACAAGTAAAAGAATGTAAGAACCTGTTGTTGCTGGGGCGAAACAGGGCCGGTCACAGAGCGAGCTCGCCCAGCAGTTCGGGGTAACTCAGAGAGCTATCTCCCGTATCATCCGGCGTTTTCGAACCCAGGTAAACGAATTTTATACAACTGAATAACTTTGGAACACAAAAAAAATGCAGGGACGAGTCATCGTGAAGACAAGTTCGGGGAGACCCCGCGTAACTTCGAGGTACATGGACCGAAGCATCCTGCGCGCATCTCGCGAAGACCCGAAACGCACTGCTAAAGACATTCAAGCTGTCATATCAAGGCCCGCGACTCCTGCTCCTTCAATAACTACCATCAAACGCCGTTTGCAAGCCGCTGGACTGAATGGAAGGCGGCCTGCAAAGAAGCCTTTCAGCAGCGAAAAAATCGTAAAGTTCGAGTTCAGTGGGCTAAGGATCACCTCAGTTGGACACGCCGTGAGTGGTCTCAGATTGTTTGGAGCGATGAATCCAAGTTTAATATGTTCTGCAGTGACGGTCTGAGGTGGGTAAGACGTCCAGCGGGCAAGCGTTTCCTGCCGCAATACCAGTCGCTCACAGTAAAACATGGCGGTGGTTCTGTGATGGTCTGGGGCTGTTTTTCCGCCAGCGGCATGGGTCCACTGAGACGTATTGTCAGAAATCTCGATCGTTACGGCTATGAGAACATAATGGAAAGCACTATCCGCCCTTGGGCCCTCTCCAAATTCGGTCGTGGGTTCACCTTTCAACAAGATAACGACCCGAAACATCGACCTCAGCACGTTCAGAACTGGTTTCGCCGTCGGCATGTGGATGTTTTGGACTGGCCGAGCCAGCCTCCCGATTTGAACATCATCGAACATTTATGGGAACATTTGCAACGAAAATTGACGGGAAAAACATGCAGAAATGCTGATGAAAAGTTTAAGCAGCTAGAGGAGGAATGGAAGGCGATTTCGCAAGTAACCATTAACTCTTTGATTGATTCTTTGCCTCGTAGATGTCAGGCAGTCATTGACTCCAAAGGATATGCCACCAAATACTAGAATATTTGTTTTAATACTTCGAAAAAATTGAACATCTCTATAAGCACTTTTTACTATTTCCATTTTTTTAACGAATGAACCTAATAAAACATTTTCCAAAGTTGTTCTATCACTCGAAACATGTGAACTTGGCTTGTAAAAATATCTGAAAATTTGAGCTTCATTCGTTTTTTTTTTGAAAAAAGTTATGTTCAATAATTCAATATATGTTAACATTTTGGGCGGTACTGTACATATGGAAAAACTGAATTGAATTGAATCTTTATGAACTGAAGTGGATTGGATTGGATTGAATTGAACTTATCTCGGTCGTGAGGAAAACCCACTCACTTTGATTTTCTCACTTTTACACCGTTTTTCAGAGAAAAGCTTAGGAACGAAAACATTGCGATTTTTACCTAATCACAGGAAGATCAAGCGGCGACGGGATGCGATCTTTGACAAAACTAGTCACCCTTCGATAGTTTTTTCCGCATTATAATTTGATTTTTTGCTCCACATTTTAACTTGAAAAAAACCTATTTGAGTTTCAGAATCTTCTCTTATCGCACTGATTTCTTTTCCAAATTCGACTCTCCTATAGTTCCGCTAACAAGGTCGTACAGCTTAAAACAAATAAAACAATCAACCACAGCTTAGTATATCGATTTTGATCGGTTTCGGTAAAGACTAAAAAGTGAGATGGAAGCAAGGAATCATGGATTTGAGCTTTAATCTCGATAAAAGTCGAAGCGAGCAACATTTTTTGGAGCAGGAGCTTTATTTAGCCTTTTTTTAACAAGATAGGATCAAAATGGGAATATGTACAATCTTTTTTGCTATGAATACGGCCCTTCGATGGTTGAGGTATTACTCGTACTGGCAAGCACCTCCGGAATGAGAAGCTCTTCTCTATCGAGCAAGTCGTATACGGTCAGAATGAAACTGTCCAACGCGGTCTGATCATTGATCGGTAAGAAGACTTTTCATCGGTGATGGTTTAAGTGGGGATATGTGCAACTGCGATGACCAAACTCGTTTTTTATGGAAAGATAAGTGCTAAAATTTAAAAGATATCATTTTGATAAAGAAGTAAACCGTTTAGCACAGATACACTACAAAAACACACATTGGAAATTTTAAGAGGATTCTACCCCGGCTCACAAAGCGAAGACTACCCAGGATTGGTTTCGAAACAGTGTTTCCGACTTTATTAAAACCTAGGAAAAGCCGCCCTGCAACCCGGATCTAAATCTTTTAGATAATTTCATATGGGCTAAACTGGGAAAAAAGGTCTGCTCGACACAAAATTTCAACTTGGCCTCACTCAGGGTTGCTTTTTATAAAGCGTGGGACGATATGGACGGCTAGCTGTTCGCCGTGGTGGAGTCATAGCCCAAGCATCTGAATGTCGTATTCAAGGGGTAGAGGATCGTATCCCGAACTTTCAATTCAATTCACTTCGTTTATTCCAGTTGAACATGTTCGCATTGAAATGACAACGGATGACTGACCAGTGGTTTCAGTGGTTAAACAGAAGTAAATCATTATATAAGACGATGCTGGGAATAATTTTCGCCAAAATGCTCAAAATGTTGTTCCTCGGGCAGATTTCCCTTGAAAAACCAAGCTTTTCCATGGCAAGAAACGGAAAAAAGCGCCATGATAAATGGCAGCAAATAACATGCGTTTTGACGGGCCTGCCAAGAAAAACCGTCAAAAAACAAGCTTTCTACTTTGTACTCGTTTTGTCACTGCCAGAATCCGGTTTTTGTTTGTCCTTGTTTTGTCACTGCCAAAATCGGGTTTTTGTTTGTCCTTGTTTTGTCACTGCCAAAATCGGGTTTTTGTTTGTCCTTGTTTTGTCACTGCCAAAATCGGGTTTTTTTGTCCTTGTTTTGCCACTGCCAGAACCGGGATTTTTGTCCTTGTTTTGTCACTGCCAAAATTGGGCCCCGCAACTCCTTAGCCTCATTTCTGGGATGATGGAGGATCGCTCTCAGGGGGAGTGCCAATACTAGACTTCGATCTCTTTAAATGTGTGGTTCAGGCCACGTCTTTCAACGAGCCGGATCAATCTTTACCTCAAACTTGGGTAATTAAACCGACTACAACCGCCACACAAATCTTTACGTACTAGCGCAGCAACATACATTTTTCTCAACTGTTTACTAAACTCGGTTGGGGTACGTCGCTAGAAGTGGTTAATATGTCGTCGTTGCGGAGCTTTGTTCAACGTACAAAAAGTGTTCAAAAAAAGAGCCGAGTTTGGCAGTGCCAAAACATGTCACAAAGTAAAAACAAAATTGTCCGTGATTTGGCAGGAACAAAACTTGGCCACAGAGTCATTCATCATTTGGCACTGCGAAGTAGTGGCCGAATCTTCGTCCCTATTTCGGCAGCTAAAAAAAGACTAATATCGGAATTTCCTTCTCCCAAGTTCGCGTACTCGAAATCTTGGCAAATAAAAGTTTTTGGTTGAGGAACAACATTTTGAGCATTTTGGCGAAAAATATTCCCAGCATCGTCTTATAGTATGATAGAATGATTACAGTAAATTTAGAACAGAGTGAGTTGATAAAAAGTAATTTAAAAGAGTAAATCACCTTGAATGCGCGATTCTGAAAATAGCTATTTATCTTTACTTTCTTCATGAAATTAATATATATTTTAAATCTTTATTATCACCGAAAAGTAACTTGTTGAGTTACCGCTTATACGGTGTATGAAATTTGTCAGGAAGAACGGGATAAAATCTTTGCATTTGGGAATCCACTCTTCAATCCGTTTTAAGGTAATCCGGTAGGTCGACGACTGTGAGAAGGTTCAGTTCTTCTAGAATCTTTGCGAACTCTCGAAGCTCAGTGATGTGGTTCTGAGTATCTGCGATTCTGTTCCACAAACCGAAAGCTCTTCTAAAATAGAAATTAGAGTGCTTATAATGATTTATCTGCACTAAAGTTAACCTGTAAGTCCTATCGGAGGTACGAATATTTGTTTCCGTTCTAAGAATCATTTGGTTTTTGCATATATGACAGTCTATTTTTCCAAATAGAAACCGAAAAACAATAAATAAATCGAAGCGGGCTCTGCGTTCTACAAGCGAATCTAAATTGAATAGTTTGAGACGTTGGGGATAATTTAGATTAGGGTTATTGCAGCGAGATAACGCCCTCTTTGTAAAGATTCTTTGTGTATGTAGAGTGTATGTAGAGTGTGAGTTCTGATAGGAGTAGTGAATTAATGATAAATTTTGGAAAATGGAACAATGCTATCACAGGGAAGAGACAAAATAGCTTGAGACGTTGGGGATAATTTAGATTAGGGTTATTGCAGCGAGATAACGCCCTCTTTGTAAAGATTCTTTGTGTATGTAGAGTGTATGTAGAGTGTGAGTTCTGATAGGAGTAGTGGAGAATTAATGATGAATTTCGGAAAATGGAACAATGCTATCACAGGGAAGAGACAAAATAGCTTTTTGAATTGATATGAAGATGCTAAGACAACTATTTCATTAGGTAAACAATTCCAAATATCTATCATTCGAGAGGCACACGTTGTATGCGAATCTTGTATTTTATATGGCAAAATAAGCCTGAGTGAATGAGATACTCTTTGGCTGTAGGGTGAGGGACTGATAATAAAAAGAAAAGAGAAGAGTAGTCTAATTTGAATGTTCCATGAATGTATTTGTGAAGAAAACACAAATCAGCAATGGCTCTTCTGTATTCTAATGAAACTATGCCGAGGAAGTTCATTCGTTCAATGTAAGACAGATTCAGGTGACCAGCACGGGTAAGAATTCGTCGATTAAAATTTCTCTGTACCCTTTCTACGTCATTGATCAAACCGATGGTACTAGGGGACCATATTTCAGTACCGTACTTAAGCAAAGGTTGAATGTATGTTTTATATGCTCGCATCAAAACAGGAAGAGAGGATTTCTTAAGAGAGCGGAGGATAATATTAAACATATTTAACTGACTTGGTGATAGTTCTATTTATGTGATCCCCAAAGAAAAGAGTTTTGTGGAAATGAATACCTAGATCTTTCACAATATCTTTGGGTTGTACTATTGAATCATTAAATAGTATAAGTTGTAATCGAATTGTTTAAGCCAACATGTATCACATAACATTTAGAGACTGGGATAGATAGTGACCAAGATATAGCATAATTGGAAACTTTGTTGAGGGTTGATTGTAGAAGAACAGGATTATCTGAGAAGATTTTGAGATCATCAGCATAAAAGAAGCATTCAACAGCGGGTGGAATGATGTTTGCAATATCATTAATGAGTATAGAGAAGAAAAGCGGGCCCAGGCTGCTTCCCTGGAGAACTCCTGTGCTGTAGAGTTTACTATTTGAGAAACAAGAATCAATCTGATCTTTCGAAGTACGATTATCAAGTCAGGATTCGATCAGAGATAGTAGCGATGACTTTATTTCTACCGAACGTCATTTATGAAGTAAGAATCTGCGGTCAACATTGTCAAAGGCTTTGGAAAAGTCTATGAGACAAATTTCAAAAGCACTTTTGCGGGTCAAGTAAGAGAAATACAGCGAATGAGCATGCACAATGGATGTTATTGTTGAACGATTTCGTCTGAAACCGGACTGAGAGGGGTGGAGAAGGTTATTGCTCTCAATATGCTGATAATCGAGGTTGTATATGTATTTCTCAAATATTTTCGACACAGAGCAAACAAGTGTAATCGGCCTGAAATTATTGACATCGCAAGTTTTCTCTTTTTGTGAACGGGTCGAATAATGCCCGACTTCCATAGTTCGAGAAAATATCCTGAAGTTAAACAATTGAAGAAGATAATATAGATAGCGGAACTGATAGGTTGTTTTGCACTTTTTAATCAAGAAACTCGAAATCCCATCGGGTGAGTTGTTCATTTTAGGAAGCATACGGTTAATAATTATAGGAAAGGTGATAAAGAGAAAAATGAGTTATAGTTAATATAAGAGAAAGTTGAATAAAAATGTGAAAAATATTTTTAAGCACACAGAAAAGTGAAATGTTACTGCAAAGTAGACATTGCAGAAGTCTGTTTCGCCCCCGCTCAGACAGACCTCTGCACTCTCTGGGTGGGGCTCATCAGTGAGTGCCCAGAGAGTACAATTGTAAAGAAATAAGAGTAAAATTTAAAAAATTTTAACTAAATGGAATTAATTTAAAAGAGTATGATAATAAAGTTAATGTAAACGGTAAAAGAAACGAAAAATAGAAAAGAAAGAAGCAAAAGAACTAAAATGTGAAAGGAGAAACTAAATAAAGTAAAGATTTTAAAAATAACCTAGAAAATAAAAAATAATAAAAACTGATTTTCATTTTCCCATTCTTCGCTTTGGTGCTCTTCTTCCGAAAGTTCATGTCGTCTTCCTTCGTCGGTATTGTCACCAAATGACAAGTGTAAGAAATGAAGAGGAGTGAGTTAGGATGGTGATGATATTAGGAGAAGGGATTGTTGTAGTGTTCAATGTTTATGTGTTATAGATCTACTAATTTGTACATGACATGACCTTTTGACCCAAATAAATGAAACTGATATGGGAAGAATAAAAAGAGAAAGAGAGTATATGGATAGTAATAAGTTATTGATTAAGGAGTTTGAAATCAAATTGATGGGTGTTTTATCAATATTTCATATTATATGGAGAGAAATAATTTATTGGAATTGTTTAGAAAAGTGTGAAATGATTATATGGTTTTTAATGTCATATTTAACTTCAATTTTAGGATTTTTACGCAGTGTTTTGATAAGTCTACCCATTATAGTTAAATCTGGAAATTTATTTTCACGGTATCTTCTAATAAGTATTTTGATTCTACTCAAGAAATCTTCGAATCGTGTGCAGTTATCACTGAATCTTAAAACCTCGGTATATATGGTGTTTAGGCCAATGTAGATAGGTATGTTAGAGGTGTAATGAGGGTATTTGAGGGTCTTGAAGTTATAGTCATCTGTTTTGTTATAAAGGTTAAGTTTTATATGCCCGTCATTTTCAATGGTTATGTAGAGATCTAAAAATACGGCCTCACTACTATTATGATTAGTTCTTTCTAATGTTAATGAGTTGTGATATATTTCTTCAGTAATTTTTATAAATTCTTGATCTTTATCAGAAATGTGAAGAATATCATCTATGTAGCGGATTGTACAATTCAGAGAACTCCTCAAACTATGGGATCTATTTATATTTTTGTTAATGTATTTGAATTCCATCATAGCTAGAGTAAGATCTGCTATTTGTGGTGAAGCGTTATTGCCCTGAGGAATTCCCTTATTTTGTTTGAATATTTCACCACCATAAGTAACATAGCTATTATCTAAAATATATATAAGAAGTTTGTATATTTGAATGGGTAGATAAGTTCTTTTTTGGTTAATGTCATTAGTATAATGTGTATGATTGCCTTTAATTGAGATAGCTTGGTATCCACAATTTTTAAAGCAAGTTGTAATTACTCGATACATATTATCTTTAATTACTTCATGTGGTAGATTTGTAAATAATGAAGTGAAATCTGCACAGAAAATGTTTTTAGGTTTGTTATCTAATGTTTTGAAAATATCTAGTAAAGGTTTAGTGTTGAGTATGGAAAAGAGGTGATTAGTTCCATTTCTCTCACCAGTTTGTTTAGAATAATTTTTAAAATGTTTAGATAGGTGTTTTAGTAAGAGTTGTAGTTCAACAGATATAGGTTTAAGGCTACTGTTGTATGCTCCTGTGATGAATCTAAATTTTATTGGATTTTTATGCATTTTTGGTATTCCATATACTTGGGGAATTTTAAAAGTATTATCAATATTTATTTTTATTCCGTTTTGTAAGGTGTGTTTGATATGATTACTGATAATAATGGAGCTATTGATGTTAGAAGTAGGTTCATATGTTTTGACATTATCATCAGTTGTATTCATTTCTTCATTAATATATTTAACATATAATTTTTTGCATATAAAGGCGTAGTTATTTGTGGCTTTATCGATTGGAGTAATTATAAAGTCTTTTTTTAATTTGTTAATATTTTTTTGAATTCTACCATATATTGATGTTTCCGAATAATAAAATCTATCTATATAATTCTTGATTTTGGGGAGGTTATTATTTATGAGAAGGTTAGCTAGTTGATTTCTATCAGTTGTTTTCAAGCTGTATTTTCTTGTAATTTTATCAGTTGTTGATAAAATTGATTGTATAATCTCTTCTGTAATAATTTCTTTAGTAGAATTACCACTGCTAATACGATATTTCGTACCTTTTTCTAAAATACTACGAAGAAGAGGATCCGAGACAATATTCGTGTTGCCTGTACAAACGTGTCCTAAATTATGTTCAATAAAGTGAGGGTATTTATGGCAGACACAATTGTTTTTGTTTATATCTTCAATTATAGTTTTGTTTAGATTTCTTAAAAAGTTATTGTAATTAAAGATTTTTTTACTGATAGGTTCTTCTAATTTGTATATAGTGCGTATTTTGAATGATTTATCAATTCTTTTGAAAAGTTCTACGTCTATGTTGCTTTTAAGACTTTTATTAAAAATTCGGTTAAAAGGGATATTATCCATATATTTACCATGATATGTAAGCTTTATATTAAATGTATCTATTTCATTATTTATAAAATTAGTTTGTTTTCTCCAGAAATAGTCACAAATGGTACTAGTAATAATTATTTTATTGTAGTTATTAAGTTTATGAAATTCTTTGGTTAAAGTGAATTTTATGAGTTTATCTTTCTCTTTGTTTTTCAATTTTTTGTGTTCCAAATACAATAGTCTATTATTTTTAGATTCTATTAGATTGTTAACAATTTCTTCAATATCTCTGGCTTGGTATGCTGGACGAGTTCTTCTGCGGTTTTTGTGTCTACACTGAGTTTTTCTAGGTATTTTCATTGGCATGTTGTGATATGGATGTGATTTCCGTTCTATGGGGTTCAAACTATCGGATATTAACCCGTAATTTTGAATTTGGTCATTGAGACCGTAGGGATATGCTGTGATCAATAATCTAATCCAGTATGCTTCTTTAGCTCTTAACTCAGCTTTATTAGTTGCATGATCTAAGACATCTATTCGTATATTGTTTGGAGATTTATTACACTCTTTAAAATGTTTGCATAGGTATGTATCAAGTATGTTTTTCTGTATATGATATTTATGTTGTGATACACGTTTTTTAAGTGATTGAGTTGTTTCTCCAACGTATTGCATCTCACATTTTGTACAGGTTATTAGATAAATCACATTTTTTGATGTACATGTAAGGTTAGGGGGTTTATTAGTGGCAAAACTCTTTTTTGTAGTACTACTAATGACATACTTATCGTAGTTGATTATATTACATATGACACACCTGGCATTATTACATTCATTTCCTTTATTATCAGAAAGGTTAACAGTTTTGAAGATATATTTACCATCGACCTTTTCGTGGAATATAGGTATATTATAACGGAGTTTGTTTTGTTTTTGTGGTTGGAGATTAATTTCAGCGGGAGTTATAATGCAGTCATGATTAAGGGGAGGAGTACTGTTGTTGGGTTGCAAAAGGGGGCCAAGAACTGGTGGGTTTTGAGCAGAGTGAAAGAAGTTAGAAAAAGCATTCGCAACTTCAAGAGGTTTCGTAAGAGTTAAAAAAGTTAAGTCATTTACAACAAGAGTATGACCATCAACTTTAGTCTTAATACGATTATACATGGTGTACAGAAAGTCCAGGTGTGTAGTATTTTTTCGATAAAAACTTAACATATTGAGCAAATCAAACAAAATTTTCATCAAAGTTTATTCAAATAGTTTGGGATATAACTGCTTTTTCAACTTTCAAACAGCCCTCCTTTCTCCTTGACACAGGCGCAGAGTTGCTTGTGGAAGGCACCCATCGTGGTGGACAGGTAAGCGACGTCAAGATCATCCCACGCCTTCTGTAGGGCGCGCTTCAAACTTTCCAAATTCTTGTGTTGGGAAGCACAGGCCTTGCTCTCAAGGACCGACCACACAGAGAAGTCCAGAGGATTCAAATCAGGTGAGTACGGAGGCCATTCGGCGGATGTGATCATGGAGGGGAAATTGCTCTTGCACCAGTCTTGCACCACTTTAGCCTTGTGGGCGGGCGCAGAGTCCTGCTGGAACGTCCATTTGCGTCCCGCGAAGTGAGCCTGGCTCCAGGGAAGTACTTCCTTATTGAGAATGTCGTTCAGGTAGTTATTGGCATTCATTTTGACTCCCTGTTCGACGAAAACGAGTGGAGTCTTGCCAGTCGCGCAGATCCCGGCCCAGATCATGACAGAAGCGAGATGGCCCTTTCTCGAAACGTAGCGACCACTCTTATTGGCCTCGTTGACCGATTTCGACCAACTCTTATTGTTCTGGTCGTTGAAGGACTGCTCAATATTGAACAACTTCTCATCGGTGAAGAGAATATCCAAACAGTCCACCGGCTTGAACCGCTTTGACAGTTCACGACATCTCCGAAGACGGGTCGCCTTCATCTGATCCGTCAATGCGTGATTCTTCTGCAGCTTGATGAGGCGAAGTCCCATGCGGGATTTGACGATCGTCTGAACAGAACTAGCCGAGATATTCAGCTCCTTCGCGAGTTTTCTGAGACTCCGCTTGGGGTTATATCGAATCTTGTCTCGAATGCTTCTCATGATGAAGGAAGTGGCCGCGGTCACTGGTCTGCCGCTCCTGGGACGGTCATTTGTTGTACCAGCCTCAAGAAAGCGACGTATTGTGTTTTCAATGGTCCTGTGGGAGAATCCAGTGGTTCTGGCGATGTGCTTTTGAATGTGCCCGGACTGGCTCAAGCGCAGAATGTAACCTCGGTCAATATCAGTGAGCATTACCGGAAAACGAAAAGAGTTATCATTCTGATTTTTTCAGGGTATGTTAGCAACATTATGGATAAGATACAACCGAAAAATCACAAGACCGCTACACCAAACAAAAAAGATGCAAAGTGACAAAGTCAGACACCTGGACGTTCTGTACACCCTGTACAACGTTTGGTAGAATAATCTGAAGTAAAGCAAGAGATTCCTCACGGTTGCATTAAAACCTCAAAATCTCTTGATGAAGCTTTTTGCAAGTTCTCACTGTAATTGAAGAGGTCGGAGATCTCTTTTTACTCCTCTGTAAAAACTAAACAATTTGCGTACTTTTTCGGGATATAACACACGAGGCTTCTTAGGTTTACTGGTGGGAACGTGGGCAGAAATCAAATCATGTAATATCTCGCTGAGCAAAAGAACAGAATCATCAATTGTAAGAGAGGATAGAAGTATTTTCCAGTTGTAGTGGAAAATACAGTTATTGATGACCTCATAATTTGCTTTTTTTTCCATACTGGACGGCGAGAGGAATTTTTACGGGAAATAAGACAGTTTGAAATAGAAAAGGATATGGACGCATGATCACTTCTCGAGAACGGGGCCACGGGAAAGCATTGATCAATTATATCTCTATCACTTAGTACAATGTCAAGGATAAGATTGGCACGAGTGGGAGACATAACGAACTGAGAGAAATGCTTATCGCATGTGAATTGCAGAAAGTCACACGAGGCACGATGTTTTTTTAGGCACAGAGAGAGAGAGCCAGTTTATGTGTGGGAAATTGAAGTCCCCGCATATAATGGTGGGGCAAGAGGTAGATGAATGTAGTGTGAGGAATTCAATGAGTTAGTTCAGATTGTCAGGACAGGATTCAGGGGGATTATAACAGTTGATTAGTCTAATTGATGAAAAAGGAAAAGTAACAGAGGCACTGGGGTAAATATCAGCTATTATGCATTCAATATTGTTCCGAGAGTATTCGGCTACCAGAACTGGATAAAAAATTGCATGGATTAGATTTGCGACGCCACCACCGCGTTCACGTTCACATTAGCTACGTTCTGAGCGAAATACATGGAATGGTAAATTGTCAGTTAAAATAGAACTAGGTATCCTCTTCAGACAGCCAGGTTTCAGTAACGAAAAACAAAGAGGCATTAGAGCAACGAAGTATATGGAAAAGATAGTATAATTTGTTTTTGATGGATCGTGTATTGAATAACAAACAAGAAATAGTATTGGGAGAACTCACACACTTTCGACCCTATATCGTTGAAAAAAATGCTAAATAAAGTTCACGCTAAAAAAAGCTGTTTGCTTCCGTTTTGATTGAGATTAACGCTTGAACCCATGATTTTGTGCTTCTGCACCCTGTATAGCGAATCCCCTTGTTTCACTCAATAAGTGCTCTAACTAACCTTTTTGAACAGTTTATCTGTTTTTTTCTGTCTGTGGTGACTCGTAGTCTGATCAAATCGCAAGTTCGATTCTCATGCTGACCTTCGCTTTCCGTTCCGTTCTCATGCTGACCTTCAGAATAGTTGAACTCGGTCTCTCACAGGATTTTGACTACGGTATGAACGATATTCTACATTATTGATCGATGTAAGTAGAATTGTGTGGAGTTCTATTGATTCGATGCTTTTGTTTAATGACATTCATCATGAAGCGAATGAAATAAAAGCAAGATGATAGATTTCAACAAAAAAAAACATTCAAAAAAATTTCCTTCAAAAAGTCATGAAAAAACAAAAAAGTTGTTTTCGATATAATAATTGTGATAATATTTGGCATTGTACTATAATTGACATGTTTTGAAGATCATGAGAACAATCTGCTTCTAAGAATGATCAGTGATTATCTTCTAAGAATTATATAAGACTTCTAAGAATAATAACTATCAGTGACTGCACATTCATACTCTAATTTCGCAAAGAATCGAAAGACCCTAATAGGCGAAGTGATCCAAGAAAACATCATACACACTAATAATAATTAAAAAAAGATGAAATCTTTAATGACAACTCTTCTAGAAGAAGTCATCTCGGACTTGGTTTTGGCTGTTGAGTAGTCTCGGTGACCTGTGTAAGACTGTACACTGCCAACCGAAGCCTCTGCAAAACTCTCAAGCATAACCCGGTTCTATTCAAGACTGCTAATTCCTAGCGCGGGTCATAATGAAACTTTCAGAATCTAACAAATTATTTAACAGAGTAAAGCAGTCAGATCCTCTCCGAGCCATGCATATACTACTACTAAATACTACTAAAAATGACCAAATTCTATCGATATATATCATCAGAATTTTTGATAATGCAATGACAGGCTCGAATTAGACTGCTAGAGACTATGACAGGCCCGAAAAAGACTGCTAGAGGCTATGACAGGCGTGAATGAGGTTACTATATGCTATCATGCAACTTGTATCCTTCCTCGGAGTCTCTTTTTCTGTTTCGGAAGAGGAGACAAAGGGTGCAGAGAATGAGGAGCGACAAGAAGAGAACGAAGAGGGAGACAAAGACGAGGATGAAGTTCCGCTTCCGCGACGCCGCTCGCTCTATCTCTTCCTCTTCATGCCCTTCGATGCTGGTCCCTTCCAAGTTTGTCGACAACTCCAACTAAAATCCATGTTTGTCTCAAAATCCCTTCGATTCGGTAGAAACACAATTTTCAAATTTTATATGCAATCTTTGTTTGTTTTACTTCGACTCGGAAAATTAACATGTACCACAAAATTTATCGGGTTTTTTTTGTTGCTTAAAGATACTCTTTTCACCGAGTTAAATTCCAGTGTAAGATTCTGCCATTCAGAGGTTCTTTGATGAAAAAAAATGTGGTTCTAGCACTGACATAGTCATCTTCCTCATCCCGTACCCAATCGGAGGCAAAGTCCTCCTCTTCGTCTTCGTCGTTCTCGAAGACGGTTGTCTCGGTGGGAGCATTCTCGGGAGAAGCTGCTGCTCGGAAGGACTTGATAGACTTAACGATGACTCGTCCTCGGTTGATCAGAGGAGTGAAGGCATTCGCTCGGGGACTGTAAACGAAATCACTTCATCCATAGTATTTTCTCTATAGAAACTTCTTAAGATTGTAACTTAATACTGCATTCAATTTCTACTTAGAAATTTTGAACTACAGTAAGTTTTTTCAAAGTCATTCATAATTGCAGTATTTCCTTTGCAGTCATTTTCTAATACAAAACACGATCGCCTTATTTATTGCATGCAAATGCCAAACTTAAATCGATTTTTAATAGTTTGTTCCTGAAAACAACTATAATGAAATTTTGATTGTAATAATCAAATTTTATTTGCTCTCTTAGTTAGTCAAAAATGAAGTGCTTGGTTGGCTTTTAGAAATGAAAATTTTCATATTTTTCCCTCGTTTTTTTTATTGTCGAGATCTACTAATTCTCAAAACCTAAAATGTTCTTGTAAATATCAAAAAGCTATTAACAGTAGAAAAAAGTGATATTGAAGCAATCACGAGCCTAGTAATGTTCAACAAAAACGGTCAAAAAATAAATGGGGAGAAGGGATTCAGCGAAGAAAAGGAGGTACGGGTTAAACAAAAGAAAACTAATTGCTTTCTAGAGATTTTAACTATGTTTCCCATAAAAAAATTGTGCTCTTCTTCAGAATTGTGAATCTTCGCTTTCGTAAGATTCCAGTGCTGGTATAACTTTGCTGCTAATAATGAAAACATAGATACAATATAAAGTAGACGAATAATGCTCTACGTCAATGCCACAGACAAGAAACCCTACAAGTCAAACATTCTTAGCACTGGTAGTGAAACGGTTGCAAAAAAAACTAAAATTGTACACACTATATAAGCTGGGTTCAAATGAGAATAGCAAGGACGTCGATAGTTGTACTTGCGAGCAAGAAAGAATAGGAAGAATAGTAAGAATAGACCCTACGAGCAAGAAATATTATAGATAATACTGATGAATTTTTATTCATGGTACCTTGTTGTTGTGATCTCTTCCTGAGCCGTAGTTGACTCGTGGTTCTTTAGCGGGGGCGGGAGGTCGGAGTCTGGCAGATCATGGTAGACCTCTTCCAGGTGCGTGGCCTCTGTTGAGTCATGGAAAACCTCATCGGGCCTGGAGGCATCTGATGCGTCATGTGCGACTGCTTCTAGTGTAGCGCCTTCTGTTGAGTCCTGAAGAAATAAGTGCTTATGATAGGAAAAACTCGTATCTCGAACGTCAATATGATATCATTCATTCAGACCCTTTGCTTACGTTTGCTCAATAATTTTTTCTACCTTTCAGAAAAGCAATATTTTTTATCAAATGAGAAAAATAATAATAAAAAAATTTTCAAATGCTAAGTTACACAGTTTAAACACAGTGACACCTGGACGCAATTGCTTGATAAGCATGCGTGACTAAGAGAACAAGGCATATGAGCCTTTCATATAGTAACACTATCGCACGGAATAGCAATGTGTCTCCGTGGTGTAATGGTAAGACGCGCTCCCGGTTTGAGTCAAGATGGTTTGGGTTCGATCCCGCCCGGTGGACTAGCTTTTTTTTCTGTGCGATAGTTCTAGCAATAAAAAAAGAATTATTCTAGGCTTTTAAAAAGGAAAAATCTTTTGTGAATTGGTAGATCAATGAATTGGTAGATCAATGAATTGGTAGATCAATGGCGAAAAGCATCGCCCGGAAAAGTGAAGACGTTAGTTTGGTTCTCGTCCAATCAACGAAGTTTGTTTGTGCCGAGTATTTGAATTCGTATCGCGGGCACCGATGGCTTCAAAACCAGTTTTATGAGACTTATACTGAATAAGTAAGCCACGCGCTGATTACCCCGATGGCGTATGTGGGGCCTCTCCCGCAGGCGGATGGGAGACTTGGTGGCTTTGCCATGGCTGACCAAAGAGGGGCTTAGGCTAGTGAGCGTCGCGGATGGGTGTGGGAACTGGGCAGCCCACATCCTATAAAATGCTCGCTCACTGTTATCTCACTGGCCTAAAGGACACGGTCAAGAGGCGTGTCCAAAAAAATAACCTCTAGCCCACATAGCCCAAAATCCCGGGTTATGTGGCCCAAAGGGTCGTAAACGGACGTCAGGCTGAACTATCGACTTGGATGTTCGTGCGACAAGCCGGTCTATGAAGAAACCGTCGCATCCCCCCCAAGATGCACCATCAGAGTAACCCCAATGCTAGGGCGTCCCCTTCAAGCGACGCGCGTCGAATCCCGATCGACGTGAGAAATATGCGAGGGTCTTCGAGGAATAATAGGCCGCGTCCTCGGTTTAATCAAATAGCAGTGCCTACACGCCTCCGACTAGCTACCTTGAACGTCGGAAGTCTCTCGGGGAAGTCCATGGAAGTCTGTGACATGCTGGCAAAAAGAAGAGTACATCTGGCATGCCTCCAGGAAACTAGGTGGAAAGGAGGGAAAGCAAAGCAGCTCGACGGGAGGTATAAGCTGTGGTACTCGGGCAATACTTCATCAGCAGCCCGCAATGGCGTCGGAATTATCGCTGCCTCCTACCTTGCCACATCCGTCACGGAAGTTTGTCGAATCTCAGATCGTTTGATGTCCATCTCCTTGGAATGCAATGGCAAACTCTTCAAAATAGTCAGTGCTTACGCACCGCAGGCAGGATGCAGCGACTCCGAGAAAGACGGGTTTTGGGAAGACTTCGATGACGTCATCAGAAAATGCTCTCCGGAAGAAACTCTCATGATCGGAGGAGACTTGAACGGGCACGTAGGAAGAAGATGCGAAGCCCATAAGAGAGCTCATGGAGGCAACGGCTATGGTTTGCCGAATGCAGAAGGAGAGCGAATCTTGAGTTTTGCCGAAGAGCACGATCTTTCCATCTGCAATACCTTCTTCTGCAAACGAGAGTCTCACCTCACCACGTATTGCAGTGGTGGAAGGAAAACCCAAATCGACTTCTGGATGACGCAAAGAACCAATCTGAGACTCATCACTGATTGCAAGGTGATTCCGAGCGATAACGTCTCCTCGCAGCACCATCCAGTTATAATCGATCTCCGATTTTCCCAGAAGCAATGCAACGTAAAGCCTCTGAACGAAGTTTCTCGGATAAAATGGTGGAAGGTACGTGACAACAAGGTTCGCTTCATGCATCAGCTTCTTCTCGCCCTATCCCCGGACACTCTCCAAAAAACGTTCCCTGACTCCATTGAGGAGCACTGGAGGTTCGTTCGAGACAAGATGAAGGCGGTAGGAGAAGTCACTCTGGGCTTAACAAAACCAGGTCGCAAACGCATTGTAGACAAGGAGACATGGTGGTGGAACGAAGACGTTCAAACTGCTGTCAAGGAGAAGAAAGTGGCTCTCAAGCAATGGAAACGATCCGGAACCGAAGCTGACCGAGCTCTGTACCTATGTATGAAGAGAGAAGCTAAGAGAGCCGTAGCGAAGGCACGCTCCTCAGCCATCCAAGAAATCTACAGTAAGCTCGACACGCCTCAAGGAGAGAAGGAAATTTTCCGGATTTGCAAAGCACGAGCCACAGCAGCAAAAGACCTTTCTCACGTGCGGACAATCAAGAACCGGGACGGCATACTACTCCGATCCAATGTCGAAATTTGTCAGCGATGGAGAGAACACTTCGAGGAAATCTCGAACATCGAGTTCGACCACCCTCCCGTCCCGCTGTCCCTACCAGTAGAAGGACCAGTTCCCACCATCTCAGAGATTGAAGTAAGAGAAGCCCTTCAGAAAATGAAGCACGGAAAGGCATGTGGGCCAGATGATCTTGCCGCCTCTGCATGGAGACTCGCAGGTGATTGTGGACTTTTCCATCTTACGACCCTCTTTCAAAAAGCCACTGCTCGCCTGGAGTATCCCGAAGACTGGAGTAGATCATCTACAATACCCATCTACAAAGGAAAAGGAGATGTCACAATATGCTCCAACTACCGGCCGATAAGAATCATTCCTCATACCACAATGATCTTGGAAAAGATCATCGAAGCACGGCTCCGCAAAATTGTAAGCACAACCGTCAATCAGTGTGGCTTCGTCAAAGGAAGTGGAACAACAGATGCTATTTTCGCCATTCGTCTTTATCTAGAGAAACACAGGGAAAAGGCGAAGTCAGTCCATTGCGCTTTCCTTGACTTGGAGAAAGCTTTCGACCGTGTGCCTCATGAGCTGATATGGTTCTCTCTTCGAGACCACCTAGTCCCAGAAGAGTACATAAGATGGATTCAAATGATGTATACTGACTCTAGAAGTACCGTGAGAAGTCCAGCGGGTACTTCGGAGTCATTCAAGGTTGCTGTAGGAGTTCATCAAGGTTCCGCCCTTTCCCCCCTGCTCTTTATACTGATAATGAACACGATCACCAGAGATCTACAAACAAGCCCTCCGAAAACTCTACTGTATGCTGACGACGTTGTGTTATGTTCCAACACAACAGAGGACTTGGAGAAACAGCTAGGAGAGTGGAACGAACGCTTCAGTGACTATGGTCTACGACTAAACCTCCAAAAGACTGAGTACTTGGAAATGGGAAAAAGTACTTCGAATACCTCGAATACCATCAAAGTCAAGAACACCGAACTCCGGAAAGTGGATGGCTTCAAGTACCTCGGATTCTACATCACCGCAGACCTAGACCCCAAGGCTACAGTTGCTGCGAGAGTCAATGCTGCCTGGCTCAAATGGAGAGAATCAACCGGTGTACTATGCGACAAGCGAATGCCTGACAGACTGAAAAGTAAAATTTACCGATCAGTTGTCAGACCAGTAGCGTTGTACGGCCTCGAATGTTCTCCATGCACAGCAAAGACTATACAGATGCTGCATTTTATGGAGATGAAAATGCTGAGATGGAGCCTCGGACTCACTCGTCTAGACATGGTGCGAAATGAAACCATCCGAGATCGTCTGGGCATCGCCCCTATATCTGAAAAGCTTCGAGAGTCAAGGCTGAGATGGTACGGGCACGTGATAAGATCAAATCCCCATTCCGTTTCTCAATCGTCCTGGAACCTCGAAGTAGAGGGCAAAAGACCCAGAGGCAGACCCAAAACTAGGTGGCGAGACTGCATCGAAGTAGACATGAACACGACCGGGCTGAAGACTGAAGACGCAGCTGATCGGGTGAAATGGCGTGGTGCAGTCTACAAAGCGGACCCTGCCCGGCGGCGGGATAAACGCTAGGAAGAAGAAGAAGATACTGAATAAGTAAGCAGTTTTTGAAGTCAGTAACTTTTTTGTAGCAGAGTTAAAAATTAAAAAGAGAGTCAACCTGAAGAATGTAAGCATGCGTTGAAGTTTGCACGGGAACTTGAGCATCTGAGGAGATGACGTAAACCGTTTCATTATCCTCATCTGCCATAGTCATGCCATGACTTTCCCCGGCGTCTGGATGAATATTTTCAGGAGTAGTCATGTAGTAGTCTTGACTTGAAGAATTCGAATGCGGAATGTTTTCTCGACTTTCACTTGACGGCATAGTCGAAGACTGAAAACCAATTTTTAGTCAAGTTAATGAGTATGTAATGAGGAGCTGTGAATAGAGCGGTGAAAAGAAGAGAAAAAACCATCTTTCTCCCTCAAAACCAACTCTAACCAGTTTTCTCTCTCGATATTCTAATCAAAACTTGATGTTCATTTGGTGTTAACCTGTTTGTGATCGACAATGACGTACTCCGTCTTGCCAACTTCTTCGGTGTCAGCCAGGAACTTTGTTGAAATTCCATTAGTTGATGTCTCATCACTCGTGTCTTCCAAATCTCAAAAAGTATCCTTGAAAAATTAGCTCATTCCTCAAGACAATATTTATAAGTAAGACTTCTAAATACTGGAAAAAAATTTTTTGAGTAGTAACCGAAAATAGTAGAAGTGTGGATTGATATGGGAGTGACGACTTCCTCGGAAGCAGTGAAAGACATCGTGTAGTTATGAGGACTAAAAACTCCATCTTATGACTCTAAATCCTGAATTTGATGACGAAAAAATCATCTTCACGGCTTTGTGAAAGACTGAACCATCCTTCGGGAATTTTCAATGCCATTTAAACTCAACTTGAAATTTTCTTAAAACTTGTAAAAAAATTGATGTAAAAACAAATGTTATACCTTAATAGCACAACAATTTTCTCTTCAATCACAAAACATTCTTCACAAGAACTTATAACTTAATGAATTTAACTAAATCTTCTTTCTGATTTTATTGCAGAAATACGTATTCCTTATTACGTGTTTGATGAGAAATATCCCTTTTCGAAAAAGTCCTGCAAGACTGACAATCCATGCTTGGCTGCATACGTGCCTTCTCTGTAAGAGGAGTAGTGAAAGTTGGGCGGAGTGAAGGAGAAGTCTTCTTCTGACTCAAATATCTTCCTCCTGAACACCGGGTTTCTCCAATCGAATGGCCGGAGTCTCTTAACCCTTCACCGAAAAAAAATGAGCTAACCGAGTAGTGACTTCAGTTGGGCTCTCAGTCGCTTTGGGTAGAGGAACGATAGTTGTGGTTGACATGGACTGACTTCGAGTCTTACCTAAAACAGACTAGGCATAAATCAAACTAGTTTCAAGTCTTACTATTGACAGATTTTGAATAACGAAAATAATAATTATTGAAAACTTTGCATTTGAACTTTTTTCAAGAACTGGCTATAATCTTTCGAAAATGTTAAGCGTATTCTTATTCATTCTTTTTTTAGGTATTGATAATTGTGATTGATACCATAAGCAGTGACACTGATGGGAACTTAACCATTCTGAGGAGTGATTGTGATCTTGCGAGAAGAGATTGACCACGTCGTTCTCTTAGCCGCATCCTCCTTCCGAACGATGATAGGAGTGCTTAATGTGACGGCCCTCCAAAAACGTTTTGCTGCTAGATAGACCACTCAACGACCAAACAGACAAAAACGGGTTCGATCTCGCGCCAGCAGTATTTAACATAGCCGTATTTCTTTTTTACGGGGAATGAGCAAGTTAACACTACACTACAAAAAAACCATTGAAAGCACGAGTGGTGGAAATCTTTAGGACAGACTGGACTGCCGCCGAAAATCCTTCTCTTCAGTTTCTATCTAGCATCTTAATTTTAGAACAGATCAGGAACCGAATAATTCTTAAAGCTAAACTTCGTGAATCGAAGCGTTTTATCCCCGAAGACACTGATCACAGAGCCGAAAAAAAAAACTAATTCTTCTAATGTTTGTTCTTTGTTCAATTTAACGTTATACTTGCTAAAATCTTCACTAATGCTTTTAATTTTTATTTTTTAAACAACTTCGTCTTCCGTATTTTAGGACTCAAAAACTTTTATCAAAACTTTTTATTTAGAAATCAAAAAGGGTTCTGATGGGCCTTTTGTGTTCCGTTGCATCATTAAAGATTAAGTTCCACTTATTACGGCTAATCTTTTGGAATTTCGGCATGCAAGGTATTCTCTTTATGGAGTGAAGCTTCTAAAGCGACTCCTTTAGTTTAATAGAAACTTTAGTCACTCAAGAATCAGTCTTTCGTTATTAATAAAGAACACGTTGTAATGTGATTGCCCGGATATAACCAAAGTGTGAACTGATCAAAAGTAGTGTTAAGAAATAGGGGTAATCTAAGAAATAGGGGTAATCTGAGTTCCTACACTACTGCTATACACACCAAGGGAGAAGCTTTTTGGTTATACCAGGTTAGGTATGCCAGGTTGTGTATAAGATAAGAGAAGCGCGTACTCTGCCGCAACGCAGAGTGCGAGGAAAAATACTTTACCTTGTACTGTGATTAATTGGTGAGAGATGGGGAGTGAAAGAGTAGTAGAGGGAAGAGGTGGCTGAGTCGGACTCTGTCGAAGCAGACGAGAGCTCCATCGAAGAGGAGGACGAGGTAGTCGAGTCTGTCGAAGCAGACGAGAGCTCCGTCGAAGAGGAGGACGAGGTAGTCGAGTCGCTTTCTGTTCGCTAAACAATATTTTTTGAGGGTCATCGAAAGCTATTTCAGGTGAAGGTTGAGTTCTGCGTTGTGAAAGATTTTTTTATCCTAAGAGCCTATTCATTTTTCCCCTGAATCTCATCAGTTGTTCCAGTATCCTTTTTTCGGTTCATGTTTTCTTTTTAGAATCAGTCTGAATGCAAGATAACTTACTACCTTCGCATACGTTTGTTATAAAAAAAATGTACAGTAAGAGAAATGGAGATAGAAAAGCAGAAAGAGGGTCTCAGACAGAGATAACGAAAAGTTGTTATACAGTTGTTATGTATTTGCAGTTTCACCGAGAGCTGAATTTTTTTTAAACGTTAAGAAATCAATTTATATTTCTCACATTTTCGGTGCTGAGAGAAAGTGATTCCAGGGCTTCTTTAACGAAATCGTTGATTTGGCATGAATCCAAATCCTGATCATCGAAGAAATTGATATCTCCTGCACAACATATTGATTACGAGAAGTCTTGAGATGTATAAAGAGGGAAAAAATGAGGAGGAAGAGAAAGAGGAAAATAAACGGAAATCGGGATTGAGAGAGTGAAAAACTCACTTTTCTGATTTCTTAAACCCAAAGACAATTGATTAGAAGTTCTGTCGAATATCAGTTCTTAGATGAGAGCTCTGCGAGCCGTTTAGTTGGACAGGGAAAACTGGCATACATTGATACATAGTCGTAAGGTAAAACAACCTTCAAGCATGGAGCGGTTCGTTTCAAATACACCAACCTTCTCCCCCCCTCCCCCGTGGATCACGTTGACCTATCTGATTTTCATACTACAAAAACATTGCGAATTATTAGAAAAGGTTCGCAATCTTCATGCCCTGATGACATTAAATTTGTACGTTTGGCTTCCGAATATAAAAAGGGTGAACCTGGAGGTAGGACAAAGTTGAGGAAGTAGTCCCTCAGATTGAGTCTGCGGAAGAACGGCCTCGCCATCGCGCAGAACAAACCGACGGAGTTCTCCAGGCAGAGGGCATTCAGATGTAAATATCTGTGATTATGAGTTTTTTATCCAACTTATTATTGGTTTATTTCAAAGTACAATTTTTTACAAGGCAAAAAATATAAACAAGAAAAAACTAAATGTTAATAACTATTGTACTTTTCCTTACAACATCAGATGGGTTATTCCGTTCCAATAAACCCCTCCGATGTTGTTTAGGCATCTCTCTTCGGATGATTGAAGACCTATTTTTATCACCTTTCTCAGGCTAACTTCCAATCCCATCAATCATCTTTCAATCATCGTCTTCAAATCTAACGGAGTTGTTTCTCTTCTAAACGCCAAAATTTTTTCCGAATATTGTTTTCAACCTCAAAATAAATCTGTTTTTCCTTCAAATTGTCGTGGCTGAAACCGGTTTACTCACTCCTCTCTATTCATTTCTATGGCTCAAAATGGAGGATTCTGGCCTGTAGCAGGAGATAGACACCTTGTGGCCGTAAAGTCCTAAAAATTATCGACAAACCAGTCTTCATTCTACGTAACCATCCTCAACACCAAGAAACGAAGAGTCAGATGGATTCGTTCGAGTATATGAAGCTTCATGTCCCATGAAACCGAGAAGAAAGTGATTTGATTGCATTTAATATGATATTTCAGAACCCTTTTCCTCGGCTACACTTAATTCGGCGTCTATACTTCTCAAAGTGTTCGTCAGGTCATTTTAGTTATTGAATTTTAAACGGTTGAACCGAAAATTATGTTTCTGTCAAATTGGTTGAGACTAGCACATGAATCTTATAAGAATCAACCTAGATCCTTTTCCTTCTTCTATTTTTGCCTTCTCTTTCTTTCCTTGACTTTCTCTCTCTCTCTATCTCTCTTGATGTTTTTCTCTCTCTTTCTATATCTCTCTCGATGGTTTTCTCTCTCTCTCTATCTCTCTTAATGTTTTTCTCTCTCTTTCTCTATCTCTCTTGATGTTTTTCTCTCTCTTTCTATATCTCTCTTGATGTTTTTCTCTCTCTCTCTATCTCTCTTGATGTTTTTCTCTCTCTTTCTCTATCACTCTTGATGTTTTTCTCTCTCTTTCTCTATCTCTCTTGATGTTTTTCTCTCTCTTTCTTCATCTTATCTGTTAACAACAAGAGGAATTGTGTTTCACCTGGATAAATTGCTATCTCTATTTCTTTTTTCTCTCTCAAATACACTTCTTTTTTCTGCCTTTTCTCTGTCAAGGTTTTTGGATTAGTACTCTTTTTTCATGTTATCTTCATCTTTTTTACATGCTTTAAATTTCTTAATGTCATACACTATTTTCGCAAGCGTTTCAGTTATTTTAGTTGTTTAAAATGAAACTTTTGAAATATTTCTCTTTTTTTTCATTTCTCGCTTTCCAATTTTCCCTTTTCTTCTTTTCTCTCTTTCTTCCTCCTTCTTTCTCCCTTTCTATTTCTCTTTCTCTTTCTCACTCTCTGTCTTCCTCTTCTTCTATCTCTTTTTCACTCACCTGCAAGTTTCTCTGTCGGGCAAGTTCTCAACATTTGTGAGATTTTTCAATCGAACTGCTTCATTCAGGAAAGAAGAGCAGCGTATTTCGAGGAAGGAACGATATTTGGAAAGACAATTCAGGCCAGACTCCATTTCTGAAAAGGAGAGATAACTTTTTTCAAAATTCCAGAAGACCAAAAAAATCCTGAAAAATTTAATGCTCATTTTCATATATTTTTTGAACTACATATTTTATAGATTTTGATTTGTTGAGCTTATTTGTGTGTGTTTTTTATCTCCTCGCTTCCTTCATTTTCGCTAGGGCTCACTTTGAAACAGAAGACGTTAATTGTGAATAACCTCTACTGAGATAAAAACAAGCGGCAATTATGTCGTAATCAGTTCTTTCGACATACAAACCCTCGCATGAGAAGTATTTAATGCCAGCTTTCGTGAAAAAAAGCGTTCGTTTTCTCACAGCCCTCCTTACTTCATGTTGTATTCATTCTTTACACATTTTTAAGAGGGAAAGAGAGAGAAAGCGTTACTGAGAGAGAGAGAGAGAAAGAAAGAGTAAAGATCGGTTGTTAAAATTTGATGAATATTTAAAGTATGAAAGAATGTATGAAATCAAGGACCTTGGAGGGACTCCTTGCACTTCGTTTTCACATGTAAAGTATGAAAGAATGTATGAAATCAAGGACCTTGGAGGGACTCCTTGCACTTCGTTTTTACATGCAAAGTATGAAAGAATGTATGAAATCAAGGACCTTGGAGGGACTCCTTGCACTTCGTTTTTACATGTAAAGTATGAAAGAATGTATGAGATCAAGGACCTTGGAAGAGCTCATTGGACTTCGTTTTCACATGTAAAGTATGAAAGAATGTATGAAATCAAGGACCTTGGATGGACTCCTTGCACTTCGTTTTCACATGTAAAGTATGAAAGAATGTATGAAATCAAGGACCTTGGAGGGACTCCTTGCACTTCGTTTTCACATGCAAAGTATGAAAGAATGTATGAAATCAAGGACCTTGGAGGGACTCCTTGCACTTCGTTTTCACATGTCGCACATATTTCTCGTGCTCGCGTGTCTTCGGGCATCCCTTCATGCAGTAGAAATAATCATACATTTTCCTAAATACAAAAATTTGAATCATAGAAACAAAATGTACGTTTAGAGCAAAATTTTTTCTTCTAACTCGAACAAAAGGGTCTGTCTTCCTTCCTAACCAGAGAAGGTCCTTCTACTTCATCAAAAAAACTCTCTTTTTACCCAACCATAATCCTTCCTCTTCTTTCTGAAACAATGAAAGTTTTCTATCAACCTAACCGGAGAAGACCTTTCCCTGCCCAATTTCTAGTGCAAACAACTAGGAGCTAATTTTCTGTCCAAAGTACAAATAGTTTTTTCGAGCGATATTGATCGATGTTTAAGTCCCCATTCTGCCTTTTTCAAGTGGATCATACACCCGAGAATCTCCAACGGAGTCTTAAAATCTATAGCACTCAATTTTTTCGAAATAGCAAGTTAAACGTATTTAAATGAATATACATTTAATTATGAAAACATGATCAAATTTAGGATTTATAACTAATGAGACAGTTATTCAATGTCTCTCTACTATGTGCAAATGAATGAATGATATTGATGAAAATTAATGAAAAAGCATTTGGAGTGAAGAAGTGTATGATATTTTAAACCAATCAGCCAAGAGACTAGAACTCAACAACGTGTGAGTCTTTTGAGAATATATGACTTTGAATTCATGACTCACAGAATTGTCGATTCATGACTGACCAACACATGGGCTTAACAGATTCTGCTGGTCGCTGCTTTTCTATGATAGAGTCTGCCCTTGCGGGCGAAAAGCCGGCCCGCTCCAGGGAACGGTAGTGTATCTTCTGGCAACGTTCTTCGCACGCCTCTGGTCTTTCCTGGATTTGAGAACGGATTTTAATAGAAAAATTCCATTTCAGGTTAACAGTTTGTTGCTTCTCTCAGAAGTATTTTCGAGAAGCCTGTCTCCTATAAGAACCAAAACAGCTTTCAACAGCTAATCGAATGTATCGGTTATCGCTCCCCCTTCCTCTCTTTTCAGTGTTTCAGTCTCATACTCATCAGCATCATAGAAGCCGCTCTTGGACCCTTTGAGACAGTACCGTTCAAAACATTCAATACATTCAATACATTCCCGTGCCTCGAGCTGAAATTTTGCTTGTTATTTCAGTAACACGGATAGTAGAATTGCATGGATAATGCAGTTTCGTATTATGTCATTGTTCATTATTCATAGAGGGAATGAATAACATTTTGTTAACAGTCATAGAGCGGAGAAATAACATTTTGCTAGTGTTATTCATTCGGCAAGTGACCCGCACTCCCTTTCCTCATGATGCGTACCGTGAAACATTGTGCGGGAGCTGTGAAAACTGTCAGTAAGAAGAGAAATATCTCATAAGCTAGTCTCATCCTCTCATTTCCTCTCCATCGTCTCCTGGTTCTATTCCCCCATCTCCGGTCGTGCAGGCTGACCTAGAAGGAACGTCCACTGGCCCTTTGAACCAATTATGTTGATAAAAAAACAATTTAACTAATTAGGGCGTGAAAAATTACCGACGAAACCTACTAAAAAGTGATCTATCTGTACTAGAGGTTGCATCGGCAAACAGGTATGTAAAATGGATTACTGCCAAATGAAATGGAAGAGATCAAAAAGCAATTTTTTACAAGATAGGACCTGACAAAACATCATCGAATTTCGGAGCATATATGCTTTAGTTTGCTGGGATAATACGGCTCTACCGAGTGGGTTATGAGAATGAGAAAGAAGTCATTCCATGTTTCATTATTAGGTTTTCCTAATAAAATTATTACTACTTTCTCTCTATTGTTCAACAATCGAAAAGACGATGATACTCATTGTCTGGTTAGAAATAGAAATAAAAGAACTAAAAGATAGGAAAAGCGTGGGAGACCAAAGAGGAAAAGAGAGAGATAGAGACAGAAAGAAAGAGAGAGAGAGAAATAGAGAGAGATAGAGACAGAAAGAAAGAGAGAGAAATAGAGAGAGATAGAAAGAATTTTCGAGAGAAAAATATTATTGAAATGAGAAGAGAGATGGAAGTGCTTGAATGAGAGAATAAAGAGAGACTAAAAGACAGAGTAAAATACAAATTTAAAAAAGAGACTAAAAGAGAAAATTAAATAGAGTAAGGTTGAGCGAATAAAAGTCGCCATGGATTGCACTGACCGCTGGAAGTAATCATCATAATCTTTTCTTTTTCTTCCTAATTCTCTTAATTTGCTTTGTTCCTTTTTTCTCCTTTTCTAGAATTTAATCTGCCCGTTTCACTATAGGTTAGATGAGGAGTAAAGGATCGTAAAAGTGCACTCCCTCATACGCCTTTTCTTAGTTCCTACTCATCTTTCTTCACTCTCTTACACTCTCTCTATCTCTCTTTCTCTCTTTCTCTGTCTCTCTTTCTCTCTCTTTTTCTCTCTCTCTTTCCCTCTCTCTTTCTCTCTCTCTCTTTCTCTCTCTCCCTCTCCCTCTCTCTTTCTCTCTCTCTTTCTCTTTCTCTCTCTCGGCCTTTTCTTCAAACCGGATGTTTCTCTCTTTCTCCTCAGATAAAGCTTGCCCTCTTATTCTCTCGTGAAAGTCTCGTTTCACAAGCCCTTCTCACAGCTTGCCATTCTATCACAACATTCAAAAATTCATAGTGGAGACAAGCGGGGAATGTGGCATGAAACGCCTGAGGAATCAAGATTTTGAACATGAACACTTTACTGCTCTCCGACGGATGAGCGGGAGGGGTTGAACTTTTGAAAAACAAATCAAGTAAAAGATCGAAAGGCGAAGGAACAGATGTCACAGTTGCTCGCCTGCAAAACAATCATCAATCTGATCGGTATTGGTAGTGAAAGCGTTTTGATACTACTCTCACCTCTGTCAAAACTCGCCTTTTCTACTTTCAAGGATGTTAGAATAGACATGAAAGAGGAATGAGAAGGGGGTGAAAGGGGAATAGGGAATACGAATATGAGGCAAGACCGAAAAAAAGGTGACTGGGACTCGTGAAGAGAACACGGTGTCGCTTTTTTAATGAAAGTGGGCGAACGTTTACGAATTGGTTTTTATTAACTAGGAAGTCTAAACGAAAGTGAAGAGAACGGAAAGGAATGAGATGAAGGAGAGGGTGGAAAGAGACACCGAGGCCGACTTTCAGTCGACCTCTGAGACGAAAGGAGAAGCTCCAACATTAAAACAAAGTACTTTGAAATACAACAAAAAGCAGAAGAGGCAGAAAAATTTCAAAAGAGGGGAACCTAGGAGTTTTGGAAAGATAGAAAGAGTTTAAGAGGTTTTGAGAGATAGAGAGAAAGGTACAAAAATTGAGAAAAAGAGAGAAGGTTAAAGAGAGCCTGGGAGAAGAGAAAGAGAAACAGAGCTGGAGAGAGAAAGAGAGAGGGGGAAAGAGACATAGAGAAAAAATAGGAATATGGATAGAAAGAGAGCAAGCAAAGGAGAGGTATGTTTATCTATATAAAAAAAACGTCTGTCCAGAAATATTTTTTATAGTGTCATATGGCTCACCTCGTGCGGTCTTCCAACATTCAAATGAGTCTTCCAACATTCAAATGAGTCTTCCAACATTCAAATGAGTCTTCCAACATTCAAATGAATCTTTTCGACGATTCTACAGAACTTTCGCCGATGAAAAAACTATTCAAAATGTATGGAATGAAAATTCAAAAGAAAGCTTCTGAGAGGCGTCAAAAACTAATGAAGGAAGTTAAAGAAATAAGACTGAGAAAGAGTAAGTGAGTGTTAAAAAACAAACAGAAGAGAAGTAGAAATAAAAAAAAAGAGAGAAAGAATGAGAAAGAAATAGAAATAGAAAGAGATTGATGGAGATGAAGTTGGAGAGATGAAAAGATATAGAAAAAGAGAAACATAAAGACTGAAAAGATAAAATACCTCCCAGAGGGCCGGGGTGAAGTTGAAAAAGCATCTGCTTCTTTTTGTGGTCATTTTGAGTGAATCGGAGAAAGAATGCGACAGCTATCGAGAAAACTTACAAAAAACGTCATTCAAATAAGTCTCCTCATGAAATATCCAGTGCTAATTCAATGAAGCAAAACATCTTGTCAATCTCCTAAAAGTTTTGATGAAACAAAACAAACATATTGTAATTTTTATACTAGTGTTTCTCATTTGCGGAAATTGAATCAATAGAACCTCCAAATTTTATCAGCGGAGATCTTAAGGAAATAATTGATCTTGTTTTGTAGCAGAATCAAAGAGCTAACCAGAATGGTCCAATAATGAAGGGCACATGAAGCGAATAAGGAGCATTTCTAATACAATTCATCGTATAACTCTCTCTCTCTCTCTCTCTCTCTCGCTCTCTCTCTCTCTCTCTCTCTCTCTCTCTCTCTCTCACACACATTTTGCCATGAAACAATCAAAGGGGAATGAAGCATGTGATCAGCGGCAATCAGAGTTCACTACAAAGAAAAAGTGCACCTCTCTTAGCACACCTCACTTGATGCCAATTGTCCCTAGAAACCCCCTCCCCCTTTAGCCCACCCCCTTCCTCTTCCTGAGCCCACCTCCTCGAACCTCTTTCTTTCACACGTTCCGCCATGATTTCCTCTCTCAATTCAGCCTCCCTCCTCTTTTTTTTAATACTTTTTTTTTCACCAATAAAATCAGAGAAAACGCATGAACCCACATCGGAGCTACTCGAATGAACTCAGGAATTCATGAAAAAGCTAAAAGTGCAGAAAACAATGCAGCAAGAACTCCGCCGAATACTTTCTGTGTTAGAATCCTACGCACATACAATATGTTCCTTAAAACTCTCGGCGTGACTCAATCTATCTCTCTTTCTCTTTCTTAATCTGTCTCTCTCTTTCTCTTTCTCCTCCTAGCTCTCCCCCTTTTATTCAAAATAAAATGTGAAAACAAGTAAATCTACCTGAAACTTTTGCCTCAAACTTCTTAGGCTTACGCAAGCATGAATTTATGTTGTGCGAACTCGAAAAAAATTGTGGCCGTCCTTCCGATGCGTACTGCAATCTTACTGGGGCACGCACAGTTGAATGTACAATCTTCAGTCATGAGAAGCTTTTTACTGTTGAAGCGGCATTCAACTTTTAAAATACTTGCTTCGTGGCTGTATCACCAAATATGTATGTATGTAGATCTAAATAGGATATACCCCCTCGTGGGGGGGGGCGTATCTAGATACCTAAATAGGATGTACCCCCCTGGTCGGGAACGTATCTACATATCTAAATAGGATGTACCCCCCTGGTGGGGGGCGTATCTACATATCTAAATAGGATGTACCCCCCTGATGGGGGGGGCGTATCTAGATACCTAAATAGGATGTACCCCCTGG
Source organism: Allodiplogaster pararmata (assembly GCA_964056735.1). Classification (NCBI taxonomy): domain Eukaryota; kingdom Metazoa; phylum Nematoda; class Chromadorea; order Rhabditida; family Diplogasteridae; genus Allodiplogaster; species Allodiplogaster pararmata. The sequence continues at coordinate 15,644,154 of OZ057407.1, forward strand.
TAGGGGGCGTATCTACATATCTAAATAGGATGTACCCCCCTGGTGGGGGGGCGTATCTACATATCTAAATAGGATGTACCCCCCTGGTCGGGGGCGTATCTACATATCTAAATAGAATGTACCCCCCTGGTGGGGGGCGTATCTACATATCTAAATAGGATGTACCTCCCTGGTGGGGGGCGTATCTACATATCTAAATAGGATGTACCCCCCTGGTCGGGGGGCGTATCTACATATCTAAATAGGATGTACCCCCCCTGGTGGCGGGCGTATCTACATATCTAAATAGGATGTATCCCCCCTGGTGGGGGGCGTATCTACATATCTAAATAGGATGTACCCCCCCTGGTGGGGGGCGTATCTACATATCTAAATAGGATGTACCCCCTGGTGGGGGGCGTATCTACATGTCTAAATAGGATGTACCCCCTGGTCGGGGGCGTATCTACATATCTAAATAGAATGTACCCCCCTGGTGGGGGGCGTATCTACATATCTAAATAGGATGTACCCCCCTGGTGGGGGGCGTATCTACATATCTAAATAGGATGTACCCCCCTGGTCGGGGGGCGTATCTACATATCTAAATAGGATGTACCCCCCCTGGTGGGGGGCGTATCTACATATCTAAATAGGATGTATCCCCCCTGGTGGGGGGCGTATCTACATATCTAAATAGGATGTACCCCCCCTGGTGGGGGGCGTATCTACATATCTAAATAGGATGTACCCCCTGGTGGGGGGCGTATCTACATGTCTAAATAGGATGTACCCCCCTGGTCGGGGGCGTATCTACATATCTAAATAGGATGTACCCCCCTGGTGGGGGGCGTATCTACATATCTAAATAGGATGTACCCCCCTGGTGGGGGCGTATCTACATATATAAATAGGATGTACCCCCCCCCTGGTGGGGGGCGTATCTACATATCTAAATAGGATGTACCCTCCCTGGGGGGGGGCGTATCTACATATCTAAATAGGATGTACCCCCCCTGGTGGGGGGCATATCTACATATCTAAATAGGATGTACCACCCCCTGGTGGGGGCGTGTCTACATATCTAAATAGGATGTACCCCCCCTGGTGGGGGGCGTATCTACATATCTAAATAGGATGTACCCCCCGGTGGGGGGCGTATCTACATATCTAAATAGTATGTACCCCTTGGTGGGGGGCGTATCTACATATCGAAATAGGATGTACCCCCCTGGTGGGGGGCGTATCTACATATCTAAATAGGATGTACCCCCCCTGGTGGGGGGCGTATCTACATATCTAAATAGGATGTACCCCCCCTGGTGAGGGGCGTATCTACATATCTAAATAGGATGTACCCCCTCTGGTGGGGGGCGTATCTACATATCTAAATAGGATGTACCCCCCCCCTGGTGGGGGGCGTATCTACATATCTAAATAGGATGTACCCCCCCTGGTGGGGGGCGTATCTACATATCTAAATAGGATGTACCCCCCTGGTGGGGGGCGTATCTACATATCTAAATAGGATGTACCCCCTGGTGGGGGGCGTATCTACATATCTAAATAGGATGTACCCCCCGTGGTGGGGGGCGTATCTACATATCTAAATAGGATGTACCCCCCTGGTGGGGGCGTATCTACATATCTAAATAGGATGTACCCCCCCTGGTGGGGGGCGTATTTACATATCTAAATAGGATGTACCCCCTGGTGGGGGGCGTATCTACATATCTAAATAGGATGTACCCCCCTGGTGGGGGGCGTATCTACATATCTAAATAGGATGTACCCCCCGTGGTGGGGGGCGTATCTACATATCTAAATAGGATGTACCCCCCCCTGGTGGGGCGTATCTACATATCTAAATAGGATGTACCCCCCCCCCCTGGTGGGGGGCGTATCTACATATCTAAATAGGATGTACCCCCCTGGTGGGGGGCGTATCTACATATCTAAATAGGATGTACCCCCCCCCCTTGTGGGGGGCGTATCTACATATCTAAATAGGATGTACCCCCCTGGTTGGGGGCGTATCTACATATCTAAATAGGATGTACCCCCCTGGTGGGGGGCGTATCTACATATCTAAATAGGATGTACCCCCCTTGTGGGGGGCGTATCTACATATCACGACAAAATGGTACTTCACTAACAGTTTTTAAGGAGTTAAAGTTTTCTGTTTCATGTCTCTTCTCATATTTGTTTTTTTTATTTTTCCTTTAAATTTTAATATGTTGTGTGAACTCGAAAAAAATTGCTACGTGATTTAAGAGGAAGTATAAAGCAAATTCGGTGCCTCTCTTCACCTCAACTTGGAACTTGGAACCTTATAGAAGAGAGCTGAAGAAACACCGGGAAAATCTTTCACCGTACTACCTTTGTGCCGTCATCGGTAAATACCTTGAGAGACTATGCACTGTAGTTCGAGAACGGGGTGACAGAATCTAACGATTTTGATACCCTTCCTCAATATATGTATATAAATTATGAAAAAAGATGTGAGTTTTTGCTTGATTTCTACGCATATAACCAAAAATTCGGGTAAAAGCAATAGTCTTGTTATATACGCCCCATCCTGTGTAGCCCAAAAGCACTCGATAAATTTTCGTGTGTTGTCGTTCTATGTATGTTTGAGTTGCCTTGTAATCTGCTCAGGGCATAAGACATTTTATAACTTACTAAATTCAACAAACTTTTTTGCCGATTTACAGTGCTAATCATAATTATGCGGATACCCACATTTTTGGAACTTTTAAAATACCGCGAACTCTTCCGCCTTTTTCCTCCTTCAAGACATGATCTACTTCGATAAAAAAAGTGTAGAACTTGCTAGTGCGCACAGAGTGCTATCTTGATGAAAATGAACAGTGAAGCATAAAAAACGGTTTTTATTAAACAAACGGGTTTTGTCTTGCAAAACATAACAAATTTGATTTGTTATTTTAGAGTTGAATAATCTTGCTGTTTGAGAAGGCCAATTTGATTGAACTTGTTATTTGCTTTCTCAAAAAAATCTATAAATTTGATCAAATGATTTAAAATGAGGAAACAATGAACACCTACCTAAATCGAGAAACATGCTTACATAATTCGAAAAAAAAACTTGTACCTAATTTCGTGAAACTTCCACCTTATTACTAGAGGCGTCTACTTAAGTTAAAGAGACGCTCACCAAACAAAATTCTACGGTTTTTGAGTTGTTGTGCTAACTGTTTTAAGGTGCAAGGAACTGAAATCGCACAGAAGTTATGCAAACCAAAGATGAAGCGTTGGTTTCATCAGACCATTATATCTAATTAGAAAACAAGGTTAAATTATTTTTCCGACAATGTCTGTTATAACGACTTCAATAATAAGAATCTGGTTTGTAAGACTACGCCTGGTCTTCGTTTGAGAATTTAAAGAGACGTTCACCTAACAAGAAGAAAAATGTTGGGTACAAAGTGTCGCGTTACGAAGTGTCGTGGGTACCAAGTATCGCGGTACGAAGTGTCGTGTGTACGAATTGTCGAGGATAGGAAGTGTCGTGATACCGCCTGGTATAACTTTGAGGCTATTGTCATTTGAAATATCTGGTATATCCAGATGGCTGCTCCATTATTAAATGCTTTTTGTGTGTGAGAATGAGAGGGTTTCAAGATGGCGGACAGGTCTTGCAACCACGCGGAGTAAACCTGCCGAGCCTAGAAAGTTGGCAACAAATGTAAAAGCAGACCTATTTTTGAACGAATCCGTATCTTGGAAAATTTCCGCTATGATGGAAAATTTTTACACGTTTACGGGTTAACTTTTTGATCTTAGTTAATCGTTTTAAAGACATAGCAAGAAATGCCTTAGACATAGCAAGAAATCGCATGGGACAATGTGTGCTCCGTTGGTGTATTGGTTAACGCTCTACAAGCCCCGGTTAGGCAGCGGAGGTTCGGTCCAAGCCGAATGCCAGTTTTTGCCCGTGCGATGGAATTCATTCATTTACGGGTTAGTTAGGATATGTTTACAATACAAATCACCTCTCTGGATCGAGAAAAAGGAAGTTATCAATTTTTAACTTCTGCTCTTGAATTGTTGGAAAAAATGTTTATAAAAGTAATTTTATAGTTTTTACAGCGAAAATAAGTTAATTGAGCGAAACGGGCTGTTTGTTATTTGGGGGAGCCGCACTTTACTTGGGGGGGCATGTTACTTTTCACTGATTTTTTCGCTTAGTCCTAGGTAAAATTTATGCTAGAGGCCCTATACGGCTTAGGAAAGAGGCCGTATATTTAGTTTTATTCAATTAGCATTTCAATTCAATTATTCAAGCCATTAAATTCAATTAGCCATTCAATTCGTATATTCAATATACGAATTGAATGGCTAATTGTTTTTATTTTAGTTTTATTCAGTCAAGTTGAGTAATTTAGCTTAGCTGTTTTCAGCTATTATTCAATGTTTTTTTTGCTTAGGCTTAGGTAAAGGCTTAGGCTTAGGCTAACGAGGCCACACGGTTTAGGCTAACGAGACCGCATGAGAAAATTTCTCATATTATAAATTTTTTGTCAATTATTTGATTGAATATGTCAAAAAATAAAAAAGGCCACACGGTTGAGGCTAACGAGACCGCATGAGAAAATTTCTCATATTATAATTTTTTTTAATCAATTATGACTTTCTCAAAAACTCGTGAAGACTTTCTCAAAAACTGACTTTCTCAAAAACTCGTGAAGCATTTTAGAGTATACTAGATTCAGTTTTTCTATAACTCGTAAGATGTTCTGTTGGTTTGACTTCGTCTATAAAAACTCACTTTCTTAGAAGGCGCTAAGGAGCAATATTTATTGTCTTACAAATAAATTAGACTACAAATATGTATACATACAATCAAAGTATTTTTGTGTTCCAGTCTGATGCGACTTGTGTAGTTTATCGCTGTCTAGCACGTCTGTTAAGTACTCATCTGTGTAGCGCACAAAGACATAAAGTAATGCATGGGGCAAAGTCTGCATCAATTCTTTCTGCGTCTTTCCATACCTAGGTCAATTTTTTGGTTGAGTAATACTTTATCGGTAGAACTGAATTCCTCAACTTCAATTAAAAAAATTCTAGAAGGGAGGTATATTCTCCCATATAAGAACATGCTCAATATGTTTATTCAGTGTCGTTCTTGATTTACTTGGAGAAAATCAAATGTGGACGGGCGATCGGAATGGAGACTCGCCCCCTTCTAAACACTGTGGCTGCGGAGAGCCTGAATGTGACGGCGAACGACTTTGGACCGAGTTTGAGGTTCAACTCCATCCTTACAGAAACCGACTTTCTTGAACGCACATATTCTCCTAAACATATCACTTAATTACATTAAGCGAAATTTAAATCTGTTTTATGAGCTCCAGAACAATTGCAGTTGACATAGAAATGTGTTTTTCTTGTAAAAAAGAAGGTTACTGAAAAGGGAAGGTTATCTTAACATATAAAACAAACATGTTCCATTACAAACAAACTTTTAATACATTTCGACAATTAGCTCTCCCATTACTCATTCCGAGTATGAGCTTTTTGGATCAGGAAAGTATTTGCACGGTCCTTCAGTCAATCCGCTAATCCATACTCTCGGGAACTTTTCAAAAAATTTAAACTGGGTCAGTTAACTGTTGACTACTGAGCAAATGAACAGCAAGGTTTTTGAAGATTGGTGCTACGAGTGTGACTCGTCTATATCAAGAACCTGACTGGCGCAGCCTTCAGGCCGCAGCCGCAGCAACAACTCAGCTCTACAAGAGCGGCCTCGACTGCCATAAGAGGGGATTCGAAAGAGGATTCCTGGTTCAGTATCCAGAAACATTGTGTTTAATACCCGTTCAGAGTCTCGAAAACATAACTTCTGGATGGAATGAGTTAGATTGTTCTGATATTTGAAGGCTGGCCGTCAGATGTTGGCGAAGGAGTTGATGTCTCGCTCGGGGCAGAAAGTAGACGTATGCGCGTTGATAGACATGCTGACCAAGTACAACCGAGCAGTAGAGGAGGAGAGGAAGAGTGGGAGCATAGATGTGCTGCCTGCAAGTGAAGAGACTATCCATCTATTCCAGCAGGTTACTTTTCGAGGCCAATCATAATCAAGGGTTTGATTCAGGCTGTTTCTTCCTACTCGCAGATATTCATATGTATGTCAAGATCTCTGATCATGAGGGATCGACAGGCTTCGAGAGAGGAAGAAGAGCGTGTGATGTAGAGGATGCAGACGAACAGAGCATTTGAATCACTAGTTTTTTTTTAATTGCGCACGGGTTTCCTACGCAGTGCGGGTTAGAGAAACACACTGATTGTGCTTCCGAAAATACCCGAAGTCCTTAGGAAGCCGGAGCATTCTTGAACATAGACGAAATGTAGTGCAAATCTTGAGATAACTCAGGATTTACCTGGTGAGAATGCACCCTTCTTTCAAAGGAATCACACCCTTCCACAGTACGAATCGACCTTTCAATCAATTATCGTCATTATTAAAAGTATTTTTTTCATCGGTAGACTTCAAGTTTGATTTTCAAGACCTGCAAACAAACGGGTTAGATCGAAAAGACGCCCGAAGAGGAAATGGCAGGCTCCACAAGGGTGTTTCTCTCACCCGCACTGCGGGTAAAAAAAAATCTAGGCGCTTTCCAAAACACTGGAAAACCTTCAGATCTATGCGCTCGAAAAAAATGCTGCGGGTGGTAAGAAACGCCCTGGGCTCCACTCAAGATGTCGAGGATAGGCGACAAAGTGAAATATGCTAGAATTTCATGTTTTCGTTCTCAAAGACAGGGATATTATGTGTCGTTTCAAATGGGTCTTTGTACGTATCCGCCATTCAACCCCGAAAAAAATTGAACTCGAGAAAACAAATGTGACTCAATACTTTCGTTTGTGTTCTGAAAACAAGTCAGAAGCAGCAAACGAAAATTCATCGAAAGCAGAAGCAAAGAACGCGGACTGCACAATTCCTAAAACGGAATCCCAGAAGAAACACATTTACAGAACGGAAGGTTTAGAAAAGCAACAGAAAGCAGAAAGGCTTCTGTTATCACACAGAGAGGTAGCCTCTGCTCCACGGGTTATGTTTATGACCAGTGTTAAAAAACGAGAGGAATCCTGGGCGAACATCTTCTTCCACTTTAACGAGAGGAACCCTGGGCGAACATCTTCTTCCACTTTAACGAGAGGAACCCTGGGCGAACATCTTCTTCCACTTTAACGAGAGGAACCCTGGGCGAACATCTTCTTCCACTTTAACGAGAGGAACCCTGGGCGAACATCTTTTTCCACTTTAACGAGAGGAACCCTGGGCGAACATCTTCTTCCACTTTAACGAGAGGAACCCTGGGCGAACATCTTCTTTTACTTTAACGAGAGGAACCCTGGGCGAACATCTTCTTCCACTTTAACGAGAGGAACCCTGGGCGAACATCTTTTTCCACTTTAACGAGAGGAACCCTGGGCGAACATCTTCATCCACTTTAACGAGAGGAACCCTGGGCGAACATCTTCTTCCACTTTAACGAGAGGAACCCTGGGCGAACATCTTCTTCCACTTTAACGAGAGGAACCCTGGGCGAACATCTTCTTCCACTTTAACGAGAGGAACCCTGGGCGAACATCTTCTTCCACTTTAACGAGAGGAACCCTGGGCGAACATCTTCTTCCACTTTAACGAGAGGAACCCTGGGCGAACATCTTCCACTTTAACGAGAGGAACCCTGGGCGAACATCTTCTTCCACTTTAACGAGAGGAACCCTGGGCGAACATCTTTTTCCACTTTAACGAGAGGAACCCTGGGCGAACATCTTCTTCCACTTTAACGAGAGGAACCCTGGGCGAACATCTTCTTTTACTTTAACGAGAGGAACCCTGGGCGAACATCTTCTTCCACTTTAACGAGAGGAACCCTGGGCGAACATCTTTTTCCACTTTAACGAGAGGAACCCTGGGCGAACATCTTCTTCCACTTTAACGAGAGGAACCCTGGGCGAACATCTTCTTCCACTTTAACGAGAGGAACCCTGGGCGAACATCTTCTTCCACTTTAACGAGAGGAACCCTGGGCGAACATCTTCTTCCACTTTAACGAGAGGAACCCTGGGCGAACATCTTCTTCCACTTTAACGAGAGGAACACTGGGCGAACATCTTTTTCCACTTTAACGAGAGGAATCCTGGGCGAACATCTACTTCCACTTTAACGAGAGGAACCCTGGGCGAACATCTTCTTCCACTTTAACGAGAGGAATCCTGGGCGAACATCTTCTTCCACTTTAACGAGAGGAACCCTGGGCGAACATCTTCTTCCACTTTAACGAGAGGAACCCTGGGCGAACATCTTCTTCCACTTTAACGAGAGGAACCCTGGGCGAACATCTTCTTCCACTTTAACGAGAGGAACCCTGGGCGAACATCTTCTTCCACTTTAACGAGAGGAACCCTGGGCGAACATCTTCTTCCACTTTAACGAGAGGAACCCTGGGCGAACATCTTCTTCCACTTTAACGAGAGGAACCCTGGGCGAACATCTTCTTCCACTTTAACGAGAGGAACCCTGGGCGAACATCTTCTTCCACTTTAACGAGAGGAACCCTGGGCGAACATCTTCTTCCACTTTAACGAGAGGAACCCTGGACGAACATCTTCTTCCACTTTAACGAGAGGAACCCTGGGCGAACATCTTCTTCCACTTTAACGAGAGGAACCCTGGGCGAACATCTTCTTCCACTTTAACGATAGGAACCCTGGGCGAACATCTTCTTCCACTTTAACGAGAGGAACCCTGGGCGAACATCTTCTTCCACTTTAACGAGAGGAACCCTGGGCGAACATCTTCTTCCACTTTAACGAGAGGAACCCTGGGCGAACATCTTCTTTTACTTTAACGAGAGGAACCCTGGGCGAACATCTTCTTCCACTTTAACGAGAGGAACCCTGGGCGAACATCTTCCACTTTAACGAGAGGAACCCTGGGCGAACATCTTCTTCCACTTTAACGAGAGGAACCCTGGGCGAACATCTTCTTCCACTTTAACGAGAGGAACCCTGGGCGAACATCTTCCACTTTAACGAGAGGAACCCTGGGCGAACATCTTTTTCCACTTTAACGAGAGGAACCCTGGGCGAACATCTTCTTCCACTTTAACGAGAGGAACCCTGGGCGAACATCTTCTTCCACTTTAACGAGAGGAACCCTGGGCGAACATCTTTTTCCACTTTAACGAGAGGAACCCTGGGCGAACATCTTCTTCCACTTTAACGAGAGGAACCCTGGGCGAACATCTTCTTCCACTTTAACGAGAGGAACCCTGGGCGAACATCTTCTTTTACTTTAACGAGAGGAACCCTGGGCGAACATCTTCTTCCACTTTAACGAGAGGAACCCTGGGCGAACATCTTTTTCCACTTTAACGAGAGGAACCCTGGGCGAACATCTTCTTCCACTTTAACGAGAGGAACCCTGGGCGAACATCTTCTTTTACTTTAACGAGAGGAACCCTGGGCGAACATCTTCTTCCACTTTAACGAGAGGAACCCTGGGCGAACATCTTTTTCCACTTTAACGAGAGGAACCCTGGGCGAACATCTTCTTCCACTTTGACGAGAGGAACCCTGGGCGAACATCTTCTTCCACTTTAACGAGAGGAACCCTGGGCGAACATCTTTTTCCACTTTAACGAACGCAAAACAAAAATTTCTTATGATTTTGTAGCTTGCTGCTGCGATAATTTAACGGAACGTTTGCGCGCACGTGGCAAGTTGCAATGACCTCAGCAAAAAGCCGAATTTTTTCGAATAAATTTTTTTTCAAATTTCTTTTTTTGTCCTAAAAAAAAGTCTATCGAGCGGTCGTGCATACGAGCTTCAAACTCATCGTAGCAGGGTCTGATTTTTTTAGTACATAGTTTAGTTATTCCCGAAGAGATAGCACGTTTGAGCCGTAATATTTTTCGTGAATAAATAGGTCTATTTTGAGAACGCTGGCAACGACTTTTTGAGTAAAAAAGTGACATTCCGAACTGATTACTGTACTTTCATTGTTCAGTCCGAGTAAAACCTCTTTCTCACACTATTAATTCAACCGAGCACTTTTTGCAGCACGAACTTTTGAAAAATTTTCTTGTGTTTTTTTACTCTAAAATTTTTAAATGAAATTTTTCATTGCATGTACGTATTCGCCGCATAGGAGTTGCAGTTCACTATATTAAACATTCTCATAGGTAAAATTTTTTTAAGAGTAACCAGTTTCTCGATTTTAGGGGGAAGAAAGCGTGATATAGGGGGAAGAAATAGCGTAAAAAGAGAGTCACAGACGAAGGAAATTTGTTCCTTCCTGGTGAGCTATAATATCTAAGTCATAGATCACGGAAAATGTGTTGAGTGACAATCCGTCCATTATTGACCTCGTACTAATCTCTTGCTTCATTGCTATTTACCTCTGAACCGCTTCTTATTATTCTAGACCGATGGTAACCTACGATGTCAGAGTGCTGATGTTATTGATGCGCAGGCACTGATGCCGAACCCCTCCTCCTCTCCGCAGCGGACACCGGAGCTGAAGGAGTTCTTCGTGACACAGCTGCAGCGCCACCGGAAGCGGAACCGCTCTCCCTCCTCTTCCTCGCATCATTTCTTGAAGCGGATCAGGCGGAATCTCTAGACTCTCACCTTTGTCATTTTCTGTCTCTTGCGCGTTGATTCAGACACAAATTCCATTTCTTTCTCTACCAAAAGTCTGAAAATTTTTAGTTGGTTCCGCAAGCAGAGGGAAAGTCAACTTTAGCATTCAAATTGGGTAAAAGTTCTCTTCAAATTTCGAAAGATAATTTTTTTGGAATATGAAGGTTTTTCCAATTAGGATCGAACCCGCAATAATGATCTCCATCGTACCTTAAGACCATAATAGCAGACCAGGATGTGCTTTTTCTCCGGGCGGTTGACCAGGCGACCCTTAAAGACCGCGGAAGGCGGGGGAGGGGGGGGGGAAGGAAGGCACACAAAATTGTTGGTATGTTTTCCAAAGTCAGTTCATTCTTTTCGCAGCTGGGGCAGGAATTTAACAGTCAAAATCTTGTTAACTAACGAATTTTTCAAAGATCTTTAAAAATTTAAAAAAATTTCTGGGGTACCAAGCGGGTGACCGGAAGAAATTTAACAAGCTTGATGAGCTATGCTTAAGACGAAGGGATTGAGTTAATTTCTTTAGATGGGATTAGGCCATCGATGACTTCCTTTTCTTCTCTGCGGTCCAATGACGATAAAACATAAAAAAATTGAAAAAAGTTTTTACAAATTAGAATTATGTTGAAAGATTTTGAATTTCGTGCGATTCGGGTCATCTCTCCGCTGCTTCGGTCGAGTCTTCTGTCCTTTCTTGTTTGTAGCCTATTGTTCTAGTCTAGTGAATTTGCCCAATCCTTGACATTTTGTAGAATGTACCGGAGGTCATGGAATAGTTTCACTCTCACAAGTTCTCACTGGTATTCAGCTTGTTTTGCTCTCTTTCTCATTCAAGTCTCTATTGTCGAGTCTATCACTTTCTTTCCAAGGAAAATACGTATTCAAAATGTACCTTTAGTAAGATGTGTTATTCTCATCTCATTAATAAGGGGTTATTCGTCATTGTCATAGAAAAAGTGGTCCGATTCACCCCTCTTGTCCCTGGAATGCTCAGTTTTCGCGATACAATTCCGGGTTAACCCGTCTGTCTCCGCCCCCAGGTGTGGTCTCTAGCAGTTAAGAAAATGATACAAGGTAGCTTGCCTTAGCATTCGTACGATCCTTTTGAGCAGGTCAGCCCTTCCCCCCTCTAACAAGCCATCCGGCTTTTTTTATAGCTTGGGTCATTCATTCTTTCATACACTGTTGTACAACTCTTGTTCGAGTTATTACGCTTTTTGAAGCACAAATCTCATTGGCAATAAAGGTTTTATGTATATATGCAAATGGCATAGAAATGTTGAAAGACAAAAGTTTCCGTTCTCCACGAAGATCCTGTATCTAGTAAAATTTACAAAGTATGGTAGAAAAGGACGAATGGAATTGGTTCAAGATGAGCACGGATTCTACTGTCAAGGGCCGGATTTGTTACCTTGAGCGGGTGTCGTTAAATTCGTGACTTCCTGATTTTTTATACTTATTGCAACTGTTCATTATTAACTGGGAGGAAACTTACTGCCCCCCCCCCACTAAACTTTTGCCCCCTCACCCACGTAATACAAGAATCCCCCACAGTTCATATTAAAACTTCAAAAAGGACGGTAGCTAAATTTGAAGAGCAGAGAAATGAAGGGAACTTGAAATAAAGAGAACATTTTGAAGAACTTATAAAGTAAAGATGTTTAAAATTTAACTTTAGTTCCTCACCATTCGAATAGGGAGTTGAAATACGGAATACCGCCACTTTATACCCGCGAGACTTGATGCCACCACAATACGGAATACCGCCACTTTATACCCGCGAGACTTGATGCCACCACAATACGGAATACCGCCACTTTATACCCGCGAGACTTGATGCCACCACACTTTGTACCAAGACTTTTAGCTAAAATCGGCAAAAAGTTGATATTGTGAAAAATGTCCTTCATGCTGTCTCGTTCTTAAGTTGTACGGTCTTGTCAGCGTAATCTTTACTTGAGCCTGAGCGAGAAAAATAGTGAAAAATGTCGCGGTACAAAGTGTCTTGATTCGTTAAAGTTCATACCTATAAAATTTTGGCCCATTTGATAGCATCACTTCTCCAATGAGCCCCCTCCACCCCTTCCTTGACTTAGCTCAAGCGGCACTTTTTGCGTTTAGCACCTCCCCTACCAGAGGTTCAATTGGGTCAGATAAGAGTGGCATTTTTTTGATACAGTCTCGTTAGCCTAAGCCGTACGGCCTCGTTAGCGTAAACTTTTTTCTAAGACAAAGCGTGTTTAATGTAATAATAAATTTTTAATGTAAAATTTTTTTTTGTAAATGTAAATAAGTCAGACATGGAACCTCTGGTAGTGGGGCCTAAACGCGAAAGGGCTGCTCAACAATTCTTTCAAAAAAGCACATTAGAAACACAACGAAAAAAGTAGTCCATGGAAGCGTAAGAGAACTCAGCAGTTTTTCGTTGGGACGGAGGAATTTTGTCTAAGGATCTACATAATCACCCGGAGGAGATGATAAGCAATTGCAGATATGGTGCGTAAACTGATGTTCCACGAGCAGAAGCTGCTGAAGAAGACGGACTTTATCAAGTGGGAAGTGGACCAAGAAGGCAAGCAGAATGAGATGATGAGAAAGTACCATGTGACCAAGCGACAGCACTACGTACTTTACAACACCCTCGCCGCCCAGGTTACGATTGGTGCATTTTTGAGCAGCACGCCATTCGTAAGGTTGAATGTTCATCCGTGATGGTGCTTGTCTCAGGGAAGAGCGATTGCGGAGAAGTTGAAGGAGCTGCCGTTGGATTGCCCCTTCAGGAGGAAATGCACTAGGGAACTCTTGGGGAAGTTGTACTCGGCGGGCATCATCGCCACTGCGGATACCGCAGAGAGAATTGGACACGTTGGTAGATTTTTAGCTTTATGTGCAGGGGTTAAATGGAGCCGCCCAATTTGGGTTTACATGTATCCGCCGCTCAAAGTTTGGAGGAAAAAAGAAGGAATGAAGGAAAACGGTAAGAAAAGAGGGAATTTTTGTCAATAGTGTGTGTACATGTATCCGCCAACGGGTGTAATGTAGTCCATGCATATCTTCGTTTATATGTAATTTGCTTTTGTCTTAAATACCTACATGCTTGGAATAAAGAATGAATGAATGAATAATTAGTAAAGTAACCACTCCTCTTCCAGTTCCCCCAGAAAAAAAGTATTTTTTCCCAAAATTAACAAGGCCTTTAACAAACTTCAACCTTTACACTCTTTTGTCGAACTTTTCTTACCGTAATCAGCTCACAGAAATCCGGTGTACTGGTTTCTATGCGAGCGTAACAAAAGAGCGTAAAAACTAGTAAACAGGATTTCGGTGAGCTGATTACAGTAAGAAAAGTTTGACTAAAGAGCGTAAGCGTAAAGGATGAAGTTTGTTAAAGGCCAATGAACAAGGTTACGACCCATGTGAAAATTGTAAAGGTTTTTATTTAATTCGTTAGAGATATTTATGACCCAGGATGCGAGTTCGCTCTCAAAACCTGCCGACTTCCTCTCTGAACCATAGAGCTAGAATTGAACCCGTCAAAAAGTTGAGAACATTTTCGTTAAGTTATCATTTTTCATATCAATACAATGTTGTCAGCTATCTAGTATCAGCTTGTCGCAGTGGGGTAAAGCTGTGAAGGACCACTCCATAGGTAGACATTTTAAAACCGATTTGTCATTTGTTAGCTGATTTCGCGTAGCGTTTAAACAAATTTATTTTGAAACTGATTTTTTAAGCTTTAGCTTTAAGCGAAACAATTGTAACCTGTTCACCAACAAAAACTTTATTCATAAAAAGTATCCGTAAAAAGATTTTTGTTCTTCAGTGGTAGTGGTACTCTGTCACCAAAAAATTGAAACACATGAAAGTTCCATAATAAAAGCCTCTGATCATGGGCTATTATTGCTGTTTCACATTCGATCGTTGAGATGAGTCAGAATTTCCGATGAAAAAAAAAACGGAAACTTAGCTCCGAAGGATGCACTTGCAAAACAAAATGAGATCGTGGAAAGAAGATCGTGGAATTGATTCTAAGTTCTTTGAAACTATTTGTCCCGAACTTCATTGTGTCATAAAAAAGAATATTGCTCGTTTTTATTATGAAATATAATCAGTTCTGTGCCACTCAATACATGAAAACCCCTTTAAATTTTTCTTCAGTACAGTTGGAGAGCGGCTGGGTACTTTTCAGGGTGTTTCTCGGACCCGCACTGCGGGTAAAATAATCTATGCGCTTTGAAAATTTTTTTCGGATTTTTCTTGAGGAAAGTCCAACTCATCGGAAAATTTGAATGTTGAAAACAGAAATTTCAAAAAATCTATGCGCTTGAAAAAAGTTGTGTGGGTGCTAAGAAACACCCTGGTAGTTTTGCGATAGAGTACCACTACCATTGAAGATGAAACATTTTTGCGGTATCTTTTTGAATAGTTTCCGTTTGTAAGCGGATTTTATTGAATC
Source organism: Allodiplogaster pararmata (assembly GCA_964056735.1). Taxonomy (NCBI): domain Eukaryota; kingdom Metazoa; phylum Nematoda; class Chromadorea; order Rhabditida; family Diplogasteridae; genus Allodiplogaster; species Allodiplogaster pararmata. The sequence goes on from OZ057407.1 coordinate 15,659,266, forward strand.
TTCATCAAGCAAAAAAAAATTCTCAACTTTCATATGGGTCTGAACTACGTTCCTTTGTGAGCAATCTCAACTATTTGTCCGAAATATTTCCGCGAATTGGCTGGAAAATTCATTAAAGATCATTTTCATACTTTTGTACTGCGGTTTAATGATCAAGTTTTACCATCCTTTAATTCAACGTCGCCTCCGAAAATCTACGCAGGGCCATCACGAAAATTTAAACCTTCCTCAAAGAACGGTCACTCATCATTTCCCCGACCAAGAGCCGGCTCATGCTTTTCACCCCGTTCAGTCGTGAATTCGAGTCAACTCTGGACATATCAATCTGCGGATCACCCGTCCCCACCTTCAACCAGGCCAAGCTACTCGGCGTCACGTACGACTCGATGTTCACATTCAGCCATCATGCCAAAGACATCACGAGACGGATGTCGCAGCGCAATAGCGTACTGAAAGCCCTTGCCGGAAGCACCTGGGGCAACCAAAAAGAAACCCTCCGCCTCACGTTCAAAGCCATCTCGCAAGCGATCTGCAACTACGCCGCACCCGCCTGGTCCACCTTCCTCTCGGACTCCGCTCACGCCAAAATCCAACGTTCTCAGAACTCCGGACTCCGCGTCGTGACAGGGAATCATCAAATGGCCGACACTGACAATATTCATCGCGAATCAAAGGTCATGCGCACCAAATCCCATCTGAACATGCTCGCCGCGCAGTACCTCGCGAGATCGTTGGACCCAGAACACATCCACCACGGCCTCCTCGACTGCCCCGCGCCCCCTCGCGCAATGAAGAACAACCTCATGTTGAGCTGCAAGAAGACTGTCGAAGCCGCGAAACAGATGTCAAAGGATCCGAACAATGCGAAATCAGTCGCAAACACCGTACACTCGATGATGGTCTCGAACGAACTCCAATCGTTGAAGGGTGCCGTCATCCTGGGAGGCAGACCTCCGCTCCTTATCCAGGAAGAAGAGAAGGAGTTACCCCGCAAGACTAGATGTACGCTCAGCCAGATCCGCTCGGGATTCAGCTGATTCATCAACAACTACCCCCACCGCATTGACGAATCCATCCCCGACGTGTGTCCGGATTGCTCTTCCGGACCTCACGACTTTGCGCATCTCTTCAACTGCCCATGCCACCCGACCGCGCTGTCTCCAATCGACCTCTGGACCAAGCCGCTGGAGGTCGCAGCGTTCTTGAAGATATAAGAAAAAATAAAGAAGAAGAACAAGAAACGAAGGAGAACACAGACGTTCTTCGAAGCCGGCTACATCCGGCAACAACAACAACAACCACCCTTTAACGAAACATTGAGGTATCCTTATTTGATTCAATTTGACCGCTTTTTTCCATTAATTTATTGAAACATGACTAAAGTCAAACACATAGTGAGAGAAAGTTCTTCCTGGAATCGAAAACAGATACTCTTTACTACGTAAAAGAGGCTCGCCAACAGATAATAGGACTTCTATCCTAAAAAGTAGAATGTTTTATTCAGTTGAGTGGCTCCTCCTTTGCCCGCCGGCGCCTTCCTTGTGTGATGAAGCGTTCAGGGATGGTGCAGCGAGTGAGGGAAGCCTCCGAACTTGTCGAGCAGGGTCATGTCAGGGTAAGCGGTCTACTCTAATTCACATACCGGTCCAACCAGGCTGTTTCTAATCACCGGGAATAGTTAAATAATGCCTTGGTTTTTCAATAGGTACACTAAAAATTTTACTTTTAACTCTAAGAAACCGGTTGAGGCTGAGTTATGGCTAATGAAACCTTCTATTCGAAGACTTTATTCAATTCCAGCTGTGAAAACTGTGACATTCATTTTGACTGAGGAAGAGGGTCGGTAGGTCGGTCACTCTAGAAATTGTTTTTGTCAGTTGGCAGTTTACCTATGTCACCGGGAGAAAAGGGTTTAGATTACTGAAAATGAGCGAACAGCAAACTTGAAAGAGAGATCGAAGGCGTTCGATGAAAAAAGGATGCCATACAAACACAGCATTCGTATCACTACCTTTTCTGGATAACGCATAGATTTGGCGGGTTGGAAAAATATCTGTTTATAACTTAACTGTTCTGAGCGTATGATGGTCTTGAACTAGCGATAAAGAAGATGCGGTGCATGTGTATTCTCGCAAAAGCATTTTCTAAACCCCTGCTTGAAGGTGGGTATAAATTTGGTGACGGATCCGGCTTTTCTCGTCAACCGAGCAAACGAGGACTCGATCACATGGACAAGAGGGTCGAAGATCAAGCAGCACGTTCTGGACTACAACAATTCGCGAGATGACTTTGACCTTGCTTGATCTCGCGAAAGATGACTTTAAATCTGCTTGATTTCGCAATAGATTGCTGTGACCTCGCTTGGTCTACCTATCTCTCCTTATTAACACTCATCCTCTCTTGTTATGTTGTTGATCGTTCAAGTTGTTTAATTGAAATCGGGTATATTTTATGATGTTTATGGACACGTCATGACAACGCATCAAGCAAATGTATCGTCGTTTCATTACAGTAATCTAGCGGCCCAGCAGAATAGCCAATGTTCCTGCAGTACTACCCGTAGACGATGATTTGAAGTCATGTCTCATGTCTCCAGAAATTAGTAATGAAGCATCTAAATAATTTTTGATGGTATTTATAGGCAAAGAAGATGAAAGAGAGGGCGGTAGGGTGAGTTGATTCAGCGAGCACAGTGAACCCCGGGCGAAGAGCGCGGGGGGTGAGGAAAGACAGATGCCCCGCCCCGTCCACTTGGGCGACGAAAGAGAAAAGTCCTCGCCACTCCACTCTAGCCGTAGCTGAAACAATCATTCTGCATTATGAAGGAGTTCAAACGTGTTTAATAGTGCAGCGAAAAAGAACAATGAGAACCCCGGTAAGCGAAAAAATCCCTGAACAAGCACCGCGATTGGAATGAAGAAACGAAAACCCGTGAAGTGAAACACAACCGCCGACACCCGAAAAACACATTGGTCGGACATAAACATTTGACTTCCTGAGTTCGAGAGATTAGCAGTACCATGTCTTGGTGGTATACTGTAGTCACTGCCATACTTAATTTCTCTTCATTATTCTAGAATCCCGGTCGAATTTGAGATCCCTGTCGAATTTTAGATCATTATCGATTTTCTGAAAAGTCGCGAGAAATGGTTGAGTGAAGTAACCTGATTTACGGGTGACAGGAGGACCAGGACGCTTCCTGCTGCGTGGATGGAGAAGGAGGGCGAATGAAACTGGAAATAGGGCGGCAGAAGCGTCGTGTTGCTCATGCGAACGGTTGGCTTCTGAAACGATGGAAAGGACGGCCAATGTGCACACTGGAAACATTAGTGTACCTTTTTATTAGAGGAAAATTGGAGTTGAAGTGAAGGAAAAGTGAGGAATGTAAGTAGAAGACGAGGAGGAGCTGATCGGGAGAGCAGCAGTGAGACCCGCAAGCTAAAAAAAAAGCAACTCGACATCTTTTCATGAAATCATGCATGATTACGATAGCAAAGTAATTGAGCCTATCAAATAGCACAACCGTACAGATCTAGAATATGTCTGTGGCAGTCTACTGTTTAGCACCGATTCCGGTAAAATAACGACAGCCGGGCTCGAACCCGTCCAATGTCCTAGCTTTTAAGCGTGCGATAATTCGATTGAGTTTCATATTTGGCTAGTTCAACAATCCGAAAGAACTAGCTTAGCTATGATGAGAAGTTGAAGATGGCAGGGCTCGGTGAGCTTGAGATCGAAACCAAGTGTTGAGAGTGTGGAATGTGAGGTGGAGCAAAGCAGCGCGAGACGGGGCGGAATGGCTGCGCAGGAGATGCGTCCACGGCTGCAGATGCAGCGAGCGCTTGGAGAGGAGTTCCAGCTGCTGCCGTTCTTTACTTATCTCAGTTAGCTGACTCCTGGTCGGAGCTACCCAATCAAGAGAGGACCAACTTTTCTGAACTGAACTCGTCCTTTCATCAGGATGATGCAGGAGAGCGTGCAGCAGGGCAGATTCATGTCCGACGCATTACCATCTGGGCAGACGTGGCGGCTGGAAATCAGCTTGATAAATAATGTACTGATAACCAAAAATCCATTTATCAACAAAGTACTGATAACCAAGAATCTACCAATCAATGAACAATATTATCCGAAAAAAATCCTAATTTTAATTCTTCAAATTCTAAGTTACACAGTTTAAAGGCGGTGACGCCGGGTTGAGATGACAAATGATTGAACTATCGCATAGAAAAAAGTTAGTCCATCGGGCGGGATCGAACCCAGACCATCTCGACTCAAACCGGGAGCGCGTGTTACCATTACACCACGGGGACACATTGCTATTCCGTGCGATAGTGTTATATGAAAGGCTCATATGCCTTGTTCTCTTAGTCACGCATGCTTATCAAGCGATTATGTCATGAATGGAGCGTAACTCCAGAGTTCACGATTAAGACAGAAGAGAGAAGTAAGATGGATGATAATTCTTCAAATTCTAAGTTACACAGTTTAAAGGCGGTGACGCCGGGTTGAGATGACAAATGATTGAACTATCGCATAGAAAAAAGTTAGTCCATCGGGCGGGATCGAACCCAGACCATCTCGACTCAAACCGGGAGCGCGTGTTACCATTACACCACGGGGACACATTGCTATTCCGTGCGATAGTGTTATATGAAAGGCTCATATGCCTTGTTCTCTTAGTCACGCATGCTTATCAAGCGATTATGTCATGAATGGAGCGTAACTCCAGAGTTCACGATTAAGACAGAAGAGAGAAGTAAGATGGATGATAATTCTTCAAATTCTAAGTTACACAGTTTAAAGGCGGTGACGCCGGGTTGAGATGACAAATGATTGAACTATCGCATAGAAAAAAGTTAGTCCATCGGGCGGGATCGAACCCAGACCATCTCGACTCAAACCGGGAGCGCGTGTTACCATTACACCACGGGGACACATTGCTATTCCGTGCGATAGTGTTATATGAAAGGCTCATATGCCTTGTTCTCTTAGTCACGCATGCTTATCAAGCGATTATGTCATGAATGGAGCGTAACTCCAGAGTTCACGATTAAGACAGAAGAGAGAAGTAAGATGGATGATAATTCTTCAAATTCTAAGTTACACAGTTTAAAGGCGGTGACGCCGGGTTGAGATGACAAATGATTGAACTATCGCATAGAAAAAAGTTAGTCCATCGGGCGGGATCGAACCCAGACCATCTCGACTCAAACCGGGAGCGCGTGTTACCATTACACCACGGGGACACATTGCTATTCCGTGCGATAGTGTTATATGAAAGGCTCATATGCCTTGTTCTCTTAGTCACGCATGCTTATCAAGCGATTATGTCATGAATGGAGCGTAACTCCAGAGTTCACGATTAAGACAGAAGAGAGAAGTAAGATGGATGATAATTCTTCAAATTCTAAGTTACACAGTTTAAAGGCGGTGACGCCGGGTTGAGATGACAAATGATTGAACTATCGCACAGAAAAAGCTAGTCCATCGGGCGGGATCGAACCCAGACCATCTCGACTCAAACCGGGAGCGCGTGTTACCATTACACCACGGGGACACATTGCTATTCCGTGCGAAAGTGTTATATGAAAGGCTCATATGCCTTGTTCTCTTATTCACGCATGCTTATCAAGCGATTACATCATGAATGGAGCGTAACTCCAGAGTTCACGATTAAGAGAGAAGAGAGATGGAAGATGGATGATAATTCTTCAAATTCTAAGTTACACAGTTTAAAGGCAGTGACGGGTTGAGATGACAAATGATTGAAATATCGCATTTTTTTGGGTTAAGAAAGGCAGTGACGCTTCTGGGTTAAGAAAGTGTTCTTTTATCGGTCAAGCTGGTCTGAAAAATCAACACCTCATTACCATTCTAAGCTTTTTTTTTCTAGTCTGCACATGATTGAAATTCAACCATGAACCAAAGGTCGGCCTCTTTTCTATAATCGAGAACTTCTAACTAGGACCATGTTTTAAGTTTCTCGATTTGTCTTACATAAGACCTATTATAGAATACGCCACAATTATCTTTTCACCATCACCTTGTAGTTACCTAGCCAGAAGATTAGAAGATCCTCAAAGGAAGTACCTCAAAAAAGCTCTCTGGAGAAAAAGCCTCGAGGAGCTATCCAGAGAGTTTTAAAATTTTCAACGTAGACTCATTGATTATAAGAATATCAAAGTAAGATTTATTACTTGTATTCCGTCTACTTTTAGGTTCTCTAGATTTTCTCATTCTTTTCACATTCTTCCCTTTTCTCATTTTCCTGAGCGGCAGTCATGTAACAACTCTCCTCACTTCTCGTAATTTTCCCTTTTGCGTCATTCTGAGTGGCTGGTATGCAATGATTCTTTCCATTCTCTATTTCCTAACTCGAATCCCTCGGTAGAGACTCCCATCTGAAAACACCTCTGAACCCTTAAATTCCTCTTTCCCCTCTGGCCCAGAAACCCTCTATCTTCCCTCTGACTTATGATAATTCTTCAAATGCTAAGTTAGACAGTTTAAAGGCTGTGACGCCTGGTTTTACACGTGATGTTTCAAAATACTTTGCGTAATAAAATTTCAAACTTCAACTTTGCAGAAGCCGAATTGAATTCAGGGCAAGCGGGAACCTCAGAATTTCCCATAGATCAAGCCCGTTAAGCCTACTCAGTAGAGAAGACTACCGGCATCGCCAATTCTTTTTCAAGCGCACAGTGGCACTGTGAAACAAAATCGCAGACCAACATCCGAAGATTACCAAAATCTTTGTAAAATTTTTCGAGACACTATCACCGAGTCAACTTGCAAACCTTTCCCTGTATTTTTCTTGACATGATGATCAAGGAAAAATTATCAAATTTTCCCTTTTTACCTACTTCCCATGTTAGAGACAGTGACAACAAAGTGTCCTCTGGTAAATAAAGTAATAATAAAGAAAGCAGTATAGATATAACTCGTCCGAACCACTTAAACATCTTCCACTCTCTTCATAGCAATTCATGACGATAACTGATTTCTGGTGCTTCATGTCTTTGGCAACGAGATAAACTAACTGAATCGAATAAAATATTGATTGAAAGTCTATCATGAAATATTGATTGAAAGTCTATCAATAAATATTGATTGAAAGTCTATCATGAAATATTGATTGAAAGTCTATCATGAAATATTGATTGAAAGTCTATCACATCGAAGAGCATATGCGTTTTGCTCAATAAAGGAATGTTGATGATATCAAAACACCGAATGACTTACTTTTTATAATCTTCAAGCTACAGGGAACAAATACTCACCGACACATTATTCCATAGCTGGAGCAGTAGCATTCTGTACATGAGTCGATCTTAAACCACTTGCCTTCGGGGTAGAACCTTCGGCGAAACTCACAAAGCCTGAAGAACACACACAAAAAAGTATGGAAATTGACACATTTGAAAGTATGAGTATTTATACGTCTTAAGTATAAATAGTCATACTTTCATACTATAAGTATGAATAGTAATAAATTATAAGTATGAATAGTCATACTTTCAAATGTATATATGCCATTTTCCATTCTTATTTTTTGTGTGAAGTTCATGCCCAATTCTAATGATTAACAGTGTACTGGCAATCCGCTCGGTCCGGTTAGAGAAGGATGGCTGGGTTCGCTTCATGAACTACATACATTTTGTCCGTGCGAACTTTCCTTCGGGCTAGAGTTCAATTCAAATATCGATTTAACATTATAATGATGTATTTCTTACTTGTAAATCAGATAAAACGGAATAGAATGCGAACCCAGGAGTGCGTGGAGCTTGCAGCGAGGTTGTCGTGCACACTGGGCAGCAATCATAAGGAAAGCTCTTCTGGTCTTCTTCGCGGCACGGCAGCACTGGACAGCCTTCCTCGCAGGAGCTCCTCTGGCTGCTGCCGACATCACAGGCTCCTCGGAAGAATGTTAGCACGCCTCCCTTGAGAATTAGAGTAAGATCTACAGCTGACAGGTTGCTAGGTCCTATAGCTTCTGATCGAATCTTTATCGTCAAAACGGTAAAGTTTCGCTCTCTTATCAACATTCAAAGCCCCTGCTCGAATGAGCAGTTTTATCTGTATTTTTACAAGTGCAGCTGGTTTAAAGGAGTTACATAATCCTTCCGCGGCAAAACAGATACCGAGGAATGGCATTGAGAAGTCGTTCAATCGATAGAAAAGGGGGTTTTACGTAAAGTTTTGCCCTCTAAATTTTGCCCCCCCCCTCTTTAAAGATAACCGCAGAAGTTTTAAAACAGATTCACGAAAAAAGACTGTAGGGCTTCATCATCAAATCTCGTGGTCAACTAGCGTTGAGGCATTGGCTTTTGACGTTCAAATGTTTCTCCAGGGCTCGAGCAACCTTGCAAGTGACTTTGAAGCAGGTGGATGAAGAGGTGAACGGAATGATGGTGGAGGCGGAATCTGCCAGAAGGCCCCCTTGAAAGGGGCAGGGCATGCACCGGGGACAGCACTCAGACGAGGAAGGAGCCAGAGCAACTCCACACTCTAGTGGTGAGCACTTCAGGCGGTGGCAGACTCGAGAGGAGTTCTGGAATTCAGCAAAAAATTCATCCACTTCCATATCTACCCTAATGTCAACCGAACTATGAATTTCTCATAGTCATGATAGTCAGAACATAGTATGACTGTCAGTCGAAAATCATCAGAATGTGAAAGTTCCGCTGAACCTCAACTATGGGCAGGCAGAGGAATAAAGTTAATGTTTTAATGAATTGTATCGTCTTTTTCTCGCTTATTCTACTGTAGTTTTGATCTAGCGAATTTTATGTTATTGTAAAGCTCAAACGCTAAGCGGTCTATCAAAACTCTTCAGTGATAGGCAGCAGTTGCATATTCTTGTACAAGTTTCAGTTAAAATTGAAACAAATACTTTTCTGGTGAAGGAAAAAACGCAGCGCAAATTTCGTACCTTCTTTAGGCTCAGCATGAATTGCCGTAAAATGCGAATGGATTAGGCTATTACTAATGCAAGCCACTGCGCGGGAAAGCTATTAACTTTGCCCATGCGCTTTATTTAGTTTTTTCAAGTTTTTTATGCTTAGGCTTAGGCAAAAGTTTACGCTAACGAGGCCGTACGGCTTAGGCTAACGGGCTTAGGCTAACCGTATCAAAAAATTAACATAATAGTGCGTCAAACACTCTTTCTCTCTTTCCCGCGAAGTGGTGTACATTAGTAATGAATTGGCGTGCTTTAGTAATGGCCATGGTTTACGGTGTTTTCTTATTGAAAGTGATCGCTCCGTTCAAAAGTAGCAATATAAAAAACCTCGTAATTCATTGTCATCTAACTGCAATTCGAGTTAAGATTAAAGAAGGTACAAAATTGGCGCTACATTCATATTTCACTAAAAAAGTACTCTTTTGAATTTTAGCGCTCCATTAAGCTTTCCATTGTCCAAAGTGTTGTTCATAACGCTGTACAAAGTATCCTTGGACAATTAAGCTTTCCAAATTTTAATAATCCTTCATCTTATTCATTTAATGATATGTCAACCTAACTGTCAAATGGTCTCTAGCGAGAAAGTTGGAACACCGCCGTGACTGGCGCTCAAATATCATCCTACTTTTACGTTTCTTTTCGGAAACATAGTGTATTGGTCAAGCCTCCTGATCTCATTCTAAGAATGCCAGAGATATATTAAACCATTCTTCTCTCCTCCCTCCTTCATGAACGGCTGCTACCAAAACTTCTTTCAACAAATGCTCATCATTCTTCTGCAACTCGTTACCCCGAAACTTCTGCTTTGAAACAGCTCTAAATTATCATGCTTGCCCTAACCTAATCGTAGAAGACAACTCAACCCCATAACAATTACTCTCTTCCTCTATACCTTCCCATTCACCATATCATCCATCCAATGCGATGATTAAAAGATAATAATAATAATAAAAAAGTTAGAGATATTATTTTCATGTATCCTTCTGAACTGTCATACCATTAAACTGTCATACCATCCTTCTGAACTGTCATACCATTAGCAAGACAGTGAAAACTTTTCCTTTGGTCTCAAAGATGCAACGAACCTTACAGGGACAAATGAAGCATGTTGGTGTAGGAGAAAGATGGTGGGAATCTTTCCATGTTGGTGGAGGAGAAAGATGGTGGGAATCTTTCCATGTTGGTGGAGGAGAAAGATGGTGGGAATCTTTCCATGTTGGTGTAGGAGAAAGATGGTGGGAATCTTTCCGAAATATCAGGGGAGAATCATTTGATGAACACACCAAGTCTGCGAACGAATACCGATTAATTTTACTAGTCTACAAAACCGAAGTTCAAATTTTGTAGTATTCGAGTGTAATATTAAAAACATACAAATACACGGTCTCGTAAAAGCCTCACGGCCTCGTTAGCGTTCGCTTAACTTGGACCAAATTTCAATTCAAAAATAATTTAAATGACAGCATCGCGTAAAAACTTCAAGCTGTTGCTACCGGCCTTAGGGAAAGCAGAGCCGAGCTCACCCTCATCTCCGCCCAGGAAGGCCTCCGCTACAATCAGCAGCATGCCGAGTACCGTGCAGCCTGACGCAGAGTCCACTCTCATAGGAACAGGGGTAGGTGCTAGCCGGCGATGTGTACTCTTGGTCATTCGCAGTCGGTGGGGGGAGCCCTTGTGTGTGAGATGAGAGTAGCCATTGAGACTAGCAGACATTTCCTCTCTTCCCTTCCACACGCGTAGCAACAGCTGTCACCAGCTTTGCAACAACTTTGTCTTCCATTAATTATCTTGTTTCTTCAGCAAACGAAGTCTTCTCACCCATCAGTTCATATAAATCTTGTTCCCAGACGTGTATTTCCCTGCCATCTCTTAAATATTCTTCATTTCAAATACAAATTATTCAACAAATACGAAATCGTTTGCTTTATCAAATGAAGGAATATTTTTGAGAAGAAACGCTCACTGGAAGTCAATACAAACTCGAGAAACAAGTTGCCGATGGCTGCGAAAACTTATATTTACATACAAACAGCCGATAAGACACAGCTTCGGTAGCAGAAGTGATGTGTTGAGTAGAAGGCTACAAACTACAAGTGAATAAACCTCTGTGCAAATTATCGGCGAAGGCCTTTTATTTGTAAGAATAAGAGAAAAGGTAGCAAATTGTGAGCAAACGAAGAGAGAGGGAAAAGGACACAGCCCTCCACACAGAGAGTGTACCCTGTGTGAGAAATAGCACCCGAATACGAGAGAGTAGAGAAGATATTAAGATAAAACAACAATCCACTCATAATATATAAATTGTGACAATAGAACAACACATTTTATGCCATTTCACAACGCGTATATTCCTATTTCAACCACATTTAATAATTATCTTCATCTATTGCTAAACGAAATCATTTCACAAACAATAAAGGGAAACATTTAGTGTAATTAAAAGAACCTGTCTAAAACTCAACCTTTTATTTCTAAACAAGATTAGTCTAAGACCGAACCCCACATCATTGCTCTTAAGAGTAGTCCAAGTCTGAACCATTCCAATCGGAATTTCTTTGCCCATTGCAACCATAGACTTTCTAAGCATGCATATTTTACATTTTTGTGTTAAATAGAAAGAGACAACATCGAATTAGAGGTCATTCTTCCATCTTGACATTAAGCAGGTCCTCGACAGTCGCCATGGGCTCGTCTTCTAGCTCGCTCTCCGAGTCGGAAGCCCTCTGCTGCGTTGAGCAGCTCCTCTCGGTTCCGTCCTCCTCTTTCCCCGAACTCGTCTCTCCGCTCCCTTCTGCCAGCCGCTCTCGAATGACTCGCCCTTCCGCCTCGTCTCCGACAAAGATGCATTTCTTCTTCCGCCGGCACGGAGCGCACCACTTCTCCGTCTGATTCACGCCGAAGCGGGCACGGCACTTCTTAGCTTCTCCCGAATCTAGGAAGCTCGACATAATTTCTCTATCCGTCTCTCGTCATTCTCTCTTCCTCTTTCTTCTCTCTCATCTCCCTGTTCATCTCTATTTCCTTTCTGTCACTTTCTTTACTTTCTCCATGTTTCCTCTCTATCTCGCTCTCCCTTTCTGTGTCTCATCTTTCTTCATGTCCCTCATCACTTTCTCTCGCTCTTGATTTTCATTTCACCCTCCCGGCTTGTTTGCACTTCTCTCAGCCAATCAGCGGGCGTTTATAGAAAGTTTCGCGACTTTCTCGCTTTCTTAGTCTCTCGTCCTACCGTATCCTACCTACCGTATAAGGCACAACTTCTCAAATTCTTTCCATTGATATTTATCACCTTCCAGCAAATTATAAATATCTTAACGACTTTTGATTTCTGTTCTACTACATCTTGATATCCTTATATATATCCCTATCCTTAATTATATATATCCTTATCCTTAGAAAAAATACTGAGTCTTGAGAGTGAGTAAATAGGTCCTGCCAAGCGACAAACCGACGGTGCGTTCCCTCTTCTTCTTCTTCTTTTTGTGTATGGCGTAGTTCTCTCTGGCAGTCCAGTTCGGGTACTTCTTCATGTGCTCCTCCTTGTCCTTCTTCGCCAACTCGTAATACCTTTCCTGCTGCTCTCTGGGTAGCTCTTGCCATCTCAAGAACCAATCGATACTCAAATCTCCCTCTTCAACCCAAACTTTGCCGATCAAGGTAAATTAATAACAATAATACGAATAACATTAACAATATGCATAACAATAACCTCTCTCTCAACAATAACATTAACAATATGCATAACAATAACCTCTCTCTCAACAATAACATTAACAATATGCATAACAATAACCTCTCTCAACAATAACATTAACAATATGCATAACAATAACCTCTCTCTCATCAATAACATTAACAATATGCATAACAATAACCTCTCTCTCATCAATAACATTAACAATATGCATAACAATAACCTCTCTCTCATCAATAACATTAACAATATGCATAACAATAACCTCTCTCTCATCAATAACATTAACAATATGCATAACAATAACCTCTCTCTCATCAATAACATTAACAATATGCATAACAATAACCTCTCTCTCATCAATAACATTAACAATATGCATAACAATAACCTCTCTCTCATCAATAACATTAACAATATGCATAACAATAACCTCTCTCTCAACAATAACATTAACAATATGCATAACAATAACCTCTCTCTCAACAATAACATTAACAATATGCATAACAATAACCTCTCTCTCAACAATAACATTAACAATATGCATAACAATAACCTCTCTCTCAACAATAACATTAACAATATGCATAACAATAACCTCTCTCTCAACAATAACATTAACAATATGCATAACAATAACATCTCTCTCAACAATAACATTAACAATATGCATAACAATAACCTCTCTCTCAACAATAACATTAACAATATGCATAACAATAACCTCTCTCTCAACTTTTTTGATCAATTTATGCCATGCAACCTATCTTCAAAAACCAAAAAAGTTTGGTAAAATTCCTTTCTTGAATTCATTCACCTTCTTCAGGAGTATTAAATTATATCCTCGTTCATCTTTTACCCACTAATCCACCAAATTTAAATCGAGCCAAAAATTACAAGTCTGAAATGGGTACATACAACCGTCACTGCTGGAATGTTGTTAATTACTTGCCTCCCCCTTGGTGTCGAGAAATCGAGATAAGACAGAGGCGTGTATGAAGAAAGTTTTGTCATATTTGGCAAAAATTACACAGGGCCGCTAGTGAAGAATCGAACTTTCTCTGTGGATTCACAAACCTCTTTCCGAGTTCCTTGTTGAGTTCTGCACTCTGCTTCTCTTTGAAGTCCATCTCCTCCATAAGCTTCGGACGGTTCTCTTTCATGAACCACATGAAGGCGTTCATCGGTTTCTGCAGACAGAGAGAGAGATAGAAGGAGAGAAAGAGAGAGAGAGAGCGAGAAGGAAAGGAGGTGAAAAGAGAAAAGGAACTGCATTTCAAACAACTCTTAGTCATATGATTATTTTTGAAGGTATGAAAATGATTTTATTTTCCTAGTTTTTGTATTACAGATCCATCCGTGTAATATTAATGATGCTTCTACTCCGTGATATCGAATATACTTCTAATACTTGTTCAGAATAAATACATATAATACTGATTAACCGATACCTTATACCTGACGACTTTGTGATAACTTTTCTTGTGAAAATAGCACAGACCCTATTCCATCTGAACATAACTCACCAGCACTTGTCAACATTTTTTCTAATGACCGGTCATACAGACGGAGGGCTCAGAATAATGAATCTCTTATTTTATTGCCCTTCACTTCTCGCATGCTTCTGATTATTCCTAGCCCCCCGCTCGGCCGAGCGGTCATTTTTTAGATTTTTGAAAAGTTTTGGTGAGCTGTGCATCTGAAGGTGAAAAACTCCTTTCTTGCAGACACGAACCTTGATATGCTTGTCTCTGTTCTCATCCTTTATCCGACTCCTTTTGTGCCCTGAGGGCGTGGATTGGGTGCTGGAAGGGGCAGGCCTGGACATTCCCATTCCCTGACCGAATCCTCCCATCGGGCCGAAACTGTTACCAGGCATCATTTGGTTGATTTGATTGAGCGGTCCGGAGCCTCGTGTTGCCGCCAATGGAACACCCGAAGATGAGAGATTCATGTTCATCTCAAACAGAAACCCATAATAGATTCACTAGCTTTCTTCTTCATTCTTGCTGACAAACTTCTTCTTAAAACAAAGACTTCAAAACTACGATTTCAAAAGAAAACTCCTGCGACATATAACTAGCCTAATGCGTATTAGCAAACTTGACTATAAAAATTAGACCTTCTGGTGAATTCTAAACGGTACCACCATGTATCCAGCTCTAATCATCACATGGAAAAGTCCACGGGTATTGATTGAACCAACAATCTTCCTTTTGCCAGGAGCTAGCGCGTTACTCCTACACTCGTGAGTATCTATTGCCCATGAGTTCAATAGTGATATATGACCATGTAACGCATCAGTGAGTTTCTCTGACCCGAACCGCGTACAACATAGGCTGCGTAGAACGCAGAACATCTTTTTTGGATCGCACCACTTGCTTTTTCTCTACAGCGTGCCTTCACTTCGTAATTACTCTTTTTGATGCTTCGCTTGCGGGTGGCAAGTAACCACATGGTCTCGACGACCGAATGGTACACAATCCCTAATAACAACGAGGAGAGTAATAGTAACACTGGGAGAGAGCGCCGCAAGCATTCTGGTGTATGTGTTGTGGTTGTAGGAGGGGGAGATGAGGCCCAACGGTGCGAGAGGATTCACCAAGAGATGCGAGAAAGCGGGCGAAAGAAGCCCCCGAGGCTGCAGCATCATCGCCGCGTTGTGCGCCGCCATCGCATTTTGCTGCAACCATTTCACACTTTTGATCAATCTTAGTTTGTTCCAGCCAAGTTCCGGCTTTATAATGCGCCCGTAAAAAGATCACAGAAAATTGAATTATATCAGAACGATGTGATGAGATTATTAGAGTAGTCTTGTTAACATACAAAAATATCAACGTTATAGTAATAATAATCTTCCTCGCGCTTGTTCCCGCCTCGCGGCAGGGTACGCGCTCCCCTGAGATGCAGGACAGACCTATCCTGGTAGAACCAGTGGCTCCCTGCTAGTGTGATTAGCAGTAGTGGGGAGAGTCAGATTCGTGCATGAGCACTACCAACATTTCTTAACCCCCTTGGTTTGGGTGGATCTGTCCGGAGTGGGAGTCGAACTCGGGACTCTTTGCACAATGGACTAACACACTAACCATTATGCCACGCCCGGACTCTGATTATGCTAACCATTATGCCAAGCTTGAAACAAACCATCAACATAATATTCTAGCCCTTTCCTGAGAGTATATTTTCTAAATTGACTTTGATTGTATGTATACCTAGATATGATCCAGAGTGCGGTACCTGGTTATGCTCATCGCATGAGTGACCCTAGAAAAAATGGCCACGCGTAAATGAAGTTATTAGCAAACATCCGCAAGATTTTCCTTTTTCTTATTGAATACTAGGTTTCTTTCTACCCTTTTTACACCCATTCCGGAAACTCTTTCAAATATTACGAATCCCTGTGTAACTTTCGAATTCGATCTTAGTTTGTTCGCTCTTACCCCATATAATATCGGTCATTTTTTTCATGTTCTTTCCGTTCTCGGTAATTCAGTTGTTTCCTTCGCCACTCAGAAGTTCGGGTAATTCAACTGAACCGCCGATCCCCCACTTGAACCCACTCTTCGTGAACTTTTTATTCTTCTCGGCTTCAATTGTGTGACTCTTCACAGTCTTTCTTCTCCCTTTTGCTAGGCCAATTCTTCTTCTTCTTCTGCTTGCCGCAAATACAAAAGCCGGAGAGCTTGTTAGACAAATTACTGTAAGACATACAGAGCGGGATTCAAAAGAGCTATGGGTTTCTCGGGAGAGAGGGAATGAGCTGTTGAGAGGTACATAGAGAAAGATGGTACACAGAGAAAGATGAGGGTAATTAGAAGAAGAGTGAGAGGAAAAAGAAAGAGAGAGAGAAGATGAAGAGAAAGAGAGAATATGAAGAGCTATCGAGAGCACAGGATTGGGGCAACTAATGACATCTCGTGAGGAGCGGAATAACTCACTCACACCGACAAGTTCAACTCGGAAGTAATTTACACAATCGCTGCGAAATATGCTCAAGAAGCGCTCTCTCTCTTTCTCTATGATATCATAAAAGAGATAGAGAGATGAATAGAGAGAGAGAGAGAGAGAGAGAGAGATAGAGAGAGATGAATAGAGAGAGAGAGATAGAGATGAATAGAGAGAGAGAGATGAATAGAGAGTGAGAGAGAAAGATAAAAAGAAAGTGAGACATAGAAAGAAAACAGTGAAGATCAGAGTGCAAGTACATGGAAGAATAGACAAAAAAAGAATTTCACCCAAGTTTGAATGAAAAATAAGCCTAAGAGTAAAGGATCGGTACAAGCCACTCAGTAATTTCCATTATCCAATATTATGGACCTACAGTATCTCTTTCTCTGTTACCGTACCCGTAATTGCCCTATTCACTAGTCTCGCGTTTCCGAGCAAACCTTATTTGGCTAGTCTTGGTTACTATACATATGTAGCACCATCAGACTATATTGGGGTTGAAAACTCCATGAAATCCGACCGTTGGTTACCACGAGATACCAAGCCTTTTCCGATTCCTCGCCCGTATCTCCTATTCTTTGGTCGCTCTCTCAACGCGTTCCAGCCATCCACTTAATTCCCGATCCCCCCCTCTCGTACTCATATTTTTCTAGATTCCCCCTATCTACATAGTGATAAATCAAAAACTAGGTCTGTCTAAGAAGTAGTTTTCAGATTAGCATTTAGTATTGCTTTTACTTTGCTTCGAGTACTCTGTCTCCACTGTTGCCGTGAAAGCTATAACCATGTAAATGAAACGAATAGTTTTTTTAATGGAATTGTAGATCTGGTTTCAGAAATAATCACAGAAAGAGCGATAGCAAGAGAGAGAGAGAGAGAGAGAGAGAGAGAGAGAGAGAGAGAGAGAGAGAGAGAGAGAGAGAGAGAGAGAGGTGACCAACCATGAATCCGATCGGATTGAAGGGGGAGTAGGAGGGGGAGAAGAGCAGATGCTGCGGGAAGGAGGGAGATGGCGCCGACGTTGCATGGAACGCTCCTTTGCCTTTAAAAACCAAACATAATAATCTCAATAATAATAATAATAATAAATAAACAGAAATAAACTCTGTGATTCTCAAATCTGCCAAATAAGAGAAGATTATTCAAAAGCTCCATTAAAGTTTCAAGGCACTCACGTCTGATTAATACAAAAAAATGCACCTTCCAAATGAAACAATTTGAAAAACTCGAATGAAAAAATACTACAAAAGACTTTTGAAGCTTGATATTAGCCTAACTTTATTAAGATTTGGATGACACATCATAAAAAGATCCCCCCGGGCGGCGGTGATTTTGATCAGTTGATTTTTCTCGATCTGATCAGTTGATTCCCTGGTTTTCTCTACGATGTATTCAATCACTTTATTCCCGAATTCGATAACGAATATAACAATAATCAAAGCTGTTATAATGTCCAGAGATAACTAAGCGACACACACATGCAAACTGTGGAGGATGGTTTAATTTTATACCAAAACTCCACATGCAATTCCAGACCCACCCATCAGTCACTTTTGTGTTTGTTCACAATTATGACGTATGCCTTTACTCTGCTATTTCGAACGACTTATATTAGCTTTGCAATCAATATAGAATAGCATTCCGAATCATATTCGTCATTTGTATTCAAGACTCTTCAGCTTTTTTCGTTTAAAAATTCTGGTGTCTCGATTGAACGATAGTGTTTCATTCTGGTGTCTCGGTTGAACGATAAATTCTGGTGTCTTTCTCCAAACCGCACTGCGGGTAAAACCTCACTGCGGGTGGAGACAAACTCTCTGCTGTGTGCGTTCTATAAAATCCACATAAGCTCTTTTTCCCAAGTTTGCTGTTCCCTCTTGATTAGTTCTTCAGATCTACACGCTTCTTTAGCGGATAGTGAAAAACAGAATGTTGGTTGATTTACTCGTTTGGTTTCAAAGTTGAACTTTTTTTTAAAAAGTAATGTCAGCCCTCCAGTCAGTCGAACTATGGAAAATCCGGAAATTTTCATTTTCCACACAAACACATCAGATTGCATCTTTCACTGCTATTACTCGCTCTATTATCTCTCAAGAGTGGAAAAGATTTGATGTCAAGAAGCGAACGCAAATAGTTTACCGCTACAATCTCGAGTTGACCACGGGTGGCTTCTTCCCCTCCCCACTCCTCTACCTATATTACAAGAGAGAAGATTCGAGGGAGAGAGAGAGGGAGGGGGCTAAGGTGTGGTGATGATTGTTGGGTTCCCATTCATAAGAGGCGTGTAAATGAGCTGCACTTGAGTAGTGATTCCTCCTTCTGTTTGTCTTCTCTTCCCTTTACTTCCCTCTTCTCTTCCCTCTTCCTCTCGCTCTTCTCATATATTCGGCGGAAAGTTTCTACATTCTTCATCCTCTCTTATCTTTCTCTCTCAACTTTCTTCTACTCTCTTCAATTTCTATTATCATTATCTTCCCTCTATAACACTCACTACAAAGAAATATATCAAATCTCTCCATATCGCACAAATTGCTTCTTACAAGTAACAAATGTGGAAGAACAACAGAAAATGTTGGTTGCACCTTTGGATATTGATTGGCCCGCCAAATTTTGAAGGGCATCTTTTCTCTATTTATATACCATTTGCTCGCCAGGAAACGATACTGTCGCATAATATGCATAATAGAGCAACCCAATCGGTCTTGCCGTATATTGACGACGTAAGAGAGCCTCGCTGGTCTAAGATTTACACGGTACACGGCGTTTTACTAACACAATGCGGGCGAATTCTATGAACTTTTTGACAAACAATGGCAACAATATCGTTTTTAGACCCCCCCCCCTCTTCAAGAGAGCCGTTCCCCTTGCATTTATATCAATACATTTCTTCGCCAAAGAAAGAAAGAGTCTTGCTGGTGAATGAGGATCACTAATAAAATACATACCCTGCGCAACTTGCGGATGCCTGTACACAGAACGTGAGAAGAAGAATGGCACGTGGGAGACTTACTTACCCATCGCCCATAATGACAGTTTTCTCTCTCTCCGAAGACAAACTACTCCATCAACGGTTTACTTGAATTTACAATTTCTCCATTCTTTTTATGTGTCCCTATAACTAACTTCATTATTTTTTAAGCTGAATTTAACATGTAAACTCATCCTTTTCAGAATGTTTATATTTCCCATGGGAAGGAAATTTAAATACAATTTGTGATCTCCTAAATGTAGCCCCTCTTGCTTCACATACATGGACCTGAATGATTTCTTCAAAATCGATTGATTTCATAAATAATCAATAAATATGATTCTCTTATCAGTGATAGGACTAGTTCAGCTTATAAAGCAAGAGTAAGAAGACACCTTGGGATGGAAAGTTCATTGCTAATAACTCATCTTTCTATCAATCAGATCCATATTGAAACTAAAAACTGACAAAATTGTTTCAAGAGAATTGACCTACCTTTTTTTTTGAAGCATAACATATATTCAGCGAATAATTAGTTTATGTATTTTTAATGACGCGTTTACGAAAAAATTATAACACAATGTGTATGCCTGGAGGAATACGCCAGTAACAATGTAGAAGCTAAAAATTTTTTTAATGGAAGTCTGCTTTTAAAGTGTAGAAAAACTATTCGTAGAAAACCGAGGTTGGCCTACAAGGGATTAAACTTGACTATTGAAATCTTCGTGGCTCTCCTAAGTTTCAAAATAATCTGAACAAAATTCATACGGAAAAAGAATAAAAAAACAATGAACATAATTGAATGCATAACCCGTCAAACAAGAAAAAAAACGGTATAGCCAAACCAGCAACCATAGCTCACCAAAATTGCAAAATTCAGCTTGGTCGCCCGTCCAGTCCTCCACAAAAAATTTTTAATGGTGAAGATATAAGAGATGTTGGTCTTTTTAAAAAAAACTAAATGCTTGTAAGAAAATAACATATTCATTGGTTAAACCACGGCCCCAGCTCCGCGGAATAAAAAACCTATCGACTACACAAATTTTGTCGACTTCTCCTTTCCCATCTCCCCGGCCGCCCAGTGTCGCACGGTAAAAAAATCCGAGAAAAACTTTTTTTCAATACATCCTTGTAAGCTATGCCAGCAACCGACCTTAATCGAAGTTTCGATATTTAATTCAACCCGTTAGTACCTAAAACTACTATAATTTCGATATTTAATTCAACCCGTTAGTACCTAAAACTACTATAATAAAAGGCTCTAAAAGCCAAAAAGGAACTATTTACAAATTTTTTACTCTCTTGACTGAAAAATTGACAGTTTTTCTAATTAAATAACAAGATCTGGGGCCGTATGCACTTACCATTTTTGGTGAGAAATGATAAAGAAAATAGTGTTGTGTTCTAGGATAACAATGTTTTTTTCATCATTTTCCACCAAACATGGTAAGTGCATACGGCCCCTAAATAATAATATGTAATACTACCCTTTCAAATATTAGCAACTTGATTTCCAGACTAAATCGAAGCTTAATTACCTGAAAAAAGAATTTTGGTTAATCTTTTAAACGGCCGATGCAAGGAAATGAATATAAAGAATTGACACTATGGCTAGACATTTCTTGCCCCCTTTGCCTAGAAAGAGAAAAGAATGAAAGAAGAGGAATCCGTAGTTATAATGGGCAGAGGGCTCTTCTGATCTATTCAAAAGAATGGAGACCCGGGCACTCCTTTTCACTAGTGGGTCAGAGGGTGCCCTTCCAGACTACAATGGGAATGTAGCCACAAAGGGGAAGGTTAGGTTGGGGGTGAGAGAGGTATGGGGAAGAAAAAGGTCCTCCCACATGAATGCCCTATTTCAACATATAATCAGAACCTTTTCTCACGTGTGATTTTTCGGGTAACTCATTGAAATGTTTCACATCTTACACTGATCTTCACATTTGAAGTAATTTATAAATATTGCATGTAAAATATGTCTTCGGGAAATAGACACTTTTGAATTTGAAGCAACAAAAATAGCTAGGGACGTCTTAAGAGGTAAGCTCGCTGGGCGGCTACATCAAAAGAATTTCCCATCCAAGGAATTGTGTTCTCCCCATTTCGGGTCTCGCTTCACTATTATTTCATAGCTTTTATTGCCTGAAATCTATTTTCCTTTTAATCACTTTCTCTGCGCTTCTCATTCTATAGTTGTCTCTTGATCTCTTTATAAATCTCGACTTTATTCCTCTCCCTTTGTCTAATGCTCAAGCTAGGACACCAACTTCCTCGGACCATCTATCACATCACCGCTAGCCAGAGAAGAAAGTGTCTCTCTGTGTGGTAAATATGGATTGCGCATCGGAGAAGAATGAAAAAAAGATAAGAAGAATGACTTTTAGATAAACAATAAAATTGCACTCAAGGGAGTGAGACAGAGCCTTGCATACACCCAAAATACTCGAGTGAATCGTCAATGGCCGGGTTTCTCAAGTGAATCTTTTTCGTGAAACATGATAGCTTCTAAGAACGGAAAAAATCGACAGGAGACACGACGAGAATGATCCGATTCGTAAGTTTGAAACGAAATATCTAAAATATAAGTAGTTTTGAAGCGAATTTATCCATAGGTTTGGACGCAAACAACTATAAAATTCAATATTAATTTCAACAAATTCAAGAAGTACATTTTTTCTCAAATCCATCTAGATGCCGAAAACAAGAGCATAGAATGTCAATAAATTAGTGTAAAATTGCTTCGCGAGCCATCTGCTTCATCACATCAGCCTCTCACTGTCAGTTCGATTAGTTGGAAAGCGCTCAAATGGACTTACCGAGATTGATGTGCTTTGCCTCGATGTCATCTTCCAAGGCGACGTCCTTCTTGTCCTCGGCCAGACTCGGCTGCTCCTGATCCTCGTCATCGTGTCTTCGGAACACCTTCACCTCATCCTTCGCTCCTTCCTCGGTCATTACTTCGCCTTCTGAAATGGCGGAAGCTTCTTCACACTCAAAGATAAAGGGGATGGGCTGTCTCAGAAGCTGCACTCGATACAGTATCTCAAGAGGATATCCCTTCATAAAGATAAACTTTCTCTCTCATTCTCTTCAAAAGCATTCAAAGTAAACAAGGCAAGAGCGCGAGAAAACAGATCAGCGCAAAACAAAAAGGCGAGTGAGGAGATAGATTAAAGTGAAGTGAGTGGAGAAGAAGAAAGCGATCATCGTCTAACCACTGGAGGGCCTTCAGAATGGTTGCTTCAGATGTCTCATCCTCTCCCCATCTTTATCACCCATTAGTCGACGGGTTGGACTTCTTGAACTCGATCTTGCTTAGCCCCTGCCTAGCTTTTCTTCCTCTTGCATAGGCAGGGAGAGTGCACGCCCCTCCCCTGCGTCTCTGCTTTCTCCAGTGCACGCACAAGGCAAAGAGAAAGGGTGCACTCTGCCTGTCTGTAGCTCTATGCACCCAGTGCGTAACCATCGTCGCATTCAAATCCCCAGCCACGCCCAAAAGGGATGAAAAAGAATAACCTACAGCGACCGCCCTCCCCTCTTTTTACTCCCACTTAACAATTTGCATCTCAGGGGGGAGACATAAAGATCTGAATTTGAATTTAGCCCTCAGATCGTGAGTAGAGGAAGGAGTTCGCATCGGAAGTAGTACAAATCAACACTACAGTACACATCAACTTCGGTAATATCAGACAAAAGGTATGGTATTTCTTCAAATGCTCAGTTACACAGTTTTAAGGCAGTGACGCCTGGTAGAGAAGACAAATTGATCAAACCACCGGTATGGTATTTATTAAACAGAGAGACGGGAGATGGGAAGGGGATAGTGGAACAAAAAATAGCCCGAGAAGTATAGTTCAGATCTTCCTAAAAGAGAAACCGTAACCCCCAAACCCCACCCTATTCTTAACGATGAGAGTTTTTGAAAGGTGATATTCGTGACCGTAACATGATATTTGGCAGAAAAACGGTATAAGTCGAGATGAGAGCAAGAGAAAGAGCGGAGAGATGATGAGAACAAAACTAGCAGCCGGAATAAAGCTTTGAGAACAGATCTTTTTCCAGAGAATTAGCGGGACAACTACTGCTTTCACTATATGGTATTTCGCCAGCAACAGCGCTTCATCTATCGAGGAGGAGCAATTTTTCTCACTTTATTATACCCTTCAATTACACTACCCCATTGATAACGTTCCATTTTCATTCAGGCTTCCGGGTCTATTATTTCGCTTTCTTTTCTTTCTTCACCCGGGTTCTGCCAAAGCGTCTATTGTTCTTTCCTTTCTAGACTCTCTTCAAACCGATATTTTTTCTCTCTATTTCTTCTCTTTCTCTCACCGTCTACCTCTCTCTCTCTTCCTCTTCATGTCTCTCTCGCATTCAGTCTAACTCGCTCGACTTTTCTCTATAACTATCTCTCTGTGACTATCTGTTTCTCTGTCAGTCCAGGTATCTCTCTCCCTGGTTATCCGAGTGCTCACTATCTTTCCCGCTCTCGCGACCTCGGCTTTGCTGACCCGCTACACCTCCGAATGCATGTCACAGATGTCCATGTAGAGAAAGACCCTTTTTTCTCATTCTCTCCTTCTTATCCACCGCCTCAGCCCAGCTGATTGCAGCAGCAAGCAATCTAATAACACATATACACGATTTTTTCCGAAAAGAAGTTTTAGGAAGTCATTCCTCTACTCTGTGTCCTATTCTTTGGCGACAGCCCCAGCGGCTCAAAGCCTCAATTTACAAGTCGATCAACGCTTTTATCGTTTCTCCGACTTCTATAAGCAGCCCTGTTGTCTCTGCGACCCCAATCAGCAGTCATATCCTCTTTGAGACCCCATTCAAAAGCCCAATTCTCCCCTCCTGCTGCGAAACCGCTGCACTGCAGCAGCGTATCAGCAGCTGTATTCACTGGTAAACTCGCGTCGACAGCCCATCTTTCTGTGGAACCGCCATTCAACAGTCCTTCTTGCTCCCTTGTGTTAGCTAGTTTACACCCTTCTAATCAGTCATCTATGAGACCTTACTGTAGTAAAAGATGAAGGGAATGGGGGGGGGGTGAAGAGAAGGCGCATGACTGGCGAGCTAGCATTAACACTACCGATGACCTTCATTCATCATTAAGCGTTTCATGCTTCCATAAAAAAATTGAGTGGAAAAGATGAAAGCGTTTCGAGAGGAAACAAACAAGTCAGAGTAATCAGCCGATATATTCTTTCGAAAATAGTTCCGAGAAAGGTCAACATTTGAATATGGCGGCGTTTCCAAGTAAAGGAGAGCCGAAGTAAGAATAGTAGAAAGACAATGGAATGAGACCACATTCTTTACAGACTATATTTGTTCGACTATATTTGTTATTTGAAAGTAATAGTTGATGGGAGAAATGTAGAAAAGAGACACAGATGTAAAGACTCATAAATGAGAGATAAAAATAGAAAAAACTATAGCAAGGAAACGTGAAAGACAAAAAGAGAGTAACAAAAAAAGGTTTTCGAAAAGGTAAAAGAGAAAGAAAAGATAGAGAGGTGATTACCAAAGATACAAATTTTCCTTGATTAGAACCCGATGAATAGTAAAATATATGTATATATAGATTATGTACATGAGTGAACTAATCCATCTTCAAATTTTCGAGCGAACGCGAGAAAATTGAACTAAGCCGAAGAAACAACTTTGAGACGGCATCGCGAAGAAGACATGCACAGCTTGGCAAGGGAGCACTTCCAGACCTTTCTCTACTCTTACAAGAGCACACCTAAAGAGGTTCAGTTTCCGCTTACTTAAGGGCTGTGGAAGAGATTACGTTAACTAGGGTTCTCACGAGACAAGGGAAGCATCACAAAAAAGACAGAGGTTCTAATGAATTAGAAATCCCACGAAAGAAAACGAAGGGGTCCCAATGAATGAGAGCAGCAGGGGAAAAAGGGGCCGTGCTGGGATAAATCGCAGAGAACGCGGTGTCAAAGATGGAAAGATGACTGTGAAGAGGGCGGAGTCCTATATGGTAAGAAGAGAGAGAATTCAGAGAGAGTAGAAAAGAGATTGAGAAACAGATAACATCGTAAGATTGGAGTCCATATAGCCTCTGGCAGCTAATTGTCGTTCATCAAAGATCTCGGTCTTGACATCATTTCAGGAATATTGATTGGCGGATATGGGATGAATATTGATTAGGGGATCAAGAAAAGATCTTATTTTCATTCTCGGTCATACATAGAAAGCCATATTGGAAGCTTCACAGGTGGGATTGGCCTTGCTGAGCGATGGGAAGAAGAGACACGAGCGCCTGCTGGCGGATGCAAGAAAAGACGCCGAAAACTCTTTGAGGAAGGCCTCCGTAAGAACAGGGGTCGTAGCACATAGACTTTAGGGGCACTCCCAGGTGAACTAAAGGAGCAATGAGAAGAGTTAGGGATGGATGTACTGGAAGGTAGGGGTATAGGGTGCTTAAATGAGTGAGAAAAGGGTTGGTGATGTACGCTAATTATCGGAAAAGTTACGCAAAATGGTTCGTGAAAGTTAAAAATCGGTATTTGAAAACAATAGATATAAAAAGAAGAGGCTAGTCGGCATTGAAAGGAAAAGGGCAAAGTAAGTACGAGATTTAAGATGAGGGAAAATTATTGATGATTCTCTCTGATTCTGAAAACAGAAAAGGAGGCGAGAATCAGCTAAAAAAAAGTCGCGCGTGGCTTCAGTGACAAATGATCTTGAAGATTGAGAGAAGGCTCTTGGCTTTTATTCTGCAAGCCAAGTGAGAGGGAGAGACGAAATACATTGTGAGAGCAGAGAGAGAAGAAGAGAAAGAGAGAGAAAGAGGAGAGATAGAAGTGATAGCATGATAAGAAAAGAGAGACACCACGAAGAGAGAAAAGTGATTCTCAACTCAAAGACGGGCATAAAGAACAAGAAAATTTGCACGCGAGAGCGAGCTCAGTCCAGGCCAGCGCCTTTTTGAATGGCCGTTACCCACGCAGGGAGGGAGAGATCCATCGGAGAGAGAATGACAATGCAACTTAGAGAGGAAGACAGAGATAGAGAGAAAGAGACAGGGAGGGAGAGAGAAGGAGAAAGACAGAGAGAGAGCGACTGAGAGAAAGAGTAATGAGTAAGCTAGTGAGTTAAAGAGACCAAGAGAGGCCGGCATACAGAGAGAGGAGAAACGCACAGGTGGCCACTCTGTGTCGGCCGACTAGGCTATGGCTAGGGCAAGTCATTCTCTTCCCTCTTCTCTCAATCTCTAACTCCCTGTCTCTCTTTATCTTTGTTTCTCTTATCCTCTCGTTTTTTGGTGTCTTTTATTTTCTCTTTGAGTTTCTCTGTTTTTTCTTCCCTCTTTCTTCTCTCTTCCTCCGTTCTACTACGACACGCAACCATACAATGAATAGCCTGATCATGTATGCCTGTCATAAATGATGAATAAGTTGTCTCTCATACCATGCCCTTCAGAAGGCTAGCGTCGCTTTTGCCGTTAAGTCGTGTGTCGCGTACGACGGTTCCCTCGATGAAGATTGCCCCTTGCATGGCTACGCAGTTTCCTTCAGTCTCGCAGACTTCATTCACATCTACATGGTAAACAAAACTAGAAGACCATTCTAACATACTAAACTAGAACATGCTGAGTAAACTTTTTCTTTCTAAGAAATACAGCCGAGATTGGTGGATTGGTCGGAGAGTGGAGGAGGGAGCGACGCTTGGCTTTGTGCCAACTGCTCAGAGGATATTGCAATTGGAGCAAAGCCTGGAGCGGGTTCTGGCTAGAGCAGGCAAGAGGGAACGGAGCGAGTAAGTGATGAGGTTGAAATTTAAATGACACAAAGCCAGCCATTTTTCTCGCTGCTCCAATACCAGATACACAGAATGTCTGATTGGGGAAGGAGATAGGGGTAACGTGAGAAGTAACCAAGGTGAGAGGGGTCACTCAAATTGGTCACTCACTACTTCTCCTTCTCCTGATTACATCTTTCGCTTTTCGCATTATGACCATCTCTCCGCAACCTCTTTCACCTCCTTTAATCTCTATTCGTTTCGCCATCTCACACATTTCTCCTTCATTCGTCTCTTTTTAACTAACGACTTCTTGACGATAAGTATCCAAGTTGAAGAAATATTGTCTAGAGATAGAGTAAAGAAAATGCTATGAACAGCTCATAACTTTCCGAGAATCAACAGATAGACTTGAAGACTTGAGCAATTTCGAACTGTGGTTTGTGTGTTAAAATTTTACCGTGGTTACTCTCCAAATCACGAAAAAATTGTCTTTGAACAACGTGAATAGGTCGAGAGCACGAGAGGGTAGGACTAGAGAAGGGGACCAGAGGATCAGGTGGTGCTCACAGTGATATAATAGAGTGTGATTCATGAAAAACTTCGGCTTTTAGCAGTTGACTGAGCTGTGAACGAAGCAGCAGAGAGTGTTTAGTGAAGCGTCGGCGACATCGGACGACTGTTCGCCTTTCATCGTTGTCCCCTCTACGCGACCCATCGTCTTTCTGGGGCCATGTAGTCAAACGTGCGTTCTCACGAAGAGATTACACGCAGCCCTGAGACTCTCCATCGCTCGTCGGTTCATTGGAAGATGCCGAGTTCTCACTTCGACTTTGGGAGAGAAGAGGCACAAGTTTAACTATGGTCGGTACAATTTGTGATGGGTTGAACGCAGTGGATGAATACCGAGTATCCAGTTCACTTACCTTCTGTATCGTGTTTATTCGAATTTTTTTCTTCGAAAAGATCCAAACGTTTTGTTTCCTCAAATTGTCGCCAACCTTTGTAATATCATCTTTTTGAAAAAGAAGCACGATTAGTGTATGGTCGGTAGCTAATTTTGCTTCTCTCCAGTTGAAATCGCTTTCTTTCGTGACGATGGGGAAAGAGAATTTTCTCGTCAGTGAGTGCATAAATCATTGGAAATAAGCCGTGAAATGATTGCAAGATGAAGACGAAGAAGCAGAGAGCTATAAAGAGGGTAGTGGAAGCTGCGGTACCGTATCATAGGGATAGAGGAGGCTCTGGCTCGGGTAGCTTCGAGAGGGCTCGCTCCCCTTCTCCCTTTCTTATCGGACACCACCCGATCACTCCAACTTCAAGTGATAGAGACAACATATAAGCAAAAGACATCACTTTATCCTCCACATTGCTAGGAAGAGAGAGAGAAAGAGAATGAGAAATAGATAGAGATAGAGAAAGAGAAAGAGTAAGAGAAAGAGAAAGAGAAAGCGAAAGAGATGGAGAGAAGATACAAAAAGGATAGAAGGACTGAGATAGAGAACGAGAGAAGTACAGATAGTTAGAGAAAGGAAGAGCGAA
Organism: Allodiplogaster pararmata; assembly: GCA_964056735.1. NCBI lineage: Eukaryota > Metazoa > Nematoda > Chromadorea > Rhabditida > Diplogasteridae > Allodiplogaster > Allodiplogaster pararmata. Next base: position 15,688,147 of record OZ057407.1, read on the forward strand.
AAGAGGGAAGAAGGAAGAAATGGGGAAGAATTGGGTGCTAAAGTGGCATCCCGACCATGTGGCTTGACTCCGCACAATTAGCCTATTCCACTCAACAACTCCTCACTTTCCGATTAAATGATAAGCGAACTTCTCCAAGCAGTTTTTCCCTTAGAGAAGGGTTGGGGGGAGACGATTGCAGATGTATTAGAAAGAGAATAAAATGATAGAGTGTGCGAGAGAGGGAGAAAGAGTGAAAGAGAGAGAAAAATAAAGAGAGTGAGAGAGTGAAAGTAAGAGAGCGATATGAAGAAAGAGAGAGAATAGTTGAAGGAAAAAAGAAGAGAGAAAGAAGAGAAGTCGATCGGTGATGGACCGATCGCCCCCAATTGCATAGTTTATTTTTTTCGAGAGTGATCATCACACATAATGGCATATCCTAGGAATAGCGGTGAAATATGAGAAAAAGGGCAGGGAAGGAGGAAGTAAGACCAGCTCCAGAAAAGTGAGAAGAAGGGTAATACAAGAGTTGTCGAATAGAGACGAGGCGAAACGCCAGAAGTGTCTTTTGTAACCCAAGAAATACGAGCGAACTGCCAGAAGAGTCATTTGTGAACTAAAGTGGTCTGACAGATACGGATGAACGCGAGATGCGAACTATCACCGCACTGACGGATGACATGTCGCTTCTTCTGCTGGAAACGCCGTATCTGGAGACGCCGGCGGACATAGCCAAGCATCCGCTCGCGCCTCATGTCGTCCTCATCAAGATATCACACAGGAAGGTGAATCAAGCTCTAAGCGGTTTCCATAAAAAAGCCAATTTTCCATAAAATTCTATTCATTTATAATCAAGTAGTTTGCAAAATAGAACACAAGTTCCGCAAAAACGTAATATTTGGTAATAAAGAAGTTATTTTCTCTCAGACTATGTGCTCTTAGGGTATTTGAAAAATTTGGTGATATATTGATAGATTCGCCCCACCCCTATCGAGATCAACCAGTTTCCAAACTTTTAATATAACCTTCTCTAGTCAGCTCAAAACATTTTGGATCACATTGCACGTGAAAACATTTTTTACACAAAAAATCTCTGATTTTTTTGGAATCTTTTTTTTGAAGCAATGCCCAGAATCTTCTTATCTCTTTACATCTTCTCAGAACTCAATAAATTCAAATTCTTTATTCAATCCTGCTATAAGTAAGACAATATTGAGATTCTGATAAAACTGCTCCGGAAGGCCGGCTGCTCTCCATCTGAGGTCGTTGGTGCAGATGTGCTCAATTCCCTCCCACCTCAGTCATTCGACCTCGTAATTGAGGAGCGAGGGCTCACTGACGCCACCGATCGTATCTGCTCCTACCTCGAGCAGTACTGGCTCGCAACCAACCCTCCCCAACCCATTCTTGATATCGGAAACCTCGCATCAAACTCATGAGTTGAATAAGTTGCCCTCTCTCTTCTCATTTTTACAATTACCGCTTACTCGAACCAGCCAACCTCGCTAAAAGACCTTCCTAATAACCAATCTCAACGGTTTTAGCCCTCACTTTACACCACCTGACATTTCCCATTTGAACATCTATCTAAGCTTCTCATTATTGTCGCCCCATCCCATAGGGAAGAACGCAGTTGGTGCATAATGTACGCTAATAAAGATGCTTTATCTTCTGCCACTCTGCTATTCTACGGCTCTTCCACTCAACTATTCTGTGGCGCTTCCCCTCCTCCCTCACAAAGCACACATACAGCTCATAACGAATTGAGAATTAACTCAGAAACGCAGGTTGTGCTGGAGAAAGGCCCGTCGAATAAGAGAAGAGAACTCAAGAAAAGAGAAGTGTAACAAGATAAAGTTGCATTTTATCAGAGGTTAAGACTACATTTTTTGCCAGGAAGACAGATTACAAGCATAGTTCAGAAAGAGATTGATACATTGGGTCAGATTTCAAATGATGGGGGCTTTTAATTTGGATGGGGGGAAACCATCTTTATACATATTAAAATCTAAAGTACACTCCAAATTACGTCCCTTTTTTAAATCTAAACTACACTCCAAATGACCTTTAACTCAGTATAAACAATAAGTCAGTTATCAATAGTCATGATCTATAGACACTCCTTCGTAACATAACATCACCAAACTACTATTAAACAAGATAACAGTTCTCAAATTAAATGCATCTGGACAACAACAACTGCTCCTATAACTTATTATTTTAACTAAGCATTTACGCTCTAAACATTTACCTCATTATAATATAATAATAGTAATAATTATCGTTTCTACTAATATTAATTTCTTTCTTATTTCTCACAATTTTTCTTCAATCATCTACCTTTTATCATTAGTAATACATTATAAATAATTTTTATGTTATTAGATTAATCTGATGATTCTAATAGTCCTATCCCCAGAAAACTTTATTTCATCATTAATTTAAATGTTTTAAAAAATTTTTAATTTTGTTTGTTTTTGTTTTTATTTGTTTGTTTCTTTATTTGATTAATCCCATAAAACCCATGTTTATACTTTATTTTACATGCATTTGTATTTTAATTATCTGAATATACCCTACATGGATGAATAAAAAGAAATGAAATGATAGCCGTTCGAAACCAGCCATTGGAGGAGAGGAGAGGGAGAAGGATGAATGATAAGACGAAGGGGTCAGAGGGGCTTCATAGAAGAGGGGAGAGGTGAGAAGAAGAGCCGCTAGGGGTTAGAGGGACTTCATAGAAGAGGGGAGAGGTGAGAAGGAGAGCCGCTAGGGGTCAGAGGGGCTTCATAGAAGAGGGGAGAGGTGAGAAGGAGAGCCGCTAGGGGTCAGAGGGGCTTCATAGAAGAGGGGAGAGGTGAGAAGGAGAGCCGCTAGGGGTCAGAGGGGCTTCATAGAAGAGAACAGAGGTGAGAAGGAGAGCCGCTAGGGGTCAGAGGGGCTTCATAGAAGAGGGGAGAGGTGAGAAGGAGAGCCGCTAGGGGTCAGAGGGGCTTCATAGAAGAGGGGAGAGGTGAGAAGAAGAGCCGCTAGGGGTCAGAGGGGCTTCGTAGAAGAGGGGAGAGGTGAGAAGGAGAGCCGCTAGGGGTCAGAGGGGCTTCATAGAAGAGGGGAGAGGTGAGAAGGAGAGCCGCTCCGTAGCAGCCGTTTCTTGAGGAAAGGGAAGGGAAGAACTTCATTCTGTATCGAACTCTGTTACAATCAACTAGATATTCACCGCACTCTAATCTTTCTTTTTGCTGTAATACGAAAGCCTGTTTTTTTTTAAATGTAAACAAAAAACACTGAGTAAAGTGTTCTAAAAAGTTGCTACCCGTTTTGTTCATGCATACTTGTAATTTGTAATAGACATGGAACTAGGCTTCCGACGGGAACTGGTTTGTAAAAAATGCTGAACCGATCAATCGTTGACTGTTCTTGATTTCTGAGTTGCTTCGTTTACACTTTGCTCATCCTGCAGGCGAATTTTTCGTTTCTTCTTGAGAATCGTAAGGTTTAAACGCTAAGCGAAGACTCATCAGTCCAACGCCGAGATTCTTATTCCTCTCAGCAAATCTAATAACTATTTATTGATTTTTTTCATTTTCTGTAACCTTCATACCCTAATCATGGAGAGCAAGAAATAGCAAGCAAAAACATTTGAAGATGTCTGTGAGAATGAAGAAATAATTAATGATCAGGATTAAAGGAAGGTTACTGAAAGTGCACCAGTGAAAAATATTAAATCTGCGTGGAAAGAGAAAGAGTGGAAGGAAAGTCGACCAGCTCTTTACCAAAATCAATTGTTAGAGTTCTATCTATTATCTAAGTTTATGTTTTTGATTTTATAAATGCGAGAACATTCTTGTTCACAATGTGTCTTAGACTATAAATTCTTAGACTATAAATTCACAATGTGTCTTAGACTATAAATGCGAGAACATTCTTGTTCACAATGTGTCTTAGACTTGAACGCCTTTTTTTGCTTTTTACATAGTTTTTTTCTGTAGTTAAAAACTTCTGGTACACTCTCATCTTGCCTTTCAAATTGTCCAATTGCTTTTTCCAGTTCTGCCGATCTCAATTATTTCCCGTGATGTTTTGTAAACACAGTTTCTTTTATAGTCAATACATTTATCAAACATGACATTGATAACATTAATTTTGTTCATCATTATGGTTTCAATAACATAAGTTTAGTTTATCATACAAGAATTAAGCAACCTGAACTTAGTTTATCATATTATATTTTAACATAATCATTAAATAATTCGATAACATGATTATATGATAACATGAATTAATTTCAGCCTTATTTAATTGTCTGGATTTCAGGATCAGAAGTATTTCTTCTCTTCAAATCCTCGTGTATAGCGTAGGTGCAACCTGCAACAACGAAAAGTGATGGAAGTTTTAGTTTACAACTCTGAAACTGAAGTTTTGTAATCAGCTTCAGAGTTGTAAACTATGATTTCTGTTTTTAGGCATTTCAAAGTGAAATATGATTTTATAAAAAAAACAAAACAATTTTCCACATAAGGGAATTTTTGGAAAATTTTTGTGAAATGTGAAAAAAGAAAAAAAATGTGTGAAATGTGAATGGAAATGTGAAAAAAATGTGTGAAAAAAATGTGAAAATTTTTTTCTCCGGAAATTCATAAGAGTCCCGTCATATGATTTGAGAAAAACAGACACCCGTCGACAGAGGGTCTTACATGACCATTTAACTCCTGGATACTTACCAGAAACGAGAAGAAGAGAATTTTACATGATTTGAGAATAAGATGAGCTGTTACACTTTTTGAACACTTGTAACTAAGACCCGGGCTCTCTTAAAAAGTCAATAATGTCTACAATTCCACCTTCCATACTCACTCTACAAATTCCAACAGTTCCGATGCCGTTCGTGATGTCCCTTATTGAAGATATATTCTCGAAACATCTTCAGCCCGTTCAGAAGTTACTGTCAGACCAAGCAGCAGAGATTTCTTCTCTACGTCAAATTCTAGCGGAAGTTCAGAGTAGCTTATCTCCAGTTTCTCTTCGTCCACATATATACTCAGCAGTGGTTGAGTGTACAATCAGGGATAAAGACATGCTAATAAGGAAGTAAGCGAGCGGTTATTCTTCGACTCCCCGAGAAGGCTGTCGTCGATGAAACCCACAAAAACAACCAAAGAACCATTGAGCAGATCTTCCAGAAAATAAACTCGTCCGATCTCATGAGGTCCCTAAAAACTGGCAAGATCTCTCACCATCGTCACCCTGTGGTTGCCCCTCGGCCCTCCACGTCTACTGGACGACCGATCAAAATTGAGTTCTCCAACTCATGGGACCGGGACATGTTCCTCATGCTCTGTAAACAACTCAGAAGTGTCCCAAAAGGATGTTATATCAGATCCGATCTCTCTCCCGCTGAACTAATCGCTGAGCGCGACTGTAAACGAATTTCCCTAGAATCATCTCACATTCCCGTCAGACTGGTCGACTCTCATCTGGAACCAGTCCTCCGTCATCAAAAATGGAAAACAAGAGAAAATCTCTCATTAATACCCAGACCACATCCCTTTCTTCTCCACCTGCTCTAACTCGGACCTATGCAGCTGTAGCGGATCAGAAACCCTCCCTCTACAAGTTGAATGGAGGGAAAGCGTACGCGCTAAGACCCTTCCAATTCTGAGCGAATGCGTCAACTGCGAGTGACCCGGGGTCTGGTCGATAAGAAAAATATGCTGCGCATTTACAGTTATTTCTGCTCGCAAAGAGGTCGATACTGGGCTCCCCAAATTTATTAAAAATTTGATTGCAAGCTTCCCGATTTAAAGACAATTCTTCATGAAGGAACTTACGGGATTCTTTATCAGCCTCAGTGTTGAGTACCCCTGGGATATGGGTTGCTATGAGGTCTGACCCTTTTTTCAGCGCCCACTCCCATATTAGGCGAGCTATTTTCAAAAGACCTTGGCTTCAAGTGCCCCCTTTCTTATTGATGTAGGCAATAGCTGTAGTATTGTCCAACTGTAGTTTGATAGTTTTTCTTATCAGTATGTCTTGAAAGGACAAAATCCCGAGCCAACAGGCTAGAAGCTCTTTTTCATTAATGTGAAATGCTCTTTCTTCTATTCCCCATTGACCTCCCGTACGCCTATTTTTGCAAACGGCACCCCATCCCACATTTGAAGCATCAGTGGTTAGGGTGATTTCTGGAGTTTTTCCTCGATATTAGAAGAGCAGTGGTGTTCTATATGATTAACCCACCATTCTAACTCTTCAATGCTGGACTGGTTCAGGGTAATTATGCGGTCATAATCTTGCAAACGTGCAACCTCTCCCACTTCCCTTTGTAAATAGCGCAAGTATAGAGGAGAAATAGGAGCAGCTATTTGAAGAGAGTTTGCACGTCCCAGAAATGCTGCTAATTCTCGTCCAGATAATGTACCCCTTTTTTGCAATCTAGCTGCTTCCAATTTTATGTTCTGCAGCTTTTTAGGAGGCATGAAAAACTCCATTAACATTGAATTGATTCCAATTCCGAGAAACTCAAGTGTGGTCATAGGACTCAATTGTGACTTTTCCAAGTTCAATTGAAATCCTAGAGTTTCAAGAAAAGAGCCTGCAAACTTGACGTCATTTACAAGTTTTTCTTTGGAATCGGAGACAATCAAAATGTCATCCAAATAAATCAGGCAGCGAATTTCGTTCGATCTTATGTGTTCAATTACTGGTCTCATCATCTTAGTGAACACCCATGGGGCTGTACTGAGACCGAAAGGCATTTTTGTGTATTGGTACACTACCTGATTTACTCGAAAACAAAGAAACTTTTGATGATCTGGATGGATAGTTATGCTAAAGTAAGCATCTTTCAAATCCAGCTTAGCACAAAAGTCTCCTTGTTTCAGGACATCCCGAACCATATCAATTCTTTCCATTTTGAAATGCTCAACTTTCAAGAATTGGTTGAGAGGTCTCAAATTGATAATGGTTCGTTTTTCGCCATTCTTTTTTGTGATTATGAAGATTCTAGAAATCCAGCATTCTCTGGGGTCTTCTATCTTTTCTATTGCTCCCTTTTCTAGCAAATTGCGCACTTCCTCTTCATAAGATGCTATCACAGAAGCGCTCGCCTTTTTCCCACTAATATCCCGATTACATTTTGGTTCGGATATAAAGGGTAATTTATAACCCGCTAGGGTCGCTAGAACAAATGGGTCATCTGTTATCTTTTGCCATTCCTTGGTGTTCAGATTTCCCGAAAAAATTATTTCAAAAGAAACCGACCTTTGCGGTTTGCTTCTGATGGCGGAAAGGGAGTCCATGGCCTTCATGAGATCCGGACTCAGGGTGCGGATCTCGGCCAGCGAATCCGATCCGAATAGAGGCGGTCGGACATCGTCCATCGACCATCTGGGGGCGATCCCTTCTCTCTGAACGGGGGCATGGCGCGAGGCAGAGATGGCTCGGTTGTCGATCTTCATCGCTCTGTGACAACAACTTACCATTATTTTGCAGTTTTCGTTTTTGTTTTCCCGATTATAGGAAAAAACAATAAGTGAAACCGGAACTTTAATGAAAAATTTTAGAGCTTTTTGGTTATTGTCGCTCATAATTTTTTTTAAAAAAAAAGTGTAATCTTACTTGAATACCCGTTCCCTTCTCATGGCAACGAGGTCCTGATGTAGAATAGAGGAGAATCGAGCCGCCAGACGGAGGTAGCCGTGCACACTCTCTTGGTCGCCTTGACTCATCGCTTTCTTGGTGAGGGCGATGCAGTTGAGAGAGCTGAGCGCCATCTCGTCCAGCGCCGTCAACACCATGTCGTGCACTGGGAGGCGGAATGTAGGATTCGCTCCTACAAATTTTTAAAATCATTGATTGTATTTTGTTTGTAAAATAAATCTTCAATTATTATAGTTTCATATATCATTTGTTCAAATCTTGGTTGTGCGCTTTTTGCATTATTTGAACTTTAGAAGAAACAAAAATGAAAAGAAACTTACTTGATCTTAGACTATCGTCTATGGTAGGTGCCAAAGACAGGGTTGAAGCGATGAGGGGCACTGGGGCGAGGAGAGATTCCCTCTCCGAAAACTGTGTGTAGCTCCCAGCTGCCGTCTCCTCAAAGTCCCTCTGAAGATCTTCGGGCAATGTGACCCATCTCCGCGTAGTCTTCACTGGTATGGGCGGAGGTGGTGGTAGATCACTCGCTTCAAAAAGAAAAGTTTTTGTAATTATCAACTTCTTTTTTGAGTAGTTAAGTATAACACTTTCAACCATAGAAAAAATCATCAAGGAAATGTTACATATCTTCATCGATAAAATTTGAAAAGAAGAAAAGAACTCACTAGCATTGGGGAAGTTCGTCATCTTCGGAATCCGAAAATCCAGTAGTGATTTCCGCTCCAGCGGATCTTCTCCTCGGTTGAGATCGCGGTCCTCATCTTCTTCCGAGCCTCTCTCCTCCTGCTCGTCTTCTGATGAGCTTGAAGAATAATTCATGCTGCCCGTTAACACGGGAATTAGCTTAGGGTCTCCTTCGAGCCCAAGCTCAGATTCCATCAGAAATCTGAAGGAACAGTATTTGATTCAAAAATTAAAATTGTTCCATTAAAAATGAGGTTATTCACGTAAGAATACATTTAGCTAAATTAATAGCAACAGAAGGCACCTTGCCTTCTATTTCGCTCCAATAAAATAAATTTTATTAGAGCGAATGAGTGTAGTACCTGTGCAGCCGAGCACACGAAGAACACTGAAGAGGGAGAGAGAGACAAGTCTCATGAATTATTCGATCAAACGCGCGGGAGCACTGATCTACTCACGCGCATCTTGATCGTTTGATTTTTGTTTGATCACGGGAACACTGCGTTGTTCACGTGAACAAAACGTGTGTGCAGCCGACCAATGTCGAACTTAGCCAATTCATTGATTGAGCAATGAGATATAATCATATAATGATATATTTTGCAAGACAACACAGTTGTTGAAGTAAAATATTTATTATGATACCACTGCTGATAGCAATCACGATAGCTTTGCACTTTAGTGCTCACGTTTTCTCTAAATACGACAAGGAGGTAGATCATCCGATGTCGATCAAAAAACGGGGCGGGAGAAAAGGTTGGAGAGCGTATAACGATCCTCTCGCGCCCATTGAGGGCCGAGTCCTTGTCCCTGCCTCGTCACTTGTATTTTTATGAGCGAAACCCGAAGAGTAGGGTATCGCTTTTATATGTTTTTGTTGAGTGTGACTCGAAACCCGACCAACGGTATCAAACCTTTTATACACATGATTATGTATAAACATGACACAACAACATAACAAGATAGATACATTAACTATCTTTTGGCAGACGCTCCCTTTTCAAGCGACTTCTTTCTTGAAGCATCAGTCTCCTTCGGACTCTGATTCTTCTTGTCGACCCCTCGCTGCTCCTTTCCCCATTTTCTCTGATGTCCTCGCTTTCGTCTGAAACGAGAAGTATTGGTCTTGGGATGGAAAGCAATTTTATAAAATTTTTTGCTCGGGTGGGAATTTGATTGCTATCAGCAGTGGTATCATAATAAATATTTTACTTCAACAACTGTGTTGTCTTGCAAAATATATCATTATAATCCACTGCTTCTAGCAATCACGATAGCTTATTCAACACATCTGACCAGAACTGAACGTTGAAAAGACGTCTTCTGTACTTCCTTGTGATATAATTTCTCAAATGTGGAACCTTTGGGTGACCAGTTCGCGGCTGCCATAATCGCGCTACTGGATAAGCCACTCAAGCTGGTAGCTGATGTCGCTGCTGCCCTAGGTGAGTGAGCCCCAAAACTGCTATCTACTCCTGCTGCTAAGAGCACTGACCTTAACCATCTAGCTATTGTAGAGGTGGAAACGGATTTATGTGGGGCATTAATAGCCAATATTAGTCTGTTTCCTTCATTCCTGTAAGAACTTTTTCTACGAATGTACTCATTTATGGTGTGTATAGGGCACAAAGATTTCTCTTCGAAAGTTTCGAAAACTGCCTTATACTTCATTCTTTTGTTACTTCCCATTCTTCTGTTCTTATTCATGAAATTTAGAATGAATGTCCACCCCTGGCTACCCTTTTTGACCGAGTCCAACGAGAACCTTGCTATCTCTGATACCCGTTTTGGTGAGCAGAGTGCAAGTAACATGACATGCTTATGTGTGAGATCTTTGAGGGACAAACTTCGAATGTCGCCTAAATTCTTAAGATAACTCAAAACCACGCTTACATCCCAAACCTGAGAGTATTTTGGTTTTGAAGGTTTCATTCTGAATAAACCCTTCACAGCTCTTGAAATCATGTTTTCAGAGTTCTTGCTCAACTCTCTCGCTGAAATACTCTCCATGTATGCTTTAATAGCCGCTCTATGCGTCACAATGGAAGAATAACTCAAACCTTGATTATGTATTTCTGAAAAAAAGTTGATCAGATCAAACGCCTCTGGTCTCAGCCTATCAATACCCTGTGAAGCACAATATTCTGCCCAGTGCTTCAGAGCGCTGTTATATTGATTTCGAGTGCTAGGGCCCAACTATTTAAAACAGCTTCCGCTGCAAGTTTTGATACACCAGAGTCAGTGAAAAAACGCATTAAATTCTCCATGCGATCAGCGGCAATAATCCTTTTTTCAGGCACGGGTGGGTCTCTCCCTCCGTGTTGGTCAGTAGGTCCTTCTGGGGTGGGATTTCCCATTTTGGACCCTGAGAGTATCTTAGTAACAGCGGGTACCAATGTTGCGCGGGCCAGTCCGGCGTGACTAGAATGAGACTCGCTCTTTCTGTCACCGCTTTTCTGATCACCTTCCCCACCATGTTGAACGGCGGAAAGGCGTAGCCGTAAATCCCCGACCAGTCTTGATTGGAACTGTCGGTTGCTTGCGGCATCGGGTCTGGACGGTATGACATGAATTTTGCACACTTAGCGTTGTGTCTAGAAGCGAACAGATCCCATTCTGGAATTCCAAAGTAAGAGAATAAGCTCTCAACTATCGCTGTTTTCAGGGCCCATTCCCCTGTTTCCTTGAAGTGCCTAGATTCCGCGTCGGCCTCTTCATTGTCAATTCCGGGTCTATGGGTGGCAATAAGATGAATTTCTCTTTCTCTAGCCCAATCCCATATTTGCCTAGCGAGCGTGTTTAGCCTTTCGCTTCTAGCACCTCCAAACTTATTGACGTACCATACTGCTGCTGTGTTATCGATCTCTAAGCGGATGGAGACCTGTCTCTCCGTTGTAATAAAACATTTGAGTGCGAAATAAGTAGCCATTAGTTCTTTATAGTTGATGTGCAGGTTTTTTGTTCCGCTGACCATCTACCTCCTGTTTTATTATTCCCGCATATCGCTCCCCAACCTACGTTAGAAGCATCTGACTGAAGTGTAATTTTGCACTCTGGTTTCCATAAGGTATCCTGTGCTATTTCGCTCGTGAAAGAGTGAACCCACCAGTCAAGATCGATATTGCATTTTTCAGAAAAAATTTCACGCTTATCGTAAGAGCGCTCATCGGCCGGGTCTACCCTAGCTGTGATCCATCTTTGGAGCTCTCTTATTTCGAAACGGGTGTAGGGTGCAACGCAAGCGACGGCGTTTGCTCTACCCACGAAACTGCTAATCTCTCTAACAGAATGATTTCTTCCGTCTCTAAGACGAACTGCGTGTGCTTTCAAAGAATGCAATTTTTTCTCTGGTACCTATACCACGCCTCGATTTCAAAACCTAGAAACTCTATTTTTTGAGTGGGTACCAAGTGCGACTTTTCAAAGTTCACAGTTAAACCGAGACTTTCAAAAAGGTCTATCGCGTTGTGCAAGGTTTTTGAAAGTTCGATTTGTGATGATGCAAAAAACAGCCAGTCATCTAAATAAACTATGAGACGCACCCCCGGCTTTTCTGAGTTTTTCCGCTATTGGTCTAACGATCCGTGTATATACTCGGGGAGCTGAGGATAATCCAAATGGCAGTGCTGTGAAGCGGTAGTATGCACCAGCGTGCTCAAATACCAATAATTTTTGGTGGTCAGGATGAATGGGAATAGCGAAATAAGCGTCTTTCATGTCTATCTTCGCCATGTAATCACCTTTTATCAAAAGGTCCCTAACCATAAAAAACCCCTCCATCTTAAAATGGTGTTGCTTCACGTACTTATTCAGCGGTTTAAGGTTTATAACCGGTCTCTGTCCTCCTTCTTTTTTTGGTACACAGAAAATAGATGAAACCCAGGCTTCATCCTCGTTGGGATGCTCTACTATCGCGCCTTTCTCTAAGAGTGTTTCTATCTCTGCTTGAATAAGTGGGCTGAAACTAGATCGCCGTCGTTTGTTCGTAAACAATCTAACCGGAGGGAATGTATGAAGCTCTAGTTTGTACCCAGATATAGTATCTAGTACCCACTGGTCACTAGTTAATGTTCTCCATTCCTCGAGAAACTGTCTTAGTCTGCCCGCAAACTCAGGTTTTCTCGTAGAGCAATGTTTTCCTTGCTCGCTTATAACTCTCTGACACTCTGACCTCTTCGAAGATGTCGTTGGTGCTTGGAAGTCCTTTCCTCGCCGCTTGTCGAAGACGTTTTTGTGTTTCTGCAGCGTACGTATGGACTTCTACACGTCTGTCGAGCTCCCCTTCCTCAGTAGCTGTCCACCGAAGAGAGTGGGATGAAGTTCTCTCCCGAACTCGACCGTCTCAGAGCCGAGCGTAGACATTCTCACCGAAGGCATCGCCTCGTGAGGGTCCAGTCGCATAGCTCTCAAGTTCATTTCCCGACGAGCGGATATCAAATCGTGTTGAGCTGATCCCAGTAGCTCCAATGTGGCTTTCCCGTAGCCCTTGACTACACCTTCCGTTGTCTCGCCTTCGAACGACGTTAGAAGAAAGCCGACCGCGTTCATCGCACCGACGATCGAAGACTGGATTCTATACAGAGCGGCGTCTGTGATGGATCCACGAACGGGGGCTCCCGTTGTGTGAAGACAGTCTTCGACCCGTGGAGGGAGTACGTAGATCGAGTCGGCCAACGGGAGTGACTCGAGGAACGCCTCGCGTTCTGCATTCGGTAGAGCTGTGCCTCTCGCTGTGTCTTCAAACAGCGGTTTGACGTTTTTGCTCAAGCACACTCTTCCACGCATCGGTTTGCGTTGAATGGTCGGCGCCTCAGGTATCGTATTGGAAGCAGCGACGAAGTCGGTGACTCGCGGGATCTTTCGTTCCAGAAGGCTCTTCTGACGAGATTCCTCCTGTTAATGTTTAGCATTGAACACCAGTTATACTCTTTTCTATTTATTTAGTAAATAGTTCTGAGAATTTTTGACCTGATACTCAGTGTTCCTGGAAAACGTCTTTTGACCAAGTAATAAACAGAAATGACCTCCCGTCTTTTGTTTTCCAGTCCTGCAGTCACTTCGTCCTCAACAGCCCGTTCGTCATCCGTATCGAAGGCATTCGGGTCGTAATGTTCTTCAATCTCCTCGTCTGTGGCGGACGAGTCACCGTCGGATGAGTCATCAGACGACATGGAGAGTTGAGGATTCTCTGGTGCTGCGAATTTCGCCGGCCTTTTACGGCTCATTCTGAGAATGGGATGAAAATAGTCACTTTGCAGATTTATTACCCCTACACGACTAAACTAAACTACGTTACCCAGACCGACTACCTACCTACCTATCAATCACCTTGCGGGAGATCGGCGGGAAACTATCCGAGTATAACGTCTCGTGATTACCTCACCAAAGAGGAGATCAAACGACGATCTACAAAGATCGATCACATCACAACCAATCACCTTACAGTGAGCTTAGTGAGTAACCCATCTCTGTATTTCTACCTCATAATCTTCACCGATGGGGAGATCAAACGAAGTAAAACACTCTCAGACCTTACTTCTTCTCAATTTAGGTGAACTCAGCGAGCCAAAGTCATACACAATGACGAGGCAAGCGATAGCTCAAACCCAAAAAGCAAGTAGATCAAATGAGGTAAAGACTATCCGACCCTGTGTTAATCATTTCAGGTGAACTCAGCGAGCCAAAGTCACTCACAATGACAAGGCAGGCGATAGCTCAAACCCGAAGAAAAACAACATCGAACGAATTAAATACTCTCAGACCCTGTGTTAATCAATCCAGGTGAACTCAGCGAGCCAAAGTCACTCACAATGACAGAGGCAAGCGATAGCTCAAACCCGAAGAGAAACAAGGGAGAGCGAATAAACACACTCAAATACGAGCGAATAAGAGAGTAGTAAAAAACCGAAGCGAAAACCGACTACTCTACGTGAGCTCTAAATATACAAGTGACGAGGCAGGGACAAGGACTCGGCCTTCAATGGGCGCGAGAGGATCGTTATACGCTCTCCAACCTTTTCTCCCGCCCCGTTTTTGATCGACATCGGATGATCTACCTCCCTGTCGTATTCAGAGAAAACGTGAGCACTAAAGTGCAAAGCTATCGTGATTGCTAGAAGCAGTGGATTATAATATAATTGATATAATATTCTCGTTCCGCTTGACTACACAAAGGCGACGTCTTGCTATGTGCATGTAAAAGAATGTTTTAGGCACGGCTGAGACGGGTAAGAGCGTCTCAGCTTTCCAACTAACTTTAGTATAAACTTTAGTATAAAGTTTACTCTCTGAACACCATTTTGGCAAAACTAAACTTTAGTATAAAGTTTACTATAAATTTTAGTATAAAGTTTTGTCTCTGAATACGGCCCCTGAACTTCCCGAATGCCGATTGGTCAGCAGCCCCTCCCCCCACCCAAGACAAGGAACCCAACTTTTTCACAATTGACCAATGACTAAACCTTTACCCAGCATGTGTTGACACCAACTCGCTCATCCAACATTCTCGATTACGTTTTTTGTAACCATGATCTGATCACCGATTGCATAACTTCTCATCCTTTCTCGACGAGCGATCATCTATCAATAAGTTTTTCGATCTCTAAATGCTCCACGCGTCCCGATAGATCATGCTCTAAGTTACTCCCTCAATGAAGTAAGGCCGACTGGAATGCCATCAGTCAATCTCTTTTCCCTGTAAATTGGACGATTTTATTTTCCACGTTGAGTATTGACCAATGCGTTCTTTATCTCACAGATGTTCTATCTTCTCTTGTGCATCAATATGTACCATTATCGAAGTTCCGTAAACCTCATTTCAAATAGTTCCGTAAACCTCATTTCAAATAGTTCCGTAAACCTCATTTCAAATAGTTCCGTAAACCTCATTTCAAATACCCCTAAAAAATTCGAAGAATTTTTAGTTTTCCACAAAGATCTAAGAAAAAATATCCATGAGCAACATGTACTATGAGAACATGCAGAAAGTTGCATAAGGCTATTTTCAAATTCGAATGTGAACGAGAGAATCTGTTAAAATTTCCAAAGAATTTCATGCAGTTCTACCGTACCATTGCAAACCGCACTAAACCTAACAACACAATTTCGTCTTTGATTGTCAACGATGTTCCATTAACATGTCCTCTTGAGATTTCTAACACATTCGCCAAATTTTTCGCTTCTGTAACCTCAAATCCAGTTCAAGTTCTATTATCATTAAGCTTTTATTAAACTCCTCTTGTGTACAACTCCATTCTATCTCCGATAGACATTCACAATCTCATCAAGGGTATTGTTCCCAAAATTAACACGTCTCCTGATGGTTTACCTAACATTTTCATTAAGAACTGCAAAGACGCTTTGTCACTGCCACTAGCCATAATATTTTCTAACTGCTTAACACTTGGTTACTACCCAGCGGCATGGAAAACATGTTTGATTAAGCCGATTCACAAAAAAGCTAGCAAAAGTGATGTTAACAATTATCGTCCTATCAGTCTCGTCAGTTCGGTGTCTAAGTTATTCGAGAAGCATTTGTACAATGTAATTTACCATCATCTTGAAATGAATACCATTTTACACTCCAATCAGTCTGGTTTTCGTCGAAATCGGTCGACTACTTCATCTCTTGTTGAGTCACACGCTTTGTATCTTTCTTTCCTATCCAGGAAAATCCCTTTTGACATCTGCCTGATTGACTTCTCAAAGGCATTCGACATGGTCGATCATCGACTTCTTCTTTACAAGCTTGAATGTGCAGGTATCCACTCGTCTCTATTGTGCCTTGTTTCTTCGTTTCTCTCACAGCGATCTTTTCGTGTGAATGTTGATGACAATCTTTCTGATGAACAAAGAGTGGCCACCGGTGTTCCTCAGAGAAGTTGTTTAGACCCCTTGTTCTTTTCGATATTCATAAATGATATTGTTGACAAGATTCCAGAGAATGTACACTGTTTTCTTTATGCCGATGATGTTAAGATTTTCTCCGATGATCCTTTTGCTCAACAAATAGCTTTGAATTCAATAGCCGACTACGCCTTCAAATGGTCTCTCTCCATCTCATTCGCAAAGTGTCTGATCATTCATTGTGGTCCTAACAACTCAGGTATACAATACCATATTAACCATCACAAACTACCGATCCAGTCTCACGCTCGAGACCTTGGAATTTTATTTAAAAGCTCACTATCATTTTTCACTCATCTTGAAAGTACTATCTGCAAAGCTAGTAAGTGCATGAATATCATCTTCCGATCTCTGAAAACATCATCAATACCAGTACTACTCAAAGCTTACAAGACTTATGTGCTGCCACTCCTAGAGTATGGATCTGAGATCTGGTCCCCAACTTCTATAGGCCTCATAAATGCCTTAGAACGCGTTCAAAGATCTTTTACCAGAAGGCTTCTAGCTCGAGCCGGCCTCCCCAACTTGAACTACCTTCGTCGTCTGAGTTTTTTTATCTCTTAACACACTAGAATATCGGCGATCGATAGCTGATCTGTGTTTCGTTCACAAAGTTGTTCATGATGCATTTTGGCTTGATAAGAACACGCTGTTCCGCATTCTTCCTTCTCCTTATGGAAACCGCAAAACACATTCTTCGCGGTTCGTACTCCCCTTCAAATTTCCTCAGTCTCACAGTACGTGTGTATCTAGAACCATTAATGTATGGAACCCGTTGCCTTCTAATGCTGTATCTTGTAAGTCACCAAGTGCTTTCAAAAGATTTCTACTCCAACTCCCCGATTATGTGATTGTCGTTTCCTCGAAACTTCGCCTTAATTGACTTTTCCTCCTGTGAACATATATATATTTTATCTACATTTCGAAAAATGCAATTGTAGGGTAGTTTGGGAGCTAGGGAGCCTTGGGTGCCCAACGGTTTCCAGAGTTCAAGATCGATGAGAGAACATGCGGGTGACGAATCCACGTGTTTGAGTTTTTTGATAGCGGTGAACCAGGCCGTGATTGGATCGGGAGGAGTACAGAAGGATAGCTTTGGCGAGTGATTTGAGAGCGGCTACCTTGAGCGGTACTTGGTTTGACTGAGTAGGCATCAGCAGTGGAGGAGCTGCTCCTCACCGACCAAGTCCCCCGGTTCCCATCGGCTGCCCTTGGCAAAGAATTAAGAATTGATGGTTTGGACTTTTTGGGTAGGATGAACAAGGGTATCTTCGTTGATGATTGGAAATATATGTTTCCGTGAAGAACTTCGAGATCTCGACTTTGGATAAACGTATGATGAACAGAAGCGAGATTTCGTTTCAAGAGTGAAAACTGTTGCTGTTGCGTCGTCTGTTGTTCAAAAATCGCAAAAGGCTGTAATCAGTCAACTTTGTTCGTAATGGCAAGGTTTTTCATCACATTATTATTTTTAAGCAGTTCTACGAACATTTTGAAAGAAGTTATGTCAAGCATTTCTGGTACACGAGAAAACCAACGGGCTACTCTCAGACTAAATGAATTGTACCTAGCACTGTTCTTCGTTACTTCTATTGAAACTCCGTGAGAATTAGTTCGCGTTTCTTTGGTTCTTTGGAAAAAATGTTGTTTCTTAATGATGGTTTTGTCATTGATTATTTTCCATGCCATGGTCAAATCCATATATACTCGTCTCTCTTCTAAAGACATGAGACCTAGCTTAGAGAGTCTACTTTTATAAGATGTATTTCCGTGAGGATAGCTACAGTTAGGAAAGCAGCGAGTGAATACGATTCTCGTGAAAGACCTGAGAACTTTCTCTATTTCTTCGACGTCTTTTTTGAAGTGCGGATTCCAGAAACTTGAAGCAAATTCTAAATGAGGCATGACATAAATTTTGAAGCATTTCACCAAGATAGAGGCATCATTGATGTTCACGGCTCTTAACATTGAATATAGAGCAGAATTAGCTCTAGATACTCGGTCAGATATAGTGATATTACGCCGAAGAGAAGGGATTATTTGTACACCTAGATCACGAACTCGACTCACACACTCCAAAGCAGTATTGTCTATGTAATAGGTAGGAGTAAGTGCCGTAGACCCGATATGTAAATGAACTGTTTTAGAGGTAGAGAGAGATAATTGGTTGGAAGTACACCAGAATGATACTTCATCTAGAGAAGCTTGAAGTTCAAGACAACGTTCTGTCATGTTATTCTTGTTGTAAGACAGATACAACTTTATGTCATCAGCATATGCTTGATATCGAACGTTAGTGAATGAAGAAAGAACTTGATTCAAGTCGGATATGTATAAGACAAAGAGCAAGGGTCCCAATACAGACCCTTGTGGGACACCGGATGTAACAGGATGTGGAGTTGATAAGGTGTCGCTCATACGAACGGAAAATTCTCTATCTGTTAGGAACGACTTCAACCAAGTTATAACTAAACTCGGTATACCGAAATGAGTACATTTTCTTAACAATTTATTTATACATACTGTGTCAAATGCACGAGAGAAATCTATATAAATCACATCGGTGGAGAGTCCTGCACTTAGAGCCTTCGTCCAATCATTTTCACATGAGAGTAAATTTGTAACTATGGAAGCGCCCGCCCGGAAACCGTGTTGACTTGAGGGGAGTATCTCAAAATGAGAAACGTGCTCTATTATAATAGACCTGATAACCCGTTCCATAACCTTTGAAGCTGGAGAAAGAATAGAAATGGGTCTGTAAGACGATGAAAGAGAAGGGTCTTTACCAGATTTAGGAATGGCAGTGATCAAAGAATGCTTCCAAATTTCAGGTACAACACCGAGAGATAAAGAGAAGTTATAAATATGTGCTAATGGAAGAGCGAGAGATTTTGAGCATTTTTTGAAAACTATTTGCGGAATCCCATCAGCACCAGTGCTGCAAGTATCTTTCAATTTTGATAAAAACCGAGCTACAGTAGATGGAAAACAAATAAAATCACTTACTTGTTGTTGAATGGAAGGACCGAGTAGTGGGGGAGACAGTCCATCGTCAAGAGTAAACGAGGAAACAAATTCCTTCGCTAATAGATCACATTTTTGAAATGTGTCGAGAACATTAACACCCGAAGAGTCAATGAGAACACGAGGAGGACAGGTCTTAGGTTTGATCAAGGAGGCTATATGTCTATACAAGTCACGCGACTTGACCAGTTTCACTTTCTGACAATGCCTATTCCATTTATCAATTTGTTTGAGAAGATCCTTGCTGGATTTATCATATAATGCGCGAACTCTTGGGATTTCAATACTCAAGAAGAGTAAATTACGGTATTCGATTAACTTCTGAATGTGTGGAGGATAAGCAGTTGTGACGGATCGTGGAACGCGTAAAGGAACGAATTGAGCAAGAGAGCTTTTTAGGATATCAAGGAAGCGAGAGTAAAGATCGTCAATGGAATAAAAGTTGTCAAAAGCTGACTCCCAGTCGATAGTGGTTAAGTATTGACTGAGTCCTTCAAAATCTGTTCTGGAGTAGTCCAGAACCTTGAAGGAAGGGCGAGGTAGAGCAGAGTCACAAATCGAGAAGGCCAGTCCATAATGATCACAAGTGGGAAATGAAGGTATGACACGAACATTTGAGCAAAGGTGTGAATGAGAAGAGAGGAGCCAGTCGATGCACTTATTTTGACGGGTGGGTGTACTGCAGAGTTGGTGGAGTCTGTGAGATGTTACTAAATCTATCAGCAAATTGTCACATGGAGAAGAACCATTTGTGAGACAATCTGAATTGAAATCGCCCACACAGAGGCTAGAATTTCCAGAAGTCGAAAAAATTTCAGATAGAACATCGCAGAATATTCGGGTTTCCGCACAATCAAAACGAGGATGACGATAGCAAACTGTGAGACGAATGAAAGAGGAAGAGAGAAATAAGTCGATACAAACTATTTCCATATTAGAAAGACTCAACGCAGGTCTTGTGAAATGGATGTGGTCGCGAAGAATAATTGCTACCCCGCCACCCCGTGAATCACGATCACAACGAACAACTGTGTATGGAAGCGAACCAATGATCTCACTGTCCAGTATTCTAGAGTTCAACCATGTTTCGGATAGTGCGATAATATCTGGCTTTTCATTCTCGAGAAAAGATCGGAAAGCAACTAGTTTATTACTAAGAGAGCGCATGTTAAAATAAATCAATTTCAAAGAAATAGTCGAATTAGGAAGAGAAGCTGAACAAGTGTTCCTCAAGGATCCTAGCCGAGCTAGTTTCCCTGATTATGACGAGAAAGCGGAGTAACCGGTGGAGGCGGAGACGCAAACAACATGTCATATTTTCGTTGTTCATTTTTTAAAACTTCCCTTGAACATTCGGTGTTAGTTTGTATCACCAAAACTGAGCTCACTTAAGTGACAGTGATCCGTTTTGTATGTATAACCATTCATCAATATAATTGTATACAACCTGGAATAAAGAATAAAGAATGATGTAACTATGTAGTAGAAAGTTTGCAGAAACAATGGGATTTTTTTCTAAAATTTTTGCTCAGGGTTCAGTTTTCAAATAACTTATGAATTGTAAACATAGTAGCACAAGCATTTGGGTTTCGCATCGCCTGACCTGTGCCGAAAAAGTGAATTTTTTAAAGATGGCGTTCCTAACGCCATCTCAACAAAGTGTGAGTTTCTGCTGTAGTCGAGGAACGTCATCCATCATTGAGGTGACTTCTCCGATTTCATTGATCACTAGGCGGCAGGCTTCTTCGATCAACGAGGCGGACATGAGAAGCAGGAGAGGAAGTTGGAAGAAATTGAAGAAAGAAGAGTGAGAGATCCGCGGGTTTCTGTCCCTGTCCCTTACATGTCCCAAAACGCATACAAGAAAGAGATGATTTTATACTGGTTCACATTACATGACTACAATAATTATAAGATTTGAGTTTCGAAGTTACCAATACGATATGAATGTGATAGAATATGAATATGAGCTCAATATGAATATGATAAAATATGAATACGACATGAATATGATCGCGAACTAATGCTATACGAATGTGACACCTATGACGTCGGCAAGTGCCGACCCCGGACCGGTTCTCTCCTCCCTGACTCCCACTTCTTGGGCTCTTTTATAGTTGGCGAGGCGAGAGTGATCTCTCGCCTCCCCAGGCTACTGTGAAGCCGGGTGAGAGTGGAAGTCAGTAAGAGCTAATGGATAACATTGTCACAACCTTATATGAATACGATATGAGTATGATCGCGAACTAATGCTATACGAATGTGACAGAATATGAATATGAGCTCAATATGAATATGATAAAATATGAATACGATATGAATATGATCGCGAACTAATGCTATACGAATGTGACACCTACGACGTCGGCAAGCGCCGACCCCGGACCGGCTCTCTCCTCCCCGACTCCCACTTCTCGGGCTCTTTTATAGTTGGCGAGGCGAGAGTGATCTCTCGCCTCCCCAGGCTACTGTGAAGCCGGGTGAGAGTGGAAGTCAGTAAGAGCTAATGGATAACATTGTGAATATGCACGGGATGCCTTGCCTCACCATAGACATCAAAGTCTCCTTGAGGATGGACCAGGTTCTCTGAGTCATCTGGTAACTCCTTGACGTGCGTGAGTTCGTTGGCACGGGGACGTATCCCAAGGAATTTGAGAGCGTCGATGAGGTACTCGCGAGGGGTGGCCACAACGATGGAATGGATCCACTGCCGGCAATGTGGAAACCGAAAATTCGCGAGTTTCCGGTTGCAGTTCCAAGGCTGTACGCCAGAGATCCACAGTCTCCGTTGTACGTTACAGCATCGTACGAGTACACGTCTTGCAATCCAATGGCGGCTCCGTATTTCATATAGCTTTTCGCATTGGATTTAGTGGCGAGTTCATGCGTGAACATATGGCGTTCAAGGCGTGTCACTCCTCCCGGCTCGTTGATGTAGTCCACCATTCCGACGTGGTAATCTCCCAATCGAGCCATCTCGTCGATGGTGACAAAATACGACGCTATATGGCGGAACTTGACGTGCTCGATTGGGATCTTGACGAAGCACATATCATAGGATGTTTGTGCCTCTGCTGCCTCTTCGTCGGAGTTGAAGGGGTAGACCACGTTGCAGTCTTCAAGATTGAAGACGAACGTTTTCCCTCTCCACGTCATTGTGAGCTTTTGAACGTAGATTTCGGTCCACATGCGCATGTAGTGTGCGGGCATCATCACTACAGTATCGGCAATGCCAACTGTAATGGATAACATTGTCACAACCTTACAGAAGCACACATCGCAGATAACTTTTGTCGTTTCCTATATGGCATGAAAAGGAACATTGCATATAAAACTATTAAAATTGAATATATAATCTTGCTAAATCGACTACGATGACGAATATTCCTTTGCAGGGTGTTTCTCTAAAGTGCACTGTGGGTTAGAAGAAAATCTATGCGCACTTCGAAAATTTTAAATCTTTGCGCGCGAATTTTTCCAGTTTTTTTGGCGCCAAAGTTTAGAAAAATAAATAAAATTCAGCGCAAAATTCGAACTTTTCTCACAAAAAGTTCACAAAAACAGGCTATTTCTTCCTACCAGCAGATATTCAATTTCTTCCTAACAGCAGATAAATGACACAAAGTGCAAAAATCTTACTTTGTAACACCGAGTTTAGTAACGTGATGCGCCCGCAGTGTCCTCCAGTAATGTGAGCGAGGTAAAGTCGTTCAAAAAGGCGGGTGTGCTTCACGACAACTTGGTTTCATCGCATCAGCTCAGCTATACGCGGCCATTTATATCGCTTCTCTTGAACCTCAAGTACTTAGGTGAAAATAATGCAGATAAACAGTAAAAGGCCTAGCAAGCTAGAATCTCAACCTAAAACGTACACACCCTTCGAACTTTCATTTTTAACAGCCCGCAATTTATATGTGCTTTTAACGTTACCGTCTTCTAATACTTTTGTCACAAAATACTCATATCAGCGAAGAAATCAATCATTTATTCCAATTCACATGATAGAATAGCACATACATACATAGATGCATTGATGAACTTTGATCGCTGTCATGGATGTGAGTTCAGCTATATTCGTAAAACATTTCAAAACGAATTATAGAAAGGGAAATTATAGAAACAAATTATAGAGACAAAACAAAAAACTTCTAAAATAAAGGGACAGTTTTACAGTTAAATAGAACATTGAGACAAGCTTCATGAAGAAGAAAATTCATTTGGAGTTGTTTCAGTAACGTATTTTGGAAAAGGGAACTATAAATTCTTCTTGCAGCTTATGTAGTTCTTTTTTGAAAGCAACGGGAGAATCGATTGTCACTATCTGACTGGGTAGGCCGTTCCATATGTTAATAACCCTGGATGCACAACTACTTTTGGTATTCGGAATTCTGATTGGTAGAGCAATTCGGTATGGATGGGTGTTTCTGTTGATGTATGGAAGGAGAAAAAATCTGTGAAAAGTAACCTTCCCCCCAAGTAAAGTGTGGCTCAACCCAAGTAAAGTGCGCCCCCCCAAGTAACAAAGTGCCTTGCATTCTACCAAAAATAGCAACAAAAACGGCAAAGTTCAAACCTGGATTCAGGGTGTTGAATACGTCTGCATTCTCTCTCTCTCACTTTTTGAAAGCTGCGCGACTCCACATGGCTCACTTTAGCAAGCACTGAAACATGTTTAGTGTTAGGCAAACGAAAAAATGTATAAAACTATTCCAAATTAGCGTGTTTTAGAGGTTAAAAAAACTCTTACTAAGCCTTTCATAAAAACGGCCTGCAGCAGAAGGCCGAAAATGCCTTTTATATAGATGCTGAGGCATCTGAAACAAATAATTATTTAGCGTAACGTTTGCCTGAGCTCAAGCGAAAAAAACAGTGAAAAGGAGGTGAAAACAGCTAAGTCAATTCGGTTCCATGACTATTCACTCCCAGACAATTCACTCCCGACGGACAATTCACTCCCGACTCCCGACGACGGACACTTTCACAAAATAAAATTTTTGTGAAGCTCAATGTTTATCAAAAATAAAACGTAAAGTTTTTCTTTTTAAAAACTAGCTTCGTGAAAGATATCAAGCGGTGAAGTTGTGTGCACGCTCGCTCCGGAGTGAATTGTCGTAGGAGTGAATTGTCCGGGAGTGAATAGTCGTGATACCAGTCAATTCACTTAATTAGACCGGATAAAACAACAATTCTTTGGATAATTGTTTTATACGTCCTATTTTCTAAACCATGTGGCTCCGTTCCTTAGCCATGAGGCCTCGTTAGCAAGAATTTAACTTCAACCTAAACAAAAAATCAGTATATGTATTAGAATTCGACCCCCTTAAATATATTATCATAACAATAAAAACTCAAAAAAAACAACTCCATCAGGTTCTCACGAGAAAAAATGTCTCGCCTCACAGAGACTCTCGCCAAGTTGAGTTCGAATACGTGTGAAATAAATGGTAGAGTTTTTTTATTTGCTCTTTGGGAGTTTTTGTATTGAGTTTTTTTTTAGCGTGTGTGAGTTGCACAGGAAAACAAAGTTAAGTTTATTTAAATAACGGTTATGTGGAACAGAAAAATGTTAAGTTGAAAGCAAGAAAGTATAAGTCAATTATTAAAGTAATGCTACTTACTCAAAAAGCTGCGGACGGCGGTTCCGGGAGAAAGAACGGGGAGGGGGAAGCAAAACTGAAGGCTGGGTTGAAGAGAGAGCAGTGGGGACCGAAAGGAGAAAGAACGGGATGGGGAAGCAAAACTGAAGGCTGGGTTGAAGAGAGAGCAGTGGGGACCGAAAGGAGAAAGAACGGGAGGGGGAAGCAAAACTGAAGGCTGGGTTGAAGAGAGAGCAGTGGGGACCGAAAGGAGAAAGAACGGGAGGGGGAAGCAAAACTGAAGGCTGGGTTGAAGAGAGAGCAGTGGGGACCGAAAGAACGGGAGGGGGAAGCAAAACTGAAGGCTGGGTTGAAGAGAGAGCAGTGGGGACCGAAAGGAGAAAGAACGGGAGGGGGAAGCAAAACTGAAGGCTGGGTTGAAGAGAGAGCAGTGGGGACCGAAAGGAGAAAGAACGGGAGGGGGAAGCAAAACTGAAGGCTGGGTTGAAGAGAGAGCAGTGGGGACCGAAAGGAGAAAGAACGGGAGGGGGAAGCAAAACTGAAGGCTGGTTTGAAGAGAGAGCAGTGGGGACCGAAAGGAGAAAGAACGGGAGGGGGAAGCAAAACTGAAGGCTGGGTTGAAGAGAGAGCAGTGGGGACCGAAAGGAAACAGAGCACTGATGCGAGTGAGAGAGAGAGAGGGGTGGAGGAGGAAAGAGAATTACAACTGATTAACAAATCATTTGTATTTTATAGTTTCGGATGGGCGGGGCATACAAAGAAGGGTGTCACGACAAAATTCACGACATTCTGCCAACCGCCGAAGAGAAGACCATTGCGATGCAGACTTTTCTGATGTACTTCGCCAGGCTCCACCATCCTCAGCCCGAAGGCGAGAGTTGCCCTCGGACCTATAGCCAGGGACGGAGTACCCTGAGCGGAGGACTGAAGGTGTCCTCCGCAACAGCTTCACCTGGCTAGGCAAAACAGCAAAGCCTCACGATGCGGGGTTCGAGGGTTTTCTTGAGGCCTGCTTTTGACAGTCTAGATAGTCTATATGCACTACGACATACAAATAAAGTCTTAAAAGCAAGGTCTTCCGCAAACTTAAAAGGAATCAACACACCGTTTCCTGACGAACAAAACATCATTCTAAGAAGGCAATATCAGGACTCCAACAGGTCTCTACCAATACAGCTAGAGGATTAAGAGCAATCTTCAAATTCAGAAACCTTTTGCCTTACAAAATTTTTATGTATGAATATGTCAGTGGTGATCAATCATTAAATATTAAGGCACTTAAAATGAATGTTATCATTTTTAGACGAGGAACAACAATAGATTTTTAAAAAAATCCAATAATAACAATAGAGAGATTGAATCTAGTAATAATAATAACAGAGACATTGAAACATGCATAAACAAGAATATTACATATTAAGGCATTGAAATAGCCGGGTTCTTATCACAAGCCGCACCGTGATGGTTTGCCCCACAGAACGGACGGGTTGCATGGGCGTGCCCCGTGAAGGAAGCACATGCAAGTTACACATCTCCCAGAGTTTCTAATAATGTCCAATCTGACCTGGAGGGACTTTTTTGCCTGACATCCTAAAGCTAGATGTTCATGGTCTCCACAAAACAGGCAACCAGGCTTGAGTCTCTTGAGGGGGGGGGGTTGAATATCAACTCTAGGTTTCGTATGATTTGATGTGCGCTTGTAAGGCCTTTGATGTTCGCCTTCTTGGTCACCAATGCTTTTGGTGCTTATGTGTGGAAAATCTGGCCAGGAGCCTCTGCTTGACACGCGAGAATGCGGTCACAAACTGTTCAGAGTCGCTTGAATTGTCTCCAACATCGTGTATAGGTTAAATCTCTCGAACGGAAGAGCTTCCTAGAAGAAAACCCATTAGTTCCCGAAGTAGAACCAAAAAAATGGATAATGTCAAGCTAGAGAAGCTCCTACGTCAAAACAAAGTATGACACATTCTTGTGACACAATGCTGGAAAACTAAAAAGGGTGAGTCTGACAAATTCTTGTGACCCACCACGAATGACGGCCTCTTGCAGAAGAACATCTTCTTCAGCGATAGGCATGTACATCATAGAATACGAAATTGACTTGGCTGCAATAGATATGATTTTTATCTATTTTCAAAAATGGCTTAAAAGTAAAAAGATAATGTTTACATTCAAAAAGACTTGAGTTCAATTAATAGAAAACTATACTTAGTTCAAAATATATTTCAAAGAACTCAAATAAGCATAATAGGCTACAACATCCAGTTGTAATAAGAATAATGCTTTGTGGAACTGAGTATCGTCACGACAATCATCGTTACGAATATGGCCGACTGGGATAGTTCAGTTAGTCTTATCCGTGCTCTAGCATCATTTCTTCTGTTGAGGATTCTTTGTTCTCTTCTGCGGCTTCTCCATGTTTGAAGGGGCTGGAAGCCTTTGTGCATGCAGCACATGCCAGCCGCCCCGCCCCACAAAGCGGAATGTAATTCTGAGTATTGCTGCGGCGCATTGTATTGTTCCCTTCGTTATGTACCATATTCCTTTGATAGGCGTTCGTAGCAGCAGAGGCGTATTTATGACTGTGTAGCAAAGTACCGCAAGAGTCATTAGTGATGCACAAATGCACACAACTGAAAAAAAAATAATCAGTATATGTATTAGAATTCGACCCCCTTAAATATATTATCATAACAATAAAAACTCAAAAAAAAACAACTCCATCAGGTTCTCACGAGAAAAAATGTCTCGCCTCACAGAGACTCTCGCCAAGTTGAGTTCGAATACGTGTGAAATAAATGGTAGAGTTTTTTTATTTGCTCTTTGGGAGTTTTTGTATTGAGTTTTTTTTAGCGTGTGTGAGTTGCACAGGAAAACAAAGTTAAGTTTATTTAAATAACGGTTATGTGGAACAGAAAAATGTTAAGTTGAAAGCAAGAAAGTATAAGTCAATTATTAAAGTAATGCTACTTACTCAAAAAGCTGCGGACGGCGGTTCCGGGAGAAAGAACGGGGAGGGGGAAGCAAAACTGAAGGCTGGGTTGAAGAGAGAGCAGTGGGGACCGAAAGGAGAAAGAACGGGATGGGGAAGCAAAACTGAAGGCTGGGTTGAAGAGAGAGCAGTGGGGACCGAAAGGAGAAAGAACGGGAGGGGGAAGCAAAACTGAAGGCTGGGTTGAAGAGAGAGCAGTGGGGACCGAAAGGAGAAAGAACGGGAGGGGGAAGCAAAACTGAAGGCTGGGTTGAAGAGAGAGCAGTGGGGACCGAAAGAACGGGAGGGGGAAGCAAAACTGAAGGCTGGGTTGAAGAGAGAGCAGTGGGGACCGAAAGGAGAAAGAACGGGAGGGGGAAGCAAAACTGAAGGCTGGGTTGAAGAGAGAGCAGTGGGGACCGAAAGGAGAAAGAACGGGAGGGGGAAGCAAAACTGAAGGCTGGGTTGAAGAGAGAGCAGTGGGGACCGAAAGGAGAAAGAACGGGAGGGGGAAGCAAAACTGAAGGCTGGGTTGAAGAGAGAGCAGTGGGGACCGAAAGGAAACAGAGCACTGATGCGAGTGAGAGAGAGAGAGGGGTGGAGGAGGAAAGAGAATTACAACTGATTAACAAATCATTTGTATTTTATAGTTTCGGATGGGCGGGGCATACAAAGAAGGGTGTCACGACAAAATTCACGACATTCTGCCAACCGCCGAAGAGAAGACCATTGCGATGCAGACTTTTCTGATGTACTTCGCCAGGCTCCACCATCCTCAGCCCGAAGGCGAGAGTTGCCCTCGGACCTATAGCCAGGGACGGAGTACCCTGAGCGGAGGACTGAAGGTGTCCTCCGCAACAGCTTCACCTGGCTAGGCAAAACAGCAAAGCCTCACGATGCGGGGTTCGAGGGTTTTCTTGAGGCCTGCTTTTGACAGTCTAGATAGTCTATATGCACTACGACATACAAATAAAGTCTTAAAAGCAAGGTCTTCCGCAAACTTAAAAGGAATCAACACACCGTTTCCTGACGAACAAAACATCATTCTAAGAAGGCAATATCAGGACTCCAACAGGTCTCTACCAATACAGCTAGAGGATTAAGAGCAATCTTCAAATTCAGAAACCTTTTGCCTTACAAAATTTTTATGTATGAATATGTCAGTGGTGATCTCAATCATTAAATATTAAGGCACTTAAAATGAATGTTATCATTTTTAGACGAGGAACAACAATAGATTTTTAAAAAAATCCAATAATAACAATAGAGAGATTGAATCTAGTAATAATAATAACAGAGACATTGAAACATGCATAAACAAGAATATTACATATTAAGGCATTGAAATAGCCGGGTTCTTATCACAAGCCGCACCGTGATGGTTTGCCCCACAGAACGGACGGGTTGCATGGGCGTGCCCCGTGAAGGAAGCACATGCAAGTTACACATCTCCCAGAGTTTCTAATAATGTCCAATCTGACCTGGAGGGACTTTTTTGCCTGACATCCTAAAGCTAGATGTTCATGGTCTCCACAAAACAGGCAACCAGGCTTGAGTCTCTTGAGGGGGGGGGGGGTTGAATATCAACTCTAGGTTTCGTATGATTTGATGTGCGCTTGTAAGGCCTTTGATGTTCGCCTTCTTGGTCACCAATGCTTTTGGTGCTTATGTGTGGAAAATCTGGCCAGGAGCCTCTGCTTGACACGCGAGAATGCGGTCACAAACTGTTCAGAGTCGCTTGAATTGTCTCCAACATCGTGTATAGGTTAAATCTCTCGAACGGAAGAGCTTCCTAGAAGAAAACCCATTAGTTCCCGAAGTAGAACCAAAAAATGGATAATGTCAAGCTAGAGAAGCTCCTACGTCAAAACAAAGTATGACACATTCTTGTGACACAATGCTGGAAAACTAAAAAGGGTGAGTCTGACAAATTCTTGTGACCCACCACGAATGACGGCCTCTTGCAGAAGAACATCTTCTTCAGCGATAGGCATGTACATCATAGAATACGAAATTGACTTGGCTGCAATAGATATGATTTTTATCTATTTTCAAAAATGGCTTAAAAGTAAAAAGATAATGTTTACATTCAAAAAGACTTGAGTTCAATTAATAGAAAACTATACTTAGTTCAAAATATATTTCAAAGAACTCAAATAAGCATAATAGGCTACAACATCCAGTTGTAATAAGAATAATGCTTTGTGGAACTGAGTATCGTCACGACAATCATCGTTACGAATATGGCCGACTGGGATAGTTCAGTTAGTCTTATCCGTGCTCTAGCATCATTTCTTCTGTTGAGGATTCTTTGTTCTCTTCTGCGGCTTCTCCATGTTTGAAGGGGCTGGAAGCCTTTGTGCATGCAGCACATGCCAGCCGCCCCGCCCCACAAAGCGGAATGTAATTCTGAGTATTGCTGCGGCGCATTGTATTGTTCCCTTCGTTATGTACCATATTCCTTTGATAGGCGTTCGTAGCAGCAGAGGCGTATTTATGACTGTGTAGCAAAGTACCGCAAGAGTCATTAGTGATGCACAAATGCACACAACTGTCATAGCACTCGCTGTCCATGGCCAACATTCTAGGGAGCATAGATGCTGTAAAGAGAAATAATCTCTTATCGTTTCACAGTACTCCACAGCCACACATCTCGTCTGCACATGATGCATTTCTTGTTCATCAATGACCTTCACCGAAACGGTGTAGTGATGATGATGATTGTTGCCCATGCGGCTCCTTTGACGTTGAAAGGGGGTCCACGAGCTCTAAACGGTGTAGTCGTGGACTACAGTGTCCGACTTGAAGAAGATTCTTTGCTCTTCTTTAGGCAGATTCGTGTAAAAGTATTCTTCTGCACAGACATTTAATGGCATCCACGCTCGAGTTACTACTAACGCTCCGCTCCACCTGTTGTGCACCGAACGATCAGCTGCTGAGCTGCATTTGCTCCTGGCGTGCAACTGAAAATCACCAGCATTAGACAGAGGAAGAGCTTAATAGGGAGTACACCCTTTTTGAAACTTCTCACTCCGATCGGCTGAGGAGGTGGGAATGAAGTGAACATATTGAATGAACTGTTCTTCGCTTCATCCTTTTCAGTTTCCTTTTCTCCAGCCAACTGGGGGGCGTAAGCTACTCTTCTCTTCATTCTCAAGCCTGGTCTGAATGACTCCGCAGTCCTACGATTTCCCCTCTGTGTCACTTCTGGCTCAAAGCCGTAGTCTTCTTTGTCTTGCGTTGTCATTTTCAGATGCATGATTCTGTTCAACATGCGGCTCGTCATTGATCCATCCGATTTCTTTAAGGCACTCACCTTCCTGAGTCGATTGCAACGACTTTTGCCAAGGGCCACTTCACTCGTTGTCATTCACTATCAGGACAATTTCACCAATTTCAGGTGCTTTTCTTTTGCTGATGAACGTCTTCATCTCCTTTGGCCTCATTTCGATCTTGCAATTCAGCTCTCGATTCATGAGAGCCGACAAGTACTCTCTTTTCCATCTTCTCCAGAATTCGTTCTGAATCTTCATCGCGGATTCAAGAAACTTCTCCGCTTGCGCTTGAGTTTTCAACTCCAGTTTCTCCATTCCAAAAGTAGGATCTTCTTTTCTCCCTTGGACTTGCCTTCCCATTCGAAACCGATGTTACCCTTTGGTAACAGAAATCTACCGGTCTGATGACGGGAGACTCTAGAGATTACGCGAATCGGTCGTTCACTTGAGTCAGAGGCCGCATATTCAACGTGCCTTCAACCGCTTTGACAGTGTTCACCAAGTCATCCCATCACATGGGATCATCCTGAGAACTCCTCTTTTCCTGTTGTACCTTCTCATCGCGTTCAAAAATCCTTTGAGACACAGATCGTGGACCACTTTCAAGTGCACTGCTATAGTAGCCATACAAGTGAACGGTAGCACGTATGCCTTTGCTTGATTTGAACTCGTTCCTTCGATTTTGTAGTACATAGGGCCGAGGTAGTCCATGCCGACGTTTTCAAATGAGGCATGTCGACTGACTCTTTCCACCGGTAGTGGAGAAGGCTTCGGGTACGGGTAAGCTCTGTTATTGAATCTTTGACGATTGAGACAGGCTTTGAGAACAGCTTTGAACACAACCTTTCCTTTCGGGAACAAGTATTGCTTTCTCACATGAGTCAGTGTACCGTAACATCCCATGTGAAGCGTCTCTAGGTGCACTTCGTGAACTGTCAGTTGAGTAAAATCACTGTATGGCCAGAGCATAATTGGTCTTGTCACACTGAATGACAAATCAGCATTCATCAGACGCTTGTAATTAATTCTGAGAATGCCTTTCTCATCCTTTCCCACGTTAGTTCCATTGACGGAGCTCTTCTTCGACTCATTGGGTATTGCGCTCATCAAGTCATTCCAGAATAATTTCTGGTGCCATCGAATGATCTCTGTCCTTAATTTTTTTCCATTCAGTAGGAAGAATGACTTCTTCGTTGATATACTTTTGCAGCAGCTCATTCAAATTGGCTAGGGTTCTTAGATGTCTCTGTGTTTCTTTGACCAAATTACACATTCTTCGGCACGTACCCCATGCTATGGAGCCAGCTTTCTGACTTTCCACGACTAGCTTTCTGTCCAGTTTGGCGAAGTCAGAAACTGCTACGACCTTCTTGTTTTTCAGCAACTCTTTCTCAACCGGAGCTTCCTGATCTTCATTCAAGCCAAGCTCACACAGCGGCCAGCTTGACCTTTCTTGATTCAACCATTTAGGACTATTCCACCACAAGTCGGCATCATTCAACGACTTTTCCAAGAGTCCGCGTGTGAGACAGTCGGCAGGGTTCTCTTTTGTTTTTACGCTGTGGAAGGGTTTTTCTGTTCTTTCTCTCCTTCCATGGAAGATTCATAATTTCTTCTTCTAGCCGTTTGATATCTTTCAAGCGATTCTCCACATACGGTTTGTGCTCTACTCCGTTTCTTCTGTATCGAATCCAGTGGAGTGCGATCATAAAGTCGGAGTATATCAGTACGTCCCTTTCAGCGTCTATGATTTCTCTTAGAGCAGCCGCACTTTCAATATATATGAGGTTGTCCTCAATAGTCAGCTCAGAGAAAAAGGTGGTAGTTCAATTTTGAAAATCGTCGACCTGAGAGTCTTACACAGATTTTCCTTTTATAAATTTGATGTAAGACGGAAATTCGGCAATTGTCAAAGGGAAGAAAAAAAAGAAGTCGAAAGCCGTTTGTTATTTGTACCAAACAAGCAAAACACTTGTTGTTGTTGTAGATTGCCCGCCGTAGGTCTCCGGCTGGGTAGACGAGGTCTTCTTTGACATGGCTCAGAAAAACAGTAACCTTACTTACATCATTTATCTAATTACATTATTTCTCTTTCTCTCTCGGGGGTTTATTTTTATTTTTTTTTATTTATTTATTTTTATTTATTTATTTATTTTTTTTCCCCCTTTTTTTTTTTTTTTTGAGAGAGAGAAAGGAATCATTGGGAAGTTTTGTTTTGGAGGTCCATTGGGTCCGACGCCATGTAGCGTCGTCCACAGTCGCACCGCGTGTAGGTGACCTCCGTCGCGACCTCGCGACCATAAAGATACAATTTAGGGAATCTTCCCTTCGACTTTGCTTGCCACGCGGTATTTCAGAAGTTTCTTTATTGGCTCAAGAAACACGAAGAAATTACGAGAAAGAAACCTATTAAGAAACAACACACAAAGAAAACCAGAATAAGTTAATAACTGAGTTAAAGTGAATAACTGAGTTTAACGGACTGAGCTAAACTAAATAACTAAATGAGTTAAATAACTAACAACAATTCGTAGGCTGCCGTGAAGAGGGAGAACTGACGTTTAGATATGCTCACTTGAGCAGAAATTCTCCGAGCAAAAGGAAAGAAGCAAAAACACTGGCCTAAAATTACGCAACTACTCAAATATTTAAAAACTACAGTAAGATTAATTTCGTTACGAGTACACCAAATTATTCGAAACAAGGTAGCTCTAGCTACATTTTTTTTATGGGTTGTCGCGAGAAAGTCGATAAATAGACAACCACTAGGAAAACAAAAGCGGAAAATTCAAGCTACTGGTAGACAAAGTGAAAAATAAAAATTGAATACACATGATCAAGTAACATGAATGGAAGTGAGGTAGACATCACAATTGAAATGTCTCCAGTATTGTGCCAATGTCGAGTCTCTCGAAAGGAGGGGCCTCCTGGAAGAATACCCAATAGTTCCCAAGGCTGAACCAAGAAAATGGATACTCCTAAGCCAGAGGAACCTCTGTATCGAATTAGAAAAGCAGAGTCACACAAAGTCCTATGACTCACCACTTGCTCTTCGCGACTCACGTCTTCTTGCAGTAGAGCGTGTTCCTGAGCGAGAGAAAGATCCATCTTCGGATGCAAGATTGGCTTGACTGCAATAAATAGAATGCTCTCCATTTATTTTTAAAGGTCTCTCTCAAAAACAACTCAACTAGGCATATTAGGCTACAACATTCAGTTGTAATAAATAAATAGAATGCTCTCTATTTAAATTAAAGGCATATTAGGCTACAACATTCAGTTGTAATAAATAGAATGCTCTCTATTTATTAAAAAATTTATCTACATGTCATGGTCACCAGAGTGAGGCTGGAGAGGGCCGCTCAGAGGCGCACCGCTCTCCAAAAATCTGGATCACGTGCTAGTGATTTGCAAGATCTTTTCGGCCTAATATCTCTCTCAGGAGAGCTCTCTGGTTCTCCAGAGTCTTGTGATTCAACAACTAGATCTGACTCGTCTCCGAAAACCTCCAAGGGTATGAGCAGATTTACTGGTCTTTTCAAGGTGTGACCGGTACTGCTGTGCACGGTCACTTCTCGTTCCTTGCAACTCAGTACTCTGCCTAGTGGCCACGACCCTCTTGGAGTGTTTTCTTCCATTATCAGAACGATCTCACCCTCCTTGGGCTGACGAATTTCATTTCGTCTTGGCTTCACTGATGAGTCAGTTCTGTTTCTCAAGGAATGCAGGTACGAAGTCAGGAACAAGTCCCAAAACTTCTTCAGCAAATGCTCTTGCTGGGTGTACAAGGCTATGAGTTTTCCCGAGGTACTGAGCGGCACTTCATCGAATTCGTCTTCTGAAGGAACCTGCCCTAGTGTCAACCCTAGGGAAGAGCCTGGCGAAAGAAAGTCTGAGGGGCGGAGTATTCGCTTCTCATCACGAATGTCCTCCGAAAGCTGCAACAATGGCCTACTGTTCATCAAGGCTTCAATCTCAGCGATCACGGTAGTGAACTGTTCCACTGTCAACATCTTTCTCCCGAAACTGCGTTTCAGACATTGCTTCATAATGGCCACAAGCCTCTCATATATTCCACCTTGCCAAGGTGCATGAGGGACTGTAAATTTCCATTCGATGCCCTTAGAGGTCAAGAAGCCGAAAAATGCCTGGTCAGCAGCTTCGCTGTTTTCAGAGAACTCGCTAACAATTCTGAACGCCGGTGCATTGTCAGAGATCACCCGATCTGGTGTTCCTCTTCTTGCAACAAAACGCCGAAAGGCTGACAAGAATGAATTGGCCGACAAGCTGTCGGTCACTTCCAAGTGAACCGCTCGCGTTGCGAGACAAGTCACGAGAAGGACGTGTTGCTTGACGTGTTCTTGTCTCACATCTACCGTGAAAGGACCCGCATAGTCGAGGCCAATGCACTGGAATGGTCTTCCTGGCTTGACTCTGTCAATTGGCAGTTCTGGGGCCTTAGGATAAGGAAACGGCATCGCTAGAGATTTTCTGCATGCAACGCAATTCCGCAGTACTTTCTGCACCATTCTTCTACCCTTCACAATCCAATATTTCGATCTAAGTGTGTCCAAAGTATGGTTCTCACCCGAATGCATATTGGCCTTGTGTGCGTACATTATCAACATTTGCACGAGAGGGCTGTCCTTCTCCGCTGGAACAAATGCGGGATATCTCTCGGTGTACGGCAGTGCTGCCAAACCAAGCCTACCATGGCCACATCGATAAATGCCTTTGTTATCGACGAATAGTTCCAGTTTCTTGTTGCCTGGTTCTTTCATGGCTTGTGAATGCAGGTTTTGGTTCATCATCAAGATGCAGTTCTCGGCTCCAGCTACTTCCTTAGCTGTCAGCAACCCTGCAAATGGACCTTCTCCTGCTAGTCTGCGCGCAGAGGTACTGCTGTTCTCTGTGATCTTCAGAATCTTTCTCAAAAACCTGCGAACATACGCTACTGTGCGTCTTAGCCTCTCAAAGTTCGAAAACCGAGAAAAATCGACAGCCGTGCTCCCTTTCGTCTGCGAAATGGGAAGGAGGACTATGTCAGAGCACGAAAATTCGTCGGCTTCTAACTTCATTGTCTCTGGGATGTCCTCAGGGTTCCATGAACTCCGGATACAGGTCCCATGCGTCGTCAACCAACTTGGTCCGTTCCACCATAATGGAGACTTGGATCTGAACTTGGAGACAAAGCAACCCCTGCTGGCCACGTCTGCTGGATTCTCTTCTGAGGGAACGTGTCCAAACTTGACACACTCACCCAATGTTTCACATTCTGAGTGGAGCGCACGACAAACTTCACGTCTCATTTGCTGGATTTTTCTTGCAGCAGTAATCACTGCTTTTTTGGCGCCTTTGATATGATTGGCTATCCAGTACAGAGCGATCATGCTGTCAGTGTACACACTGCACTGCATCAGCTGATTCGGCCGCGTTTTCTTGATGCTTTTCACAGCAAAGTACAGCAGTTGAACTGCCAGCAGCACTGCTCTCAGTCTGAGTACCGTGAAACTCTCAGTTTTTTTTTAAATTCTCTTCTCTTGAATGAATCAGAATTTTTAAAAAAATTGAATTTTTAATTCAAAAATTGAATTTTTAATCAGAATTTGAATTTTTTAATTCTCTTCTCTTGAATGAATCAGCTCATCAAACTGCTCCCACCACACTGCGAATTCTCCTGGCCTACCGTGAAACTCAGGTAAGACAGGTGCAGGTAGCTGAGGAAGGCGTGGTCTGCTTTCCAAAATTCCATTTGGAGATGACTGATATGTCATCGTTGGCAGAACTCTTGTCTCTGCAAGTTCTTCCCCTGCTTGCGCTAATGACTGAATACCCGCACTTTCTGTTCGAAAAGAGCTTTGTTCTGACAAGGGCTTGATTCCAATAGCTTGCACAGGTAAGGTACGGCTGCTAGAATTTTTGCTTTCTTCATAGTCTTCTATGAATAATTCCAACTTGGCTTGAGCTATTTCTACGGTTTTCTTCACTTTCGGAATGTTTCTGTTTACTGAGTCTTCTTTGACCCAAGCGTTGAATTCTGATTCTTTCAACAATCTTTCTTGCTTCGCTGCAATTTTGCTGATCGCTTTCTGCCAATCTTCAATTGACTTGCGAAAGTACTTCTCTTCCAATGACAACAAGCGCTTTTTTCCTTTGCCTGACGTAATGCGGCAAAAATGTCACCGTGTTGTTCATCGAGAAATTGCGAAACAGAGACTAGGCAAGCTTGCAAGTCACTTGACAGCGCGCTAGCTGTGTCTTGTTCCATTGAAGACACAAAGAAACTATCTTCGTGTTCTACCATGACAGCCGATGCACCTGCACCTGTCTTACCTGAGTTTCACGGTAGGCCAGGAGAATTCGCAGTGTGGTGGGAGCAGTTTGATGAGCTAATTCATTCAAGAGAAGACATATCAAGAGTGGAAAAAATGGCCTTCTTGAGACAATCTCTGAAGGGTACAGCAAAGTTGACCCTGAATCAGTTCCCTACAACTGATGTTGCATACAATGATGCGATAGCATTGGTCAAAGACTGCTTTGAAAGTAAGAGGGGTGACGAAAGAGCAATAGTAAGTCAACTCGAGAGTGTCACCGCATCAAGCGAAGCTTGGCATGACCAGTTGCACATGATATTGAGTCTAAAGGCAATTGTCACAAGACTCGGCAAGCTGCAGTCATCCATCCAAGATGACATCGTCTTGCAACAAGTGTTACTCAAAAAGTTCCCATTGTGTATACGAAACAATTTGTTTCGCCATGTGTACAATTCTGAGTCAGTGAGTGTCAAGAGTATTCTCGAGAAGGCCGAGTTCATGGTCAAAGAAGAAATTTTCGTGATGGAAATGGACGGTCACTCTTCACAGAAGGCTCGGTCTTATCCAAAGCAAACAGTAAATGTTGCGAAGGAGACAAACAGTGGAACTGAATACCCAACCCGCGAAAAAAGGGAGTTTTCCGAAAGAGCTGGCAAGTGGTCCGATACCGGGCGGCGAGAAGCGTGCATCTTCTGTGGAAAGCATAAACTTTCGCACGAATGCATGACAATAAGTCTTGTGAAAGACAGAATTGCTGCCGTCAGGCAGAAAGGCCTTTGTCTAGCATGTCTAAGCCCCGGTGGTACATCTCACCAATGCGAGAGTAGATGTTGCTTTTGCCTCGGACCGCATCACATGGCGTTGTGCTAAGACTT
The DNA here is from genome assembly GCA_964056735.1 of Allodiplogaster pararmata. Lineage (NCBI taxonomy): Eukaryota > Metazoa > Nematoda > Chromadorea > Rhabditida > Diplogasteridae > Allodiplogaster > Allodiplogaster pararmata. The sequence goes on from OZ057407.1 coordinate 15,726,430, forward strand.
CATGAGGCTAGTTCAAGAAGCGAAGTCAGCCAAAGGTAAGAAGCAACGCAGAGAGCAAAGACAGTTCGAGCCAAGACCCAGATCTACAGAGCAAAGGTCATTCGAGCGAAGAGTAAGATTTGAAGAAGATCACAGTCCGACGGCAGCGAATCTGAACTCAGTTCCGAGACAGCAATCCCAGACAAGCTCTCATGCCAATCAAGTGATGGCAGGGTTTGTCGAAGGGATGAATTCAAAGCCTAATTGTCGACTCTCACTCAACCGATTGCAAACAGGCCAATTGACACTGAGAAGCAATCAAACTCGAGAGAGAGTGGACTTCCTCTTAGACACCGGAGCATCAGTGAATCTGATTGCTTTGAATGTAGCCTTGCAAATGAAGCTGCGGAAAGTCTCAGATGTTAACAGTTCTCTATCCGGTTTGGGAGGAAAGTCTGATGGGACGAGATCTTATCCTGTGTATGAGGTTGTTCTACAAGGCGCTCATGGACACAAATTAAGTGTGAAAGCCTTGGGCTTCGAAGGTCCCCTCGTGGAATCACTCGAGTGTAGACCTCTACCTCGAGACGATATCTCGCTGATTCAACAAAAGAAGTTACGCATGGCTGACGATCTGAATCGCACAAACCCAATCGAGCCGAAGTTGCTGTTGGGGAACACGGACTACCTCCGAGCCATTGCCTGGAGGAGAAAGCTTATTTCTCTTCCGAGTGGCCTAGTCCTCATACCATCCATTTTCGGATATATAGCTACGGGTGAAGGCTCTGATTCGATCCCCTCCAAACTTCTGATATCTCATGTGTCTGAACGGCGAGCTCAGCAACTTGAAGTCAATAACACACTCCAGAAATTTCTTGGACTTGAAGAGTCCGTGAGAGCCGATCTGGAGGACGGCGACGAAAGACTTGGTGAAGAGTCGATAGTAAGTGAGCATTTTGAAAAGACCGTTCAGAAAGTTGACGGTAGAATTCAAGCTCGCTACTGCCTCAAGGGAACTTTCCAAGGAAAGTTGTCCAGTAACCGCCTCAGTTCGATTGCGAGATTGCGCAATGTGATCAGCAGCCTAAAAAACAAGAACATGCTCTCTCAGTATGATAAGATCATACAAGACCACTTAGCCAAGGGCCATGCGGAAGAGGTGGAGTCGCCACTAGAGGGTGAGAATGTGGTATACTTACCTCATCACCCAGTGTTTCGACCTGAGAAGCCATCCAAGCCCATTCGCATCGTATACGATGCGTCGGCAAGGGAGAGAGGCGGACTCTCTCTGAATGAAGCGATGTACACGGGTCCTATTCAATTGGAAAAGATTCCAGCTCTGTTGATCCGTGCGAGAATGTCCCACAGCATCATAATATGTGACGTAGAAGCAGCCTTTTTGCAAGTACTCATACATCCTGAGCAAAGAGACATGATGAGGTTCCTGTGGTTACGAGACGTAACAAAACCAATGTCTGACAAGAACTTGCTTCACTTGCGATTCAAGGTTGCTCCGTTTGGTATCGCTCAGAGTCCGTATGTGCTCGAAGCATCGATTCGACACCATGTGCAGCATGAGAAAGCCGGAATAGGCAGAAGCTATAAAGAAGAAAGAGAGACTCTTTCACAGCTTCTCGACAACCTCTATGTTGACAACGTACTGCTCGAATGTGATGGTGCCACAGACAAACGAAGCATGTACTCGGTAGCCAAAAAGACATTCGCGAAGATTCAGATGAATATCAGAGAATTCTCTTCTAATGATACCGAATTCGTGCTATCGATCCCAGAAGCAGACAGAGGAGTAATAGGAGAGCAGAAAGTCCTCGGAATTCCGTGGTCTTCAATCGAGGATACTTTCCGAATGAAGGTGACAATGCCTCCGACGAAGCATCAGCTGACCAAGAGGAAAGTTTTGCAAAAGCTTGCATCTCCATATGATCCGATGGGTTGGCTGACACCTCTTCTGTTGCCCGCAAAGCTGTTTGTCCAACAACTGTGGAAGAAAAACTACGGTTGGGACTCGGATCTTTCTCAAGAAGATTCGGCCGAGTGGAACTCGCTCGAAACAGAACTTTCCAAGTTCGAAGTACACATTCCCCGAAGCCTGTGGAGTTCGAGCTCCCATGTAACCCTTGCCGCTTTCGCTGACGCGTCAAACAAAGCGATGGGTGCTGCCATATACGTGGTCACGGACAAAGGTGCGAACATCTTGATGGCAAGGTCTCAACTTGCGCCCTTGAAAAACACTCAGACCATCCCTAGAGCAAAACACTTGAAACACACTTCTACTATTTAACACTGTGGACAACACTTTCAGTGTTAATGGCAGCTATATTGAAAATTACTGCGTTATAAGTGTGCTGCTTGTTTGGTACAAATAACAAACGGCCTTTTAACTTATTTTACCATTGTAAGAAATGCTACTAATTACGGACTGTTAACACATTGCACATCAATCGTTATAAAAGAAGGCTAGCATATAAAATATCCACTTCTCTGACTTTATGGTCTATTTTTCATTCTCTCGCACCGCCTGTTGTTTACATCGTAGTTTTAAAGAAAGTTCGTTAACGAAACAGCTCATGCTCTCTGGTGTGATCTTCCAACTTTCACGCTCTCTGGTGTGATCTTCCAACTTTTTCTGTGTTTTTAAGACTGAGAAAAACAAAAGTTGATGTGCTTCCATTTGATCAATTTACTCGAGTTCATCAACAGAACGTAAATTGATCAAATGCTTCCATTTGATCAATTTACTAGAGTTCATCAACAGAACATCTTCTTGCGCTTGCCATGGTATTCCTAACAACCTGATGAGGTTATCCTAATCGAAATCTCTTATCCAAAGATGTAGATACTTCATCTAACGCTAATTACCCCATTGTTTCACTAACACACTTTGCATCGGATATGTAACTCGTAGTTTTCAAAGATGATACTTCAAAAGCACTCATTGAATCGTTTGCCAAGAAGAAACTTATGATAATTTCCTTTTCTTGGATTCAGACTTTTTAGCGGATTTAATGAATGAACAATGGTTCTGGCTCGGTCTTTGACCCAGAAAATTATGTGAACAAAAAACAGAGAAAATTGCTACTCTCTACTTTGAAAAGAATAAAATCTATCTTTAAAAAAAGATCACTTATAGCCAAGAGCATCTCTGGAATCAAGCAGTTTTACGCCAGGCCTGATATTGTTCGAGAAGTAGCTTACCATTCGTAAGCTATAAAATAAATCAACAATTTTGTTGCTGATATCATCATTTTACCTTGCTCGAAAAAGATAGAAAAGAAACTAACCAGCTTTGAATCGACTCACAAAGTTCGACAAAACATCTTCCTCAATCTTATCACGATTGGTACGACGAGCAAAATAGGTGCTCAAATCATCTGAAAGAAAAGAATGTTTATCATAAGAATAATTCTGAACATTTGTGGCAACAAGGTGAAGACTTGCGCGAAATCACTCGTAATTTACACTTAAAGAGAAATTCGGATGAAGTCAGAGCCGCAGATAGATTTTTAAGGAAGTCTGAGAAAAATGTTACCGTCTCATGAGAATTACGCGAAATCACATGTAAAAAATTGCGGTTCATAGGGCATTGAGGTTCCGGTACTTTTTCAAGTGTGTCATATGTTTGTCTTTCTTTTTGGCTCTTATATACTCACGGGCATACAGAGTGGCATTTTTTGTTGATACGGTCTCGTTAGCGTAAACTTTTTCTAAGCCTAAGCGTTTTTTGATGTAAAATTTTTTTTTATGTAAAAATGTTTTTTTGTAAATGTAAGTAAGTCAGACGTATGACCCATGGAACCTCTGGTAGGGGGGGTTTACGCCAGGCCTGATATTCTTCGGGTAAATGTCTGCAAGACAAGACGCAGGGAATAAGAGCCATTTTAAGAAGAAAAAAACCTTGGGGTACAAACTTTCGCGGTACGAAGTGTCGTGATACCCTGGCCACAAAATCGGCCGTTACAGAATTACACCATGGGCACTATACACCATACAAATGTACACCTTACACTGCGGCCGTTACAGAATTACACCGTGCACACTAAAAAAATTTTGGGCATTTTTTGGGCACTTTTTCCGCTCACCGGACAAACGCGTTGCTATTTTTTTAAAAACATTAATTTTTTATCAAAAAAGTTATTTTTACATTAAAAAACGCTTAGGCTTAGTAAAAGTTTACGATAAAGAGGCCGTACGGCTTAGCTAACGAGGCCGTACGGCTTAGCTAACGAGGCCGTACGACGCGAAAGGTCCAGAAGGGTTCTTTTACCAGTTCAGAGAGAAAAACATCGACTTAGCAGACGCTTTTTTTTTTGCACGGTGTAATTCTGTAACGGCCGCAGTGTAAGGTGTACATTTGTATGGTGTATAGTGCCTATGGTGCCCATGGTGTAATTCTGTAACGGCCCACAAATCTCTTGTGCCGAACAGTTTTTTTTAAATTGCAGTCCGATTTAACTTTACGAACGGACATTCTTCTAAAACTAGGTTTGGAAGAGGAGGAATGATGATTTTAGAATTTGTATTTTAAATTAATGATGATTTTAGAATTCTTATTTTATATTAGTGAGGATTTTCGAATTAGTATTTTGAAGGCAATTTCCGAAGAACCTGATTCCAAAAGCTTGATGGATGTCAGCGATGAGATTTTTAAAAAAGTTTTTTCTATTAAGTATTAAAAAAAACTTTTTTCGCTAAGGCTCAGGTCAAGATTACGGTAACGAGACCGTACGGCTTATGAACGAAACCGTAACGATTGAAGAAAATATTATAAAAATACTTAAAAGAAAAAACCTCATCGCTGACGTCCATCACGCTTTTCGGAGTCACGCTTTTCGGTAAATGCCTATTTTGAGTTTTTGGCACAAGTTCACTTGGGGGGGGCTCCGCTTCACTTGGGGGGCTTTTTTTGGGGCGTTCAAAAATAGTGTTAAAAAAACAAAAAATTGTAAATTTTCTTATGCGGTCTCGTTCGACTAAGCTGTACGGCCTCGTTAGCGTGAACTTTTTCCTAAGCCTGAGCGTTTATTAATGTGAAAACAATCTTTAAAAAAGTTATCTTTAAAAAGCCCTCCCAAGTTAAAAAGAACCGAGTTTTTCGGGACCACTATACTCCAGTTTCGCCAAATTTTTCAAATTCTTCCGTCTTTTCAAAAACTTTTCAAACTCTTCCGTCAATATTCGAATTAGTTTGTTTTCTCAAAAATTTTGAATTCCTATTTTAAGATGGCGAAACCAAAAGGAAATCCTGCAGCATCGGCTGTGAGTGTAGCGACTGAGAAGCCTCACTGTCTCAGCACTATTCACGTGAATCTCCCTGTTTCAAGGGTTAGTTAATCTATATTAACTTATCACAGGTAAACGACAATCTGGTGGAATTTCTATAAGATGATTGAGTTTCAGGCCCCACTGCAATTTTAGAGGGCTTTCGTCTTTTTTTTCAAACTCTAAACCAAAAATTAAGCCCTTTAACAAACTTCACCCGCTACGCCGACCAGGGTGTTTCTTAGCACCCGCACAACTTTATTCGAGCGCCTAGATTTTTTTCTAAATTTCAGAGTTCAACTTTCAATTTTTCCAATGATTTGGACTTTCCCTACGAAAAAAACCATTAAAAAAATTTCCCAGGCGCATAGATTTCAATGTTTTTTTTGGGGTTTTTGGTTAGCGCATTCATTTTTTTACCCGCAGTGCGAGTCAGAGAAACATCCTGACGCCTACGCCCTACGCTCTTTAGTCAAACTTTTCCTTCCGTAATCAGCTCACCGAAATCCTCTTTACTAGTTTCTAAGCTCTTTGAGTGTAGGGCGTTGGCGTAGGGGGTGGAGTTTGTTAATGGCCAAAATTAATTGTTTGCCATTAGTTGTTTGCCTTACGCAAAGTAAAACGACTTCCTAACTAAATTTTTCGTTGAAAAGAGTCTATAATAAACTAAGCTTTAGGTGTGATTTGTTCATCTGAAGTGAAAATCTGAAGTGAAAATCTGCACCCGGTCGTCGTCTCTTATAATTTTTCTTCAAACCTTCGTTTTTTTCTTCAAATTTTCGGAAATTTACCACCGCTTATTCGTGCAAGGGGCTGAATTATTAAGAAGAGAAGGAGACAACAGAAAAGGTCTAGTTTTCAAAGCTCACTCGCATCCTGGGGTTAAATAGTGACCGGATCGGTCCCGTCGGCGGATACATGTACACACACTATTGACAAAAATCTCCCTCTCTTTTCTTACCCTTTTCCTTCATCCCCTCTTCTGTTTTCCTCCAAACTTTGAGCGGCGGATACATGTAAACCCAAATTGGGCGGCTTCATTTAACCCCTGCTCGCATCTCATAAAACTGGGCGTCTCATAAATTCACTTCTTTATTATTTGTTCTATAGAACTGCAGGTGATCTAGAAAAAACCTTAGAGAATGTTGAAATTCAGACAAAATTTATACGATCATTTTTATGTGAGCATTACGGGACGAGAGTATTCTTTCAGGTGGTCGTCCATCCTCTAGTGCTGCTCTCCGTTGTGGATCACTTCAACCGAGTCAGCAAGACGCAGAATGTGAAAAGAGTCGTTGGCGTTTTGCTTGGACAACTCAAGAAAGACAAAACACTCGACATCAGCAACAGCTTCGCAGGTCGGTTCTTTCCATGGATCGTATGCAGGCGTTAAATGAGACCGGTCTAAGGCATGTTTGTACGCGCCGAGCGATTGGAAAAAGGAATGGGGGAAGACAGAAAGAGTGAAAATAATAGTGGAGAAAAAGTGTAACAGAACGTAATGAGAAGAGAATGTAGATCATTCTCGGCGCGAACATGTATGCGCCAACATAGCTGATCTGGTGACCATTTAACCCCTGATCGTGTGGTCTTGTTTTATTATCTATTGTCGCCATAGCTCATTAAAGGTCTCTTTCAATTGTTGAAAAATAAAGGAGCGCTCTTCTAACTGGTGAGTCTGGAATGAAAAGCGAAGTGAGGGAAGGTCAGAGAAGAGTGAGCTCATCATTCTCCTATACTCCTCCCCTAAAAAACGCTGGTTTATCAACAGTGCTAGTTTCCTATGTTAGACACCCCTCTGCTTCCACCTTCATTGAACCTCTTCTACTCGCTTATTTTCAAATTACGAGACTCTGAGACGAGGTCCACTCGCTCTTCGATCAATTTTAGAGTTAGCTTAGAAATCTGATTAAAGTTCCATTCGACGAAGACGATAAAGACCACAAGACATGGTTCCTCGATATGGATTACCTGGAAAGCATGCACTCAATGTTCCATAAGGTTGCTGCAAAGGAGCGAATAGTGGGATGGTATCACACAGGGCCGAAGCTAGACAAGGTCAGTCTTCTCACTAACATACTTATCCAATGTATTATGGTGGAAAGCTCGCTATCGGTTTACGCGAGAAGGCAAAGTTCTACCCCGCCACGAGGCCTACCTTCCGTCCGTGCGATAGGCTAACATGTTTCGTGGGAATTAGGCTTCACCTAAAAAAACCTCGTCGGGAATATGTTTCTAATATTTACACGCCCGTAAATTGAAAAAAAAATTTTTTTTTCTCGATATAATGTTTGTAAAACTTTTTAATTCATAATAGGACAAGAAGGAATAATTTTTCTCAAAAGATGGTTTCCCCTGCCACATCTCGTTTAGTTTTTCAAGGCAAGCGTTCCTTTCATAAAGAATCTACATGTTGTTTCAGAAAGACATAGCCATCAACGACCAAATGAAGCGATTCACGCCTAACCCCATTCTGGTGATCATCGAAGCCGAACCCAAAGAGTTGGGTTTGCCCACTGAGGCCTACATTGAAGTTCAAGAAGTACACGATGTAAGATTTCATGAATAATAACACTTATTGTTTTTAATAATAACATTTAACTATTTTTTCAAACAAAAGTTACACGCAACTTTTACTCTTTTTATATCAATAAAGTTTTTGTGAATCGTAAATTTTTTTCCCAAACAGTTTTAAAAGTCATTTTGAAGTGTGAGATGATATTTTACTGCACGATGAAGAACTTGATGTATAATCGTGAAGGTAGAAAAACATGGATTTTGCGAACCGCAACTAACGGTCGAAAATTCACACTGTTATTATTGTAAGTTCCGAATTTCGTTGTAGGACGGTACTCCTCCTATGAAGACATTCGAACATGTGCCGAGTGAAATTGGAGCAGAGGAAGCTGAAGAGGTTTTCGTCTTTTTTTAAACAAATTTTTTTTCTAATTTGGTAATATGAAACAGTGTGTCTATCTATGGGTCAAACCCACACTCCGGGTCAAGTCTATGCGCAAATGTATGCGCTTTTCGAGAATGTAATACAAATGCTCTGATCGTCTGCATCCTCTAATCTACACTGCAGGCTCTCGCGCTCTCTCAGAGTCCTGCCGCTTCCTCATGAATAGTCATCTTAATATAAACATTCTTTCTGGGAAGAAACATCCTACAAAATAAGACAAGCTGTATACAAAAAAAAAGCAAATTTCGGTTGTTGAATAGGGATAGATTTAAGCTTTTACAGCTACTTGAAAAAAGGTGTGTAGATCAGCATCAATAACCAGGGAACGATAGACTTAGAAAAAGGCTGAGGGCGTAAAATGAGAAATAGAGAATGCCATATTAACATGAAACTTTTTTTTTGAGAACGCATAGCTTTCATCTACAGCACGGGCTAGAAAACTCAATAATGCTGGACTCTGATAACAACTAACTTCATTCTTTTTGGATTAAGTGACGGAAAACCTGCACACCAATGTATCTCTTACTGTAGGTTGGAGTAGAGCATCTGTTGCGCGACATCAAAGATCAGACAGCTGGTACGTTGTCGCAGAGAGTCACAGAGCAGCTGATGGGCTTGCGGGGTCTGCACGCGCAGTTGGAATCCATCGAGTGTTATCTGAGAGACGTGGCTGCTGGCACGCTACCGAAGAATCACCACATCGTTTATCTCGTTCAGGTACCTCCCTTTTCAGTTCCCACTATACATATTTTCCACACCATAACCGTTTCAGTTACCTCTTTACCGTAATCTCTGTTCCGCTGCTTACTCTCTCCCTGTAGGAGAGACGACAAAAATCGACCCCGACCTGTGGATAAGCTTTTGCATGTGCAGTAGTTCGGTCATAAATAGTCTTAAGAGAGAATAACTGCTTCGAAACTGTATTTGAGACTTTCCGTTGGAATTGTTAGCACCCGCACAACTTTTTTCGAGCGCATACATTTTTGAAATTTCAGAGTTGAACATTCAATTTTTCCAATGATTTGGACTTTCCCTACGAAAAATCCGAGAAATTTTTTTTCCAAGCACATAGATTTCAATGTTTTTTTGGAGAGTGCATAGATTTTTTTTCCCGCAGTGTGGGTCAGAGAAACACCCTGATTGTTAGTTCAAAATCTTTCAATAGGTTCATTAGATACCAGATACCTCTCAGTCGATTCACGAAAAATAGAGAACATAGGCTTTTGAGTTATACCATAGTAAATGACGAAGAGACAAAGAGTTGGAGAGAGAAATGTTGACCTCCTTTCAGAAGTGATTTTTGAGTTTTTTTTTCAGCGGAAAAACCGAAGGCCTGTGGTACTAATTGATGAAAAGAACACTTTTTTGTGTATGATGATAATCGCCGTCTTGCCGAGTTTATTGATAATTTTCGTATATATTTTCTTCGATAGTTTGTCTGAATTGCGAGAACTGAAGAGAACCGCAGCTCCCCCTTATGCCAAAACAGCTCCCCCTTATGCCAAAACAGCTCCCCCTTATGCCAAAACTGCCCCTCCTTATGCCAAAACAGCTCCCCCTTATGCCAAAACAGCTCCCCCTTATGCCAAAACAGCTCCCCCTTATGCCAAAACTGCTCCCCCTTATGCCAAAACAGCTCCCCCTTATGCCAAAACTGCTCCCCCTTATGCCAAAACAGCTCCCCCTTATGCCAAAACTGCTCCTCCTTATGCCAAAACTGCTCCCCTTTATGCCAAAACTGCTCCCCCTTATGCCAAAACAGCTCCCCCTTATGCCAAAACTGCTCCCCCTTATGCCAAAACTGCTCCCCCTTATGCCAAAACAGCTCCCCCTTATGCCAAAACAGCTCCCCCTTATGCCAAAACTGCTCCCCCTTATGCCAAAACAGCTCCCCCTTATGCCAAAACAGCTCCCCTTATGCCAAAACAGCTCCCCCTTATGCCAAAACAGCTCCCCCTTATGCCAAAACTGCTCCCCCTTATGCCAAAACTGCTCCCCTTTATGCCAAAACTGCTCCCCCTTATGCCAAAACAGCTCCCCCTTATGCCAAAACTGCTCCCCCTTATGCCAAAACTGCTCCCCCTTATGCCAAAACTGCTCCCCCTTATGCCAAAACAGCTCCCCCTTATGCCAAAACTGCTCCTCCTTATGCCAAAACAGCGACCGATTAGCTATTTGTTGGACTAAAGAGCATTTTATCATTAGAAATTATTTCAGGAGGTGCTGAATCTTCTCCCGGACGTGACAGAACCCGACTTCGTGGATGCTCAGAATGCGCACGTGAACGACCGAATGATGTGCGTGTACATGGGTTCGCTGGTGCGAAGTGTGGTGGCATTGCACAATCTCATCGACAACAAGTTGTCCCTGCAGAAGACAGAGAAGGAGGGCACTGACAAGGAGAAGGACAAGAAGAAAGAAGAGAAGAAAGAAGAAGAGAAGAAGAACGAAAAAGAAAAAAAGAAATAGAAAGAGGGGGAGGGAAATGCTGTTTGGAGAACTTTGTTTTTATATTTATTTGATAATGATTCATTAAAAGTGCGTAAACAATGGATAAATGTATTTGTAAATCATGAATTGTGCCTTTTGAACATGACAAGGAATGACAGACGAAGGTTCAAAGTCGCTAAGAACGGGACACTCGCGAATTTTTTTTCATCTGCGAAGAATAACCCGCCCGACTATCGAAACCAAGAATTTCATCACTCAGACGTCTTTTTTTCAAGATATATTGAGAAATGTAAAACTGGTTGTTTTTCGTCGGGCAGGGTATATGAAGTAAGGCCTCGTCGGGCAGGGTATATGAAGTAAGGCCTCGTCGGGCAGGGTATATGAAGTAAGGCCTCGTCGGGCAGGGTATATGAAGTAAGGCCTCGTCGGGCAGGGTATATGAAGTAAGGCCTCGTCGGGCAGGGTATATGAAGTAAGGCCTCGTCGGGCAGGGTATATGAAGTAAGGCCTCGTCGGGCAGGGTATATGAAGTAAGGCCTCGTCGGGCAGGGTATATGAAGTAAGGCCTCGTCGGGCAGGGTATATGAAGTAAGGCCTCGTCGGGCAGGGTATATGAAGTAAGGCCTCGTCGGGCAGGGTATATGAAGTAAGGCCTCGTCGGGCAGGGTATATGAAGTAAGGCCTCGTCGGGCAGGGTATATGAAGTAAGGCCTCGTCGGGCAGGGTATATGAAGTAAGGCCTCGTCGGGCAGGGTATATGAAGTAAGGCCTCGTCGGGCAGGGTATATGAAGTAAGGCCTCGTCGGGCAGGGTATATGAAGTAAGGCCTCGTCGGGCAGGGTATATGAAGTAAGGCCTCGTCGGGCAGGGTATATGAAGTAAGGCCTCGTCGGGCAGGGTATATGAAGTAAGGCCTCAAAAAATTATAATTCTGCTGAGCAAATAAAATAAACACTCCGCTTAAGTCACGTTTACAACAAAAAAACCCTCAGTAACTTGAATTGGTAATTGTGACCGGTAGTTACATCTGCATCATTCCAAGATAGTATAGGTAATTGTTTGCCTATAGGTCCTGTAGAGGGGAGTCCTTTGGGATAGGTTAGTGAGGATCCTTTTGAGTCCGGAGAAATTTTTCCGTCTACACTCGCACCGCAGTCGGTCCTCTTCGCGACACCCATTCGTTAACCGGAGAAGGGCAAGAGGCTATTATACTGGCGCCTCGACTCGCCATTACAAAGTATATGGGAGTATCGGCTGATGTTTTATCCGGTGGCATGCCCAGGCCAGTCCGGCATCGCCCTCCTTTGACGAACTATACTATCCAATTTTGGTCCGCGACGGGCAAGCCCGCTATCTCCAATGCACTTGTGCAAAGAGACATCCTTCTATCCGCCACCTGAGGAAGCGCTCGATACCGGTGAGGATGAACCGGTCCCTTGCGATGGTGTGAACTTGTGGGCTGTAGTACCATCCAAGATATAAGACCATGGGTGCTATCTACATACATAGACGAACATTTTTCAGCGAAGAGAACGTTCGGAAGACAAACACTTTCAGGACCAGGGAATCTTTTATTATTCCGTGTTCAACCCCTGCTGGAGTAGTCAAATGAGCCGATTCTATATAATCCCGTTTCTAGGCCGTAGGATTTCTGCGTGTGTTAGGTCTAAAACTGAATTCATTCAAAAGCCTTCTGATTGAGAGCTTCCTGAAGTTCAACGCCCAAAAATGAATCGCAAAAAAGGAACTCGTTTCACTAATTTAAGCTAGTTATTTTTTTATAATCAGTTTGCCTCGCTAGTGCTGGGCCAGAGGCTTAGACCGTCAGACAGTCAAGGGTATTACAAAGTTTAGAAACATTCTGGCATTAGTAACGCAAGAATGGTGTCCAACGGTCTTTGATACCCAAAATGAAAGGCTAATTAATGTACTATTCCCCACAAACAACTGAATCAGACTGCTGAAAACTTAATCGGATAATATTGGTATGAAAATACACAAAAACGCTTTCCCAAAAACCCTGGCATTTTTGTGGTTTAGAAAAAAATGCTTACGCGGTTGATGTTTTTAAGAAGTACTTCAATCTTTATATAAATTTTAACAAGAAGCATAAAGCTTTATTAACACGAAAGTTGCTTTAAATGTTCTCGTTGGTTTTGCCTAGTTCATTTTAAAAATGAGTGATCTGTTGGACTGAAATATAAGTTGAGCAATCGTTTTTTTTTTAAATGTGAAGTAGGGGTTTGCCGAGCTCCGTAGTTCTGGAACTTCGGTTTACTCGTGAAACAATGTAACCTCTGAATAAAGCTATATATAATTCGCATTCTTTCGTTAGACTAAAATCTGTTTTTTCTTGAAAACTGCATCTCTCGTTCAACAGAAAAGAGGCCTTTCAAACCAATTTTTCCTCAATTATTCGCAGATGTCAAATTAAGTTTTTATAAATTTCATTTCAACGACGCTATTTCTCTACCTTCTTGAACTTTGTTTACTCACAAATCTGGAGCCATTTGCTGCCCTTCAACCTCTCATGAACCTTTTCCTTGTTCTAATCTGCTGTCTCGATTAAGCGATACAAGATAATGTCTAAAAAAATTTTTCTCGAGTCTATGAACTTTGAGTAATCTCTGATTTTGTTTTTAGTCAACTTAGTTCCTCCATTAATGGAGTCATCCATTGAGTCATCCATTTGAACGCATAACATAAATCTATTTCAGCTTCGTTGACATCAAAATGGCAGCTGAAGTCTTCACGAAAAAAGAAGACGACCTGTCTATGATTGACAGAGACGATTTGGTCGAGGTTACAGTTTAACTTAATTCATAGGTCACCTAAAATTGCCAAAAAATTTCGCAGGCGGAGTACCGGTTGCTAAAGAATTTTATCTCAGGTTTTGTGTAGAAATTTGATTCCTCATTATCAGGCGTTAAATGATACCGGTCTAAAGCATGTTTGTACGCGCCGAGCGAGTTGAAAAAAGGGATGGAGAGAGAGGCAAAAAGAGTGGAATGGAAAGTAGAGGAGAGGTAAAATAGAACGGAAAAAGAAGAGAATGTGGATGAATTTCGGCGCAAAAATTTATGCGCCAACACAGATGGTTCGGTACTATTTAATCCCGGCCATTACTGAAGCACGCCGTGCACGCTGTGTTCGCTGTGCACGCACGCTGCACGCTAAATCATTACTAATGCACGCTGTGTCCATTCGAAAATTCTTAACTCCGCTCCATGTACGGCGTGCATTAGTAATGATTTAGCGTGCAGCGTGCGTTCACAGCGAGCACAGCGTGGACGGCGTGCTTTAGTAATGGCCTTAATCCCTGCTGATTGTACTTTCTTTGATTTACTTTCTAGGTAAAAATTGAAAAACATTGCGGTTTCCAGTGGAGCGTTATTGGAAGCAGGGTTTTTTTTAGTGTGCAAGCAAGTTTTTTACATATAGGTGGATCCATGACACTTTTTTACACGACAGTTTGTTACACGATACTTTGTTAAAGGGCTTTTGTTTTTAGTGTGTTTTGACTACTGTATTTTTGGACAAATTTAGTCATTGAATCAACAAAGAATCAAGAAAGTGAGAAATTTTTTCACGCGGTCTCTTTCCTAAGCCGTGCGGCCTCGTCACCATACATTTTAACTAAGCCTAAGCAAAAAAATCTGTGAAGGGCGTGTAACAAATTGTCGTGTAACAAAGTGTATTGTAACAAACTGTCGCGATACCCATATAGGTCCCCCCGATGTGTAAAAAACAGAAACCCGCGGAAAGAAGGTCTGAAATGACTATTTAACCCCTGAGGCCGTATGCATGGAGCAATCCAAAAGGATTAAGAGCTTGGATTAGAAGTTATCCAAATACATTTCACTAATCCGGTATGCATGGAAGCTATAATACTTTTGGATTTGAGATAATCCGACAAAATTCGTAACCCTACTCCGGAGGTGGGTTAGCGAGCAATCCGAAAGGATTTGAGGCTCAATTTGACCCATTCCGTTCATGTTGCTCTTTTTGAAGTGTGACCCATTCCGTTAATGTTGCTCTTTTTTTTAGTGTTTAGAGTGCATTTAGTTATCGACAATTACAGTTTTTAGAGTGCCTTTTGATGCATTTTAGTGCTTCCGCTTGTCGCGTCCTTTTTGACAATAATCCAAGTTTAAGAAATCTGACATCCATGCATACCGATTTTCCTAATCCTAAATTTTTTTTATAACTTTTTTGGATTTTCTAATCCTTGGATTTGACTAATCCAGATTGTTCTAATCTGTTTTCCATGCATACGGCCTCTGATTGGAAGCAATTTCTTTTTTTAATTGATTTTTGACCGTAGCTTCTTTAACTTGAATGCAATGATAAATGGAATGCTTCATACTTTATCAAACACTGTAAAATAAGATGAATTATATCTGCATCGGATAAAAGCTTTCAAACGTAAGAAGAAAAAAACATTAACTCAAAAAATTCCCTTTCCGGGCGGTGGCCAAGAGGTTTTTCGTACCCCTTGGTAACCTATGGCTTAGTTTTTAATTTTTTAAAAATTAATTACAATCAAAGAAATAATATGTGATCTGCACAGCTCACCAAACTTAAGAAATTTTTCCCGGTCACCCGCCCTTCATCCCATAAAAAGTGTTTTACAGATGAAGAAATATAACTTATTCACGTAGCAGAAGACATATCGAGTGCATATAAAAATTACCGGCCTAAAAAATCCTTAAAGGAAAATTTGTTGGTTGGACGGGTAAAATTGGGTAAAACGGAGAAAAAAAACATTTGTGGTTGACCCCCCCCACTTCCCTCCTTGTACAAGGATCGCCCGGTCGCCCGCCCGGAAAAGGTTTTTTTCAGCAAATCTTGGTGAGCTATGGTGATCTGTAGTGCGTTTTAAAACAGAACATTAAATTTAACGAAACTTATTGTGTTACTAATTGTTGAAGATTTTCTTTATCGTTTCCAGGTTTTTAACAATGGCCGGCGAGCAGTGTCCAGTGGAGAGCCCTCTCTCGATGGAAGTGCCGATGAGGAGCGAGCCGCTTTATCTGACTCCGACCTCGCTAACATCGCCCGAACCCAGGTAAAACGGCCTCTATCCGCTCACCATCAAATAACCGTTTTTTTGCCGACTCCTACTCTAAGCTCTAATTTAATGCTTAATCATCCAGTTGTTTTCTGTTTCTAACTCTTTTTAGTCCTCTCGCCTCCTTATATTCTCAAGTTTTTTAGTCGTACTCTCTTTACTGTAGGCTTCCGCCCGAATCGGCTTCTGAATCTGGAAAATAATAGTCTTCCTATAACTCCTTCTTAATTCACATAACATAGGTTCTCACGGGAAACAAAAAACCTCCCGGCCCCGCCCAGGAAGGAATTTTCACGTTCATAAGCTTTAATCCTATGCAGATTTATTTCCTCGTGTTTTGTTATGGTGTTTGAAAAGTTATGTAGCAATCTATTTACCATTTCATTTAAGTTGAAGAAGTTACGGTCAGAAACTCAATTGAGAAATAACTTTCAATAACACTCCGCTGTAAACTTCAATTTGTTTGATTACTCAAATGTAAATCTAAAAAAATACAATATGAAATCGAATTTGTACACAAACCCCGCCCGGCCCCCCGCACGCGAAATTTTTTTTGGACAATTTTAGGTGACCTATATCACATATATATTTAAATAATCAAGTTTTTCAAACAAGTATGGTCCTCTGTACCGACTCCTACTTCCCTGCTTTAACAGAACCCATGTGAAAGGGCCTCTTCCTCAACATCGAACTGTAAAAGTGCCCTAATTACTTGATAATAGTGCCTAACGCAGGCCAACAGTTGTATCACTTTCAAGTGAATGTACACATACCAAACATCTCGTATTCATCCCCTGCCTGACCTTCCTCTCCGTTGAAATATTCCGTAAGGTTTTTCCGACAATCGCGACGCAAGCGAAGGGTCCCTCATCGGATGCGCTGGAAGAAGAATGCCTGGCGGAGGCAACGGCGAAGGCGAACGCCGATTGGCAAGACGTCCTTGGAAGCGGGCAACTCTTCAAGAGAATCCTCAGAAAGGGAACGGGAGAGAAGCCACGCGATGGCTGTCGCGTCCTCGTCAATGTCAGTACAGGCGAATAAAAAGAATGGAAAGAGAAACGGGCTAATTATTACTGTAGCTCAGAAAAAGCTAATCACGAGGTGACGGCAAGTTCAAGAGAGAGATCGAGAGCGTGTGTGAAAAAAAATGCATACTAAGAGAGAATTCATATAGTCATCACTTTTTGATAGCGCATACATTTGTGCATAGATTCCACCCTTAGTAAAACTTAGAAAAATACACTGAAAGGAAGCGGAGAAGGGTAAGAAAACGAAAGGAGAAGAGAAGGTAGTTATTTTCAGGTGGGAACATGTATACTTCAACTGGTTCGGTCACTATTCAAACCCTGTCAGAGGCCCGCTGAAATCGGGTCTCTAAGAAAAAGACCCGCCAATGACAGAAGAAATCGGTTTTATCGAGTGAAAAAGTGTTTTAGAAAAGTGTCCCTACTCACAAATACATATAAAACTGAGTCTTCCGAAAGTCGAAACATAGAGGCACTGACAGATACCCTACATTAGCATACAAAGCTTGTCAGTATTATTTCGGGTTTCTAATGGGTGCAAGTGTAATCGAAAAACGCACAGTACAAGTGCTTAGATACACGGGTTCAGTTTGAAGTCGGTGGGCCTCTGCACCGAAGTAAGAACCAACGATACGGTGTTTTGTACATAGCGAAAGACTGATTGATGTGGGGGGGGGAACGACGTGTTGTGGGTTTTCGCATCACTTTGAGACGAGTTCTTTAATCCTTGTACATAGCCCGTTAAAGTCTAATTTTTCAATCAGACCGTTCGGAGGTAATTAGAACTATTTTCTCTATATAACCCTTACTTTTCTGATCTCTACAGCCTTTTCTTGTTAAGTAACATGAACTGAGACTTGCCGAAATTGAGGCCTGCAAGCAGCAAAAAGGAAGTTTAGGCCGGGCTCGAAATTTTTCTCCAACGAGTCTTGAGAGAAGTGTGAAATTGCAGATAGTCGATGTTCTGTACGGCGTGGACTCGCATGAGAACCTGGAGTTCATTCTCGGCTTCAGCTATGTCATTGACGGTCTGATTTGCAGTCAATCAAAACATCTAGCATTCAAAGATGATCTTTGCAGCTTGAGAACTAATTACAGGAGCTATGTTAGAATTTTGACCCGAGGTCCTAACAGATGCTAAATTTTTATTTAAACTTGACGAAGTTCCCGGTTGAGATTATGAATGGGAAAAGCCCTGTTTGAAAAAAGTTGTGTAGGTCAGCCAGGGGTTTTTTAGTTGGCAAGAAAAAGGTATACGGCAAAAAAATTCACATAAGGGTCCCCATTGGGATTCGGAAAAACAGAGGCTCGCCGACCGAAGGTCTGACATGACTATTTAACCCCTGAGGTCAGCCAATTCCTAAGGGGATCACGGTAGTCCTGTTTTTACTTCTACGAGCGGTCAGTAGACATTAAGACATTATTGCAAGGGCAAAAGCGAGCCCCCATAGCTGAAGAATCGAACCGGCCGTTATTCTCTTACCGACAGTTTACTTGTTTCAAGTGAGAAATCTGGTCGTTTATTGCAGCCTGGGAGTTGGTGATCAAACTGATGAAAGTCGGAGAGTTGGTGGAATTGAAGTCTTCTGCTAGATTCGCCCACGGAGATGTTGGCCTTCCGCCTCATATTCCACCCAACCAAAACCAGCAGTACACGGTTCGTTACTGATTTAAGATAAAAAACAATGATAATAACAGTAACATTAATTATAACAATAATAATAAAATCATGATTTTGAAAAAAAATACTGATGATAATAGTATTATATAAATACTCACTCACTTTCGGTGTGAAATTTGACGGCAAATGTCAAATGATTTCTTAGCAGAAAAAGGATCAAAAGTTTGGATTGTGGATATCTAAATCAATTCATTTGATGAGTATCAAACTTTTTCATCCTTGCGTAGATTGGAAACACAGAACATTGAGAAAATTCGATCGATTAATCAACCACTTGGAGAAAAGCTTTTCCAGGGGCAGGAAAAAACCGAGCCGTCACTAACATGTTATGTATGACCCACCTTTGACAAGTGGTTCATCCTATCTCTCAAATTTCCTAAAACTCTAAAAGCAACGAAAGTAACCACTTTCTGTGATTTACTAATTTTCCTGCCATCCTGAATCGAAAACCTACCATTTTTGTGAGTAATCGCAGAAAAAATATTAAATGACAGAAAGTGGTTACTTTCGGTGTTTTCACAGTGAAAGGAAAGTTAAGTGTAAGGGTGAACAACTTGTTAAAGACCTCATGACCGGGAGAGAGTGCTACCGTGTGACAATAGAGTCCAGTTGTTCGACCTGTAGCATGAAGTTGTATGGATGGCATAAGATTACCTTGTTGATTGGCAAATTAAGATTCAAAGTCGGTAGGCTGCCACTTTCGTCGTCGAGGGTCCGGGAAAATATCTACTTTCTTATATACATATATTCGATTTTCTCATTTTGATGCTCTTCCCCTATCTTCAATTTCTTCAATCTCTGATTCTTATCTTCTATCAAAAATCTGTGTTGAATTTTTTTCTGTTAAAGGTCGAACTGTTGTCTTCGACGAAAGAATCCATATCCGAGATGGAGAAGAGCCGTCTTCTCGACTTTCTAGTCGACATCAAGGTTTTTTAATTATAATTTTTTAAGGAAGCTTTGTGCAGCATCTGAAAAGACATGTCCTGAACCACATTTAAGGACCTCCGTACCGATTTTAAGACTCAGCTGGGTGTAATTATATGCTGAGCGGATGACCCATTTGTAAGGCCTTCAGTTTCGTGGTTAAAATTGAGGCGAGGTATCAAAATTAGATCATTTACAATGTTAAGAAATTACTTTCTCTCGATTTTATGTATTTTTTCTCCAGCTCGCTTTTCATTATTCTAAACCTTCTTTCTCTTGAAGACTGGTTCTTTTCCCAGTTTGAAAAATGTACATACATTTGACCTATGGTTAGTTATTGTATCCAAGCGTTGAATGAGACATGCATAGCTCACCAAACTTGTAAAAGTTCTTTCGGTCGCTCGCCCGATCACCCAGAAAATTTTTTAGTGGCAAAGAAAATGTAACAAAATTTGATATTCAAGAAAAATAAATGTTTGTAAGTGAGAAAAATCGAATGTCAAACACCGGCCCCGGCCACGCAAAATAAAGTATCACTTGATTTCGGTTAACATACCAAAAATTTTGTTGACTTCTTCTCTCCCAACCCCTCCCCCCTCTCTCCGGTACTTTCTCTCTCCCAACCCCTCCCCCCTCTCCGGTACTTCCTCTCTCCCAACCCCTCCCCCCTCTCCGGTACTTCCTCTCTCCCAACCCCTCCCCCCTCTCCGGTACTTCCTCTCTCCCAACTCCTCCCCCCTCTCCGGTACTTCCTCTCTCCCAACCCCTCCCCCCTCTCCGGTACTTCCTCTCTCCCAACCCCTCCCCCCTCTCCGGTACTTCCTCTCTTCCAACCCCTCCCCCCTCTCCGGTACTTCCTCTCTCCCAACTCCTCCCCCCTCTCCGGTACTTCCTCTCTCCCAACCCCTCCCCCCTCTCCGGTACTTCCTTGTTGTTGTTGTTGCCGGCAAGCATCCCGCATCGAAGACTCGGTTATGAACACTCTCTTTAATGAGAGAAGTTCTCGTGTTCTTCGGACAAGATGCGTCCGGAGAAGGGTTTTGATGTCCTTTGCAGTCCTGAGACTGTCATGCTGCACCTTGTGAAGGCGGACATCGTTGTAGCAACCTGTTCATGCTATAGGCCTTTTGAGTGGGCGGTCAAGCCGGCCTAGCATCGTTTTGGGTGGGGGTAGAGACGTCTCGCCTGTCGTTGACCGGAGATAGGCAAGAGGCTATTTGACTGGCGCCTCGACTCGCCATTGAAAAGTATAGCGGAGTAACGGCTGATGTTTTGTCCGGTGGCATGCCCAGGCCGGTCCGGCATCGCCCTCCTTTGACGAGCTATACTACCCAGTTTTGGTCCGCGGCGGGATTTCTCCCGCTACCTCCCAGCACGAATTATTCGTAGGGAGGCATCCCTCTATCCGCCACCTGAGGTCGCGCTCGATTCTGGACTGGATGATCCGGCTCCATCCGTGACAGGCTCTTAAGGCTGTAGAGTCACGAAAAACGATCGAGTCCGGTACTTCCTCTCTCCCAACCCCTCCCCCCTCTCCGGTACTTCCTCTCTCCCAACCCCTCCCCCCTCTCCGGTACTTCCTCTCTCCCAACCCCTCCCCCCTCTCCGGTACTTCCTCTCTCCCAACCCCTCCCCCCTCTCCGGTACTTCCTCTCTCCCAACCCCTCCCCCCTCTCCGGTTCCCAAGGGTCGCCCGGTCACCCGCCCAAGAAACTTTTTTTTTTACATATCATGGTTAGCTACAGGGGTGTTTTAGTGTGAAAGAAAAAGGGATAGACGCCCGCCGAATGCGGGAAATTTTTTTCACATAAGGGTCCCCCCTTATGATTTTTCAAACAGAAACCCGCCGAAAAAAAATTCACATAAGGGTTTCATTTTTGCCCCCCCCCCCCGATTTTTCAAATAAAAAAATTTTTTTTCATAGGGGTCCCCCCCTTATGAAAAAAAACAGGCCCGTCAAAGGCGAAAATTTTTTTTCTCACATAAGGGTCCCCCTTACCTTTTTTTCACATATGGTTTCCCTCCCTAAAGATTTGGAACACAGAGGCCCGCCGACAGAAGATCTGTCATGACTAAATAACCCCTGGTTAGCTATGGAGACTTGTCTAAGGCATGTTTGTACGCGCCGAGTGAGTTGAAGAAAGGATAGGTGAAGGCTGAATAGAATGGGGAGGGAAGTATGCGGAAAAAATAGAACGATAGGAGAAGAGAAGGTAGATCATTTTCGGGGCGAACATGTATGCGCTAGCAAAGCTGATACGATTGCTATTTAACCCCTGATTGAAGAAAACCCTTGCTTTCGTGCCTTTTCACAGTTCGACTTTTTAGGAACGCGGCAACTTTTATTTCAACCGGGGAGAATATGAGAAAGCCATCTTTGTCTACCGAAGAGCAGTCGACTCCAGTCGAAAGAAGGACGCGGAGGGGAAAGCGGAGCGGCTTCCGGAGGAGATGTCTCTCCTCTTCTCCGCCCTCTACTCCAACCTCGCCGTCTGCTACTGCAAGGTCAGTTGTACGCTCCGTTGGGAGCAAGAAGTAAACCGCGTTTTCAATTGGTATATACACCCGCTAGAAGGGGTCAAGCCCGTCTGCTGTAGGATTATTTACGAGTGTCATGTAATATATTGAAAATTAAGCTCTAATGTTGATATGTTGGTATCAGTGAAAGCTAAGTCAACTTAGTTTTGGCTAAGAATAGCAAAGAAGCGGTATGGAACTTTTATTGTGTTGAATTTCTGGAAAGAGGCGAGATGAGACCTCCAAAACATATCATTAAGCATTATTGATATTCGGCCTTCAATTTTAGTAAGGACTGGAATCGAATAAAAATATTGTAGCTAGCGAAAAGTTCCTATAATGATGATAATAATAATAATAATAATAACAATGATAATAATAATAATAATTATTATTATTATTATCTTCCTCGCGCTTGTTCCCGCTTCGCGGCGGGGTACGCGCTCCCCTGAGATGCAGGACAGGCCTATCCTGGTAGAACCAGTGGCTGCCCGCTATATCACTGCTAGTGTAAATAGCAGCAATGGGGAGAGTCAGATTCGTGCATGAGCACTACCAACATTTCTTAGCCCCCTTGGTTTGGGTGGATCTGTCCGGGGTGGGAGTCGAACTCGGGACTCTTCGCACAATAGTTGTTGTTGTTGTTGTCTTGCCCATAGGTCCTGTCGAGGGGAGTCCTTTTGGGATAGGTTGGTGGTGAGGATCCTTTTGAGTCCGGAGAGATTTTCTCCGTCTACACTCGCACCGCAGTCGGCGATCCTCTTGGCGAGACCCATTCGTTAACCGGAGAAGGGCAAGAGGTTATTTTACTGGCGCCTCGACTCGCCATTGAAAAGTATAGCGGAGTATCGGCTGATGTTTTGTCCGGTGGCATGCCCAGGCCGGTCCGGCATCGCCCTCCTTTGACGAGCTATACTACCCAGTTTTGGTCCGCGGCGGGATTTCTCCCGCTACCTCCCAGCACGAATTCTTCGTAGGGAGGCGTCCCTCTATCCGCCACCTGAGGTCGCGCTCGATTCTGGACTGGATTATCCGGCTCCATCCGTGACAGGCTCTTAAGGCTGTAGAGTCACGAATGGCCACTGTTGCCAGTGTGTTTCGAGCGCACAATAGTCGAACACACTACCATCACGCCACTCCCGGACCTATAACATTGAGAATATACAAGACTCCGTTCAGTAAGAGATATCCGATTAGAAACATAAAGTTGAGTTAAGCTGGAAGACTGGAAGGCGGTTTTGGAAGCGGCGGAAGATTCGCTCGCAGTGCACCATGCGAACACCAAAGCGTTGTACCGGAGGGCGCTTGCGTTGAAAGAGATGGGCGACGCGGAAGGCGCGGTGGCTTCCTTGGAGACCGCCTCGCATCTGGACCCGAACGATAAGGTTTTTACCCTAATCAGAGCTAACAAACAGTCTTACCAGAATAGTGAGGGTACGTATACGCCGCCATTCAAAGACGAAACGAAAGCTAGCGATGAAAAGTAATCGTGCCTCGGCGTAAATCGAAAAAAAGCAATTCGAGTTATTAAAAGATGTTTCTCTTCTGTTTCCTCTCGCTCGCTTCTCATTATTCTAAGCCTTCGCTTGAATAAGTCGTTATGCTCGACATCAGAAAGTTTGGTTTGGTTTAATCTTAGTGAAATAAATTGAATCTGAGCTGAATGAAAGTTAATCAGGAAAAGAGTCGTTTAAAGGTAGTGCATCGGGAGCTACAGTTGACCAGGGCTCTCGGGCGGAACAGAAAAGAACACGAGAAAAAGATCTACCGGAAGATGCTCAGTGGAGCTGGCGACAGAGAAAAAAAGCTCAACGGAGGAGGAGATTCCTCCAAGGCGGGCGTTTGGTTCGGCGGTGCCAGGGGGCGGGGCTGGCTGGGGGGCGGTGCGCGGATTGCTCTTCTTTCCTTCTGCCTGCTAACACTCGCATTGTTTTTCCACTTTTTATTGCAAGTGTAGCATTGCGTAAGAGATGATGATGTGTGAAAAATCTTGTACTCCTCTCTTGTATTCAGGTTTCAACGTTAATCCGGAAAGTTATAGTTCATGTTAGAGTTAGAGTTAAAGTTAGAGTTAAAATTGTTGAATGTTGTAGTTAGACCTGAAGTATAACTTGATTTTTCTTTGAATATGAAAGTTATAAACTAAGCTTGAAATTTCAGCTCAAGCTTACAGTTATAATTCAATTTGCAATTTAGTCTTGAGATTTAAGTTTAAAAAAAACAAACTTTTAGTTATGACTTGACTTACTCGATAAGAAGGACAAGGTTCATTAATTTCGCTTGTTCTCGCATTGAGGATAGGTTTGTTATGATTCCAGTATAAAGATGTGATACTTCGAGTCTTTTAATGACGAGTAGATCCTAAGTTTAGCCAAGGTAACCGCCGTAGAGGGGCGGAGAGAGGAAGAGGACATTGGGAGAGAAAAATTCTCCCTCCCAACAAGTATCCACTCTCCAGTTTTGCTCAACTCATCCTAGTACTAAACAAGCAATTCATTCATTCTCGCAATTCTACGATTCATTCCTCCGAAATTCCTCTGTGTGTAGTTAAGTATCTTTCTCTCCTTCTTCGTGTTATATGTGAATCAATGAATGAAATGTTATATGTATCTCCAATGTGATAGTTGATGTAATCTTATGTACATAAATTTGCAGTGTTCATTTGTTTATGTTCTTCTTTAAAGAGCACAATGATTAATTGTTTTCAATCTTGTATGGTTTTGGCGTGAACCAAGTAAAAAAGATACCACATCTTCGTAATGGTCGAGCAATGCGTCAAGAGAGAAAGAAAGGGATGGAATGAAGTGGATGTTGGATAACAACCTATTCAGCGATTAACGTTTCATCAACCGTGTCACAACTTGTTCGATTGGATAACTCTTATATAAAGATACATTTAGAGAGGAAACAAAGAGCGAAAGAGGGAGGGAACATGAGAATGGTTGCACGAGGGGGAGAAAAATCATTGTGTTGCCGTCGTTTTTTACATGCAGTTCTGTTCTCCACCGCCTTTTCGCGAAGCTCTCAACTCTCGATGTAAAATTGTGGTTGCCAAGAGTTGAGTCTCCAGATGATCCGACTGCTACTGGCAGTCTTGACCCACTCTCTCATTTATGTAGCCATCTCCTCCCCCTCTAAGCCTCCTCTACGATGCAAAGGCATTCAGGCTCCTGGGAATCTCTGTCAGTCTCTGAATATCATTTTCATTCTTCAAATGACATTGCCATTCTCTAAAGGGCATTTCCATTCGAGAGCAAAGCGAATTAGCGCTTTTCAGTCTAAGGAAATGATTGTTAGGGTGAACGTTATTAATCGTTGAGCAAGTGCCTAGCGTGTTATTGTGTATCGAATGAGTTTAATTGAGTTATGAGCCATTCTGAGAAGAAATTGTTTTAAAAAACTGATTTGTTGGAGTGCATTGCACCTAAAGCGAGCAGTCGATTGATTGAGTTAATGTAGAGAACATCTACCGACTGCCACTGGCAGTTAAGTTACAATCACATAAGAATTTTTCTCGAAAGACCTTCAACTTAGTAAAGAAGAGCACTCGCAGCTCGAGATAGACTGAAATAAACAAGGCCCGAAAGGGAATTGGTTTCAGCCTTGGTGAGTGTTTGGAGCAAGAAAGCAGAGCCAACAAGGCATTACCGAATATCCGATAAGGACTTGTCGTCGATGAGATATCAGAAAGAAGGAGAGCCTGATCTGGCGTCCAGTGCTCTTTTAGCGACAGACCCCACTCCGTGTCCAATTAAGAGCTGCTCGCTGAAAATATCTCTTAATGGGAAGAATGAAGATGGTTAGAATTGCCTGCATTCTATGGAGTTGGATAGAAATAGCGAAGATATTGTTATCAAACAAAAATAAATCGGAAATAAATACTTTTTCTCATGCCTAATGTATACTAGTAAATATTAAAGTTGTTTGATAATTAAACTTCTGATCGTAACTGGTTCAGAGTTATCGATGAGTTGTTCACAGTCATCGCTAACAAGGTTGATAGAGAGGGTTTAAAAATCAGTAAACATGAACAGAAGAATTAGCAGATGTAGGATTACCCTGAAGATCTTAGTAGACCGCTCGGCTTTGCAATCTTCCAATTAAGAAAGGTTCGTGGGAAAAGAAATTGATTAGGACGAGCGAGAATAAAAGGGAACACTCGAGTGATGAAAAGGACGAGCGAGAATAAAAGGGAACACTCGAGTGATGAAAAGGACGAGCGAGAATAAAAGGGAACACTCGAGTGATGAAAAGGACGAGCGAGAATAAAAGGGAACACTCGAGTGATGAAAAGGACGAGCGAGAATAAAAGGGAACACTCGAGTGATGAAAAGGACGAGCGAGAATAAAAGGGAACACTCGAGTGATGAAAAGGACGAGCGAGAATAAAAGGGAACACTCGAGTGATGAAAAGGACGAGCGAGAATAAAAGGGAACACTCGAGTGATGAAAATGATTTATTCATAAAGGAATAAGAAAATTTTTTAGTGCATACAATAAATATTTTATTAAAAATTTTTCTCAAATAATTTAAATTTTTAGAAGCTTTTGTGTTAATTATGAGAAATAGTGAGTGTTACAACTCGAAGGGACGAGCAGACGAAATAGTTGCAATGATTGCAAGTTAGAAAGATGAAATTGAAACAAAGGGGGGGGGGGAGACAAAGACATCAAACTTTCCTGTAAACTTTATCCACATACAACAACCGAGCGAGATTGATTCCACAGTGCATGTTTCGATTTAGGGGAAAATTTTGCTTTTCTAATCTATGAAGTTATTACCTTCCTTCAGGATTATTCTATGAAGTAAGCTTATCCTCGGAAGTCACCAATGCCACAATTGATGCGCAGACTGACTTCTTCTGCGTCAAAGAAAAAGGATACTGCGGAGCTGATGTGCCCATTTGGATTCATACGAAGACGATCAATGGTAGCCAATGTGAGTTAGTCAAGAAGGCGATCAAAAGTTGAAAGAAGAAACGCAGTTTACTGAAATTACTTTGTGACTGAGAAGACTATGCTCAAGTTTTAGTTCATTTCGTTCAAGGCCCTCATTAAGATGTTTTGGGAATTGGAACACGATTACATCAAACCATTAGATTCACATTCCATTATATTCTCTGGTTCTTGATTATAAGTATGAGAATCCAGAAAGGAGACTAAAACTCGATCGTAACTTGAAATTCAAAGGCTCTTGAGTTTTGATAAAGCCCGAACTGGTTTTGTATAGCTGAAGAAGTCACTGCAAAGGCAAGTGCAACAAAGGCAAGAGCAACAGTTTGCTTCTTTGTTTTTCCATCGAATTTTACCCTCTGTAGTTATTATTTTACAAATTAACATTATTTGAAAACAAATTTCATTTGGATGAGTTAACGAACTGAATTATTCATAGATCGTTAATGAACGAATTAAAAAATAAATACAGAATCAGAAACTAATATTTCAAAAAAGATTATCTTCTGTAATCAGACGCCGCCTACAGCATCGGATCCCCGTCAAACATCTCGGATTACCTACAGGAGAAGAAGCCGCTCTGCTTCGCGTGGTCCATGAGATACGCCCAGTTCTCTTTCCATACCGACTACAGACACACTTTGAGGTGCATTGACCTCCCGGTAGTGGACTCTGCCAAGGTTAGCCAGTTGATAACCTGATATACAAACTCATTATTTTATCCATTCATTGTTTCAATTATTAATTAACTCACTAACTCTTTCATTATTTGATTAAGTCATTTATTTAATCACCCTATATATCATATTTTCTTCTCAATTCCCAAGCATATTCCTTGAAACTTCTTAGAACTCCATCTTCGCCGAAGAACCGATTTTTGACTTTCTTAAATTTTACATGAGAAGAAATTGTTCCTTTTTGCATTTAAAAAAAGTTAACAACTTGGTCATTTGAAACCGTTGAATCCTCATTTGATAGGTAACAGGTAAGCAAAAAATCAAAATAGCTGAGAAACTGAGGTTCTTTCTCTGGAATTATAAAATTGGTATAGAGTTGCAAGTGTTGCAAGTTGCAAATTGCAAGTGCATGCTTTAATTTATCATGTGAGAAATACAAGTTAAGGATCGAACTGGATTTTGAACGAAAAGACGAACTTTGGGGAAAACAAAAATGGTTGTAGTTTGTGTAAAAAAGGAGAAAAAGGGAACAGAGTGAAGAAGAGAGAAAAAGTTGGAGACAAAGGGAATTAGGTAAAGAGAGAGCTGCACTGTGTACATTGCGCTTATTTGCTACTTGTATGATTTTCACATAGTTTCTTATTCAAGCTTTATGCAACATGTTCCAGCGCGGATTTCTTTAAATCACTCTCGTTTGCTCACTTTTTTCGCTTATCTTTCTCTCCCTCTCTCTCTTTCTCATAACATATAAACTCTCCTTTTCTCTCTTACTATCTTTATCTCGCTCTTTTCCTATCTCGATTTCTTCCTCTTTCTCTCTCTCTCTCTCTCTCTCTCTCTCTCTCTCTCTAAACTGTTTAAGTTTTTCTTCTGAATGGTAAGATTACACTTCTTTTTATATGAACATTCATGTATCTCGAGGGCCAACACGATCCATGTGTTTCTTTTTTTAAATGCTAAGACAACAATAGACAGGTAAGCTTTCATCTAAGAAATTCGATGTAATACATTATAACAGTGAAAAGGAATGAAATGGGATTAAAAGGGAGAAATAAAAAAGAATGAAATGGTCAGAAGTGAGAAAAATATGATTAAAAGCGCGCAAAAAAGCTAGTCGAGGAGCAGGGTCGTACCCAGCCATGTCTTTTTCACCAGGGGTGAATTGAATTGAATGAGAGCGTTATAACTAATGATAAACCCAGTGACCCAGTGTATAAAATGGAATTTTACGAGTCCGAGGGGTTGTTAAGATAATCTACTCATCTGGTTCTTCCTCTGGAGTGCATGTGATTGGCACAAGTGGCCTGCTCGTCTGCAATCCTGGTTACGCTGCGGCTGGCCAGTCAGTTTCTCTGTGTACCCGAGACGGATGGTACCCGACGACCAAGCTGGGCCCTTGCCGCATACAGAGTGGTCAGTTTATGAGTTGCTCGTCGATGTTTAGTTAATTAAAGAACAGACTATGCTCGTAAAAACTAGTCTGAAAACAGGTAATTTGGCGAGAAGCGAACTTGCGTCCGAAACATTTCCTAGTTATAAGAGAAAACTTATTAAAAGTTTATATAAGTTTTAAAAGTAATAATAAAATAATAATAATCTTTCTCGCGCATGTTCCCGCCTCGCAGCAGGGTACGCGCTCCCCTGAGATGCAGGACAGGCCTATCCTAGTAGAACCAGTGGCTGCCCGCTACATCACTGCTATTGTGAATAGCAGCAGTGGGGAGAGTCAGATTCGTGCATGAGCACTACCAATATTTCTTAACCCCCTTGGTTTGGGTGGATCTGTCCGGGGGAGTCGAACTCGGGACTCTTCGCACAATAGTCGAACACACTACCATTATGCCACGCCCGGACATTAAGTAATATAGTAAAAGTTTTAAAAGTAATATAGGTACATAAATACCAAAAAATAAACTATGTAACAAAAAAGCATTCTTTTTGAGTTGTTCCCGTCTCGGAGCTATCTCTGAATAGAGATTGTCGAGTCCTTCCAGCAGTGCAAGGAGGAACTGTTCTTTACTCGGCAGCTCCCGTAAAAGGTGCATTCTTACTTTCTAATTCCCCCTTTTTCTACTCAGGGGTTTTCCAGATACTCCTACACAAAAGATAAACTCTGCGTCTCTATCAAGGGCTCATCAAAACCATTGCCCATAGTTATCAAAAACTCTGCACCCGCTGTCAGGAGGTGATGTGAAGCCCTAACCATACTAAAAACTATGCGTAGTCCTTCCGAAGATCTTACAGAGAAAACGAAAAATGGAAATTTTCAGGGACCTCTTCGGAAGGGTTCATCGAGTTATATTTCAAGTTTTTATTATCACGCAATGTTATCTATTCTGAGCTTGATGGGGTAGTAGGGAAGATTCAGTTCAGCAGAAGTTTCATGAGCTACGGGTTGAAGAGCCTGGAAGCGGTAAGGGAAGATGAGAAGAAAGGATAAGGGCTGTTGACAGTCTTTTCAAAGCGGCCATTCAGGAAAAAGGGAGAAGTGAATAATGACGAATGATTGATTTACTGATGTTACATAGCAGCCGTTCCGGGGGTAAGGGAAAAAGAATAATGAGTATAGTATATGTATATGCAGAGTATAGCCACTCATCTCTTTTTTCTGATAAAAATCTAAATTTTCTCGCTTCTATCAAATGCTTTATAAAACTATCTATATTTTTCTATCCCTCTTTCACATAGTCTATCATTACTTTTCTCTACTACTCCATAATTGTTCAAACGCTGCTCCCACTTTTCAGTTTCATGCCGATAGCGTTAGCAACATGAGAAAATGATTAATAAGACTTTCAGGCTTGCTAAAAGCGGGTTCGTTGGCGACAATTCAATGCAACTTCGCTTACACACCAGCGGGTGAGAGTGCCTCGAGTTGTGTCGATGGAAGGTAAGGCACATATCCGTTAAACTCAGATTGAAATTCATTTAAAACATTTAACGAAAGGAGAAAAAGGAGAAGTAAAACTTGGAAAAATGCACAAGCACTTCTTTTCCCCCTGTAAAGTCTGGGTTTGTATTGGTTTTTAATTCCTATTAAATTCTTATTCAAATATCTACCATTGAATTCGTAAATAAAAAGATAAATTAAACGTTTATGACTGAATTGAAACTTTCCGAAAAGGCAGGACCATGCGAAAAAAAATAACACTTTCTTGCATCAAAACAGTAAAGTTTTTTGTGAATACAAACAATGCTTAAGATGGGAGCCTGCAGAACTGGCCACTTGCCATCATATATCAACGATCAAATGCCCTCCACCTTTACCGGTCATTAACGGCAAGGTAAGCCGATTATCGATTAATTGAATGGTTTCACACACTTTGCCAAGCAGTCTCTTCAGGAAAATCAGTTTCTTCTCTAGAAGAAGAAATTATAAAAATTTGGACCATCTTCACCGAACGCTATGCGTAAATCAACGGAAATTACTAGGAAAAGTGTTGTTTAATTCAATTCAATCTGAACGCTATATTTACGATGTAATGAGACATGAAGCGCCATTGATTTGAACAACTCCATGTGATTCTCCCTTTCTCGATGTTGATTATGAAAACGTAGAATGTTAGGCTGGAGTGTCGATTATGGTTTGGACGTTACGGCCTCAAGGTGTCCTGCTAGAGACCGAAGCCTTCATTCTGGGCGATAGAAATGAAGAGCGAGAAGTGGATCGACCGCTTATAGTCATGAAAAAATGTAATGAACGGGAAAATAGTGGTGTGTTAAGTGGAAAAGAAAATTGAAGCTCCATAGTTCATAGGCTGTCTGCAGGTATACATACACAATTGGAGGGAAGATTTACAGCAGAAGCCGTCTAAGGTTTGAGGAGAACGGGTAAATGTAATACAGAAAGGGGATGCTCCGTACTAGCTGTCTACGTTAAAGGGATGGGACGAATTTACTAGAGAAGAGAGAAAATAATGAAAAGGCTCCGAAGCATCCATTCACGTGTAAGGCGAACTGAAAAATGTAGCAAAGAAGGAAAGGAAAGAATTAAAAGGGCTCCGTAACAACCGCTCACAAGAGAGTGGAAGAGACGAATGAAGCAATGAAAAATCGAACAGTTTCACGGGGAGAACCGATAAGATCTATGGCTGTTTTTTCTTCAGTTGACCTACGTTATCAACGACGGAGGCGCCTTTTCGGCGGGGAGTCTGGTTCGACTGCAATGCGGCGAGGGCTTCATGGTTGAAGGCGACGATACTATTTTGTGCGGAGAGAACGGGTGGTACCCTGGCGCCATCGGAAGTTGCGCGCCAAATGTTAGTATCTACGCAGGCGTTAGAAAGAATTTAAAGTGCCAAAGACAGGACTAATCTATTTTCAGGCGCACGACAGGACTGACCAAACCAAAAGACCTTTGTAAACTCTTAGGAGTTGGGATAAAGTAACTTTTGGTATTCAACACAAATGGAGATATTGTATATTTTCTCCTCCTCTTAAATGAATATGTTTCTCCAGGAGCTTCTGATAAAGCTGAGAAAAGAGTAAAGTCAATCATTTAACTCAAATGTTCCAGATTTTCCGCTCAAAGCGCCAAGTCAGTTGAGTTACTAACGTTCACTAAACCGTCTGAAGAAAAAAATAACTCTCGATGTGTTTTGATGATAACTTGAATGTTCAGCTAAAAACCGTCGAACTTCCTTGTCGTCATTGGTTCACGTGAAAAATGCTTAAGAACCGCTTTTCTTATCGCCGTTTCTCGAATTAACTTAACTAAAATAACAAAGACTCGAATGACGAATGTTTACTAAACCTCACTCGCAGCGAGGCAGATATGAGTTTAGTGACGAAAGAAAACGCCCCTTCTTGCAGAGCTCGACATGTCCCTCCCTGGATGAAGTGGAGGGCGGTCGCATTTCGTACACTCTCCCGTCCACACCGAATGCTCAGGGCAGCACAGCTGTGCTCGTCTGTGAGGGGGGCAGCGTTCCTTTTGGCTCGCTCTCCACCGTCTGTATCAGTGGAACTTGGACTAATCAACTTGGTTCTTCCACTCACGATATTGTTCTATCGATTATTGATTCATATTGATTTATTTATCGCCGAAAGATGATTTGTTCATCGCTAACATGGTTGACAGAGAGGGGATCTAGGAAATTTGAAAAGAAGAATAAGCAACAAAGGCATAAAACTTGAGAGTTTTAGTAGATGACTTGGCGTTTCAGTTTCTTACTAACGAAGAGTCTACGACTATAGTCATGACTTGGCGTTTCAGTCTTTTACTAACGAAGAGTCTACGACTCGTTCGATAGTCGAATTCGTCGATTAGTAAAGCAATAAGAATGTACGAATGTTAGTCCTTGCAATAAAGAGAAAAAACCCCGCTTGAGAAAAGTGAATGATATTTTAAATCTTATCGAATCTTCTCCTGCACTTGTCTTTGGGATCATTTAATTTTTTAAAAGTCTCAAATCATTAACCTTGACTCATATCTAAAGGAACTTGTGGAGGAGGAGGAACAACCGCTCGAGGAGACCAGACAGGACTCAACTGCCCCCGGCTGGTTAACATCTTGAATGGCAGGATATCGTACTCATTCAACGGTGAATATATGACTTTTTTATCCTTCAACGCTGACCACTCGACTATTTACTTATTTTTAGTCACTACGAGACTATTTACTCATACAATAGAAAATACTAAGAAATTTACTAATTTAATATTCACTACTGGACTATTTTCTGATTGAATAGTGACTACTAGACTATTTACTCACATTATAGTGACTAACGGGTGATTTAAAAAAGGGGACTATCTAATTTTTCAATTGCTACTATGGGATGGTTATTTGTTGATAGTACCCCCCCAACTTATTCCGTCGAGTATGATAGTCGAACTACCAGTTGATTAAATTATACTTGCTCAACTTTGTTGTGTTTCAAAAGTGATTACCATGTATATGCAAAACAGCTCGAATACAATTTTATTCATTTTGTAAAATACAATTTGAGACTGATCGTCTTTTATCATCTAAACCAAAATAGTGCGAGTTTCTTTCAATTTAATGAAAAGTTACATCTCAGTAGAATCCGAAATTGATTGCTATATCCAGTGTTCTACTAGTTGAAAACAAAATTCAATCATGATAACTAATTCTGTGTCTCAAGTTAAATGAAGAAAAAAAAAAGAAGTTATAATTTATCTTTGCTTATACCGTATCTTAAGTTGTGCCGTTATCAAACCGTATGTTGATTTACACGGTAAGTAAATTTGCAGAAAATGGCGGTCTCTTCCCACCAGGAACGGTCGCGACTCCTATTTGCAACCTTGGGTACTCTTTGTATGGTTCGGAAGCAGCCACCTGTCTTCCAACAGGCAAGTCTTCCTTCTTTTCCATCCACTCCGTTTATTCAATTCTTTATTTCTTTGCACACAAGAAAGACATGCAATGGAAATCTGTCCCAGGTTGCGATCTCAGTTGAAATTGTGTCATCGGTTAACAGCATATTCACTATCCATTCACATCAAAATAACGATGTTCACAGTTATCATATATTCACAGTAAAACAAGAAAAAAAGTCACTGTAGAACGATTAGTATTCACAGGAAAAGAAATCAATCACAACTTTAACTTGGAATCAGAAACAACCACAGAAGGTATATGCTCTAAATTAGCCTTTTTTAAAGCGGATGGAGAAGAATTCAAAACAAGCTGGGAAGGAAGCGAGTTCCACAGATTAATACACCGGGATGCACATGTGCTGTGACCCGGAGGAAACTTGAAGGGAAGAGTAATTCTAAGAGCATGAGAACTGCGACTGTAATGAGGCACAGGCGAGATTTGAAATGAACATGAGCTATCGAAAAGAACATTGCGATAAATAGCTTTATGAAGGAAAGAGAGTTCAGCAATTGAACGTCTATATTCCAATGTTTTCAGATCCAAATAAGCAAGTCTAGACAAATAGTCAGTTTTAGATAGACCTGCTCTGACGAATAAGCGCCTGGTAAACAATATTTGTATTTGTATTCTTTCAATATCATTAACATAACCGAATGCCTCAAGGGACCAAACTTCCGAGCCATGCTCAAGAAGAGGCAGAATATAGGTTTTAAATGCTTTAAGCAGTACATGGATGGATGAAGTTTTGAGAGACCGAAAAATTATATTCATGCAATTGTACGCTTTAGCTACCATGATATCGATGTGGTTGGAGAAATAAAGAGAGAAATGGAAGTGAATACCTAAGTCAAGTGCTTCAAACTTATCCAGCAAAAGGGTCTGGTCAATGAAATACGACTTCTTAGCCTTAGTTCTACGGCAGTGTATCACAAGAAATTTAGGTGTTGAGATGAAGAGAGACCACTTGAAAGCATAATCAGCAATTGAATCAGGTGCAAGTTGTAGACGAATGGGGTCTTAGGAAAACAACTTAACATCGTCTGCGTGCAAGAAGCAGTGCATTCCTTTAGGTATTGGAAGTGAATACCTAAGTCAAGTGCTTCAAACTTATCCAGTTCAACAATGTCATTAATAAATATTGTGAAAAACAAAATTAGTTCAACAATGTCATTAATAAATATTGTGAAAAACAATGGCCCTGAGCAGCTTCCTTGAGGGACACCCATGGCAGTTAGTTTTTCTTGAGAGAGGTTATTATTGATACTGACTCTGTAAGTGCGTTCGGTTAAGAAGGATGAAAATAGGTAGAAGAGCGAGGATTTCACTCCACAACATTCAAGTTTATAAAGAAGAAAACTGTGGCCCACAACATCGAAAGCCTTAGAAAAATCGAGAAGGCAAATATCAAAAGGCAACTTCTTGGCAAGAAGTGAAAGGTGCAGAGAAT
This sequence comes from Allodiplogaster pararmata, assembly GCA_964056735.1. Classification (NCBI taxonomy): domain Eukaryota; kingdom Metazoa; phylum Nematoda; class Chromadorea; order Rhabditida; family Diplogasteridae; genus Allodiplogaster; species Allodiplogaster pararmata. The sequence goes on from OZ057407.1 coordinate 15,761,740, forward strand.
GAGAGTGGACTAGAGAAGACACAGTAGAGCGTTTACAACGGAAACCAGCTTGATTAGGCTGTAAGATATGATTAGATTCCAAGTGGTTAACTATTAGATTGTAAATGTGCTTCTCAAGAAGCCTAGAAAGAGAACTAACAAGTGTGATAGGACGATAATTATTCACATCAGATTTAGAGCCCTATTTATGAATAGGCTTCACGATACCATGTTTCCAAGTAGCTGGTTAGTACCCAGTTGTTAAACAGTTAGAGAAGATTATTGATATAGGTGTTGCTAAGCTGAAATTGCATTTCTTGATAAAAAGGTTAGGGATGTTATCAGGAGACGAATTTAATTTGGGCACAATACGGTTAATCAATTCGCATACATCCAAAGGGGTCACAAGTGAACTGTATTCTAAGGAAATTGATGCAGTGGTAGAGGGAAGTGGTCCGAAATTTGGCTTGGTAAAAATAGATGAGAAAAAGTCAGAGAATGAGTCAGATATTTCTAGAGATGATTTGATAGTCACTTTGTTGATGATCAACGAAAAAATAGTGTTATGGGGTTTAGTACGGTTAGATATGGTACGGTAAAACAATTTAAAATTTTTAGGTAATTTAAAACAGTCTTCACACATGCATTCGAATTTCAAAATTTCTCTATGCAACTTCTTACATGTTTTGAAAACTATGGATTGCGGGGTCGATTTAATCTTAGACCCTTGAGAAAACTGAACATCCTTCTAATTTTAAAAGGATATTTCAAGTGAAGCTTCTTAGTTTGGGAATGAGGAACATGTTGAGATATAAGGGAGTTAACAACATCAGATAGCACATGAACAGATTGGTCAATGAGGAACATGTTGAGATATAAGGGAGTTAACAACATCAGATAGCACATGAACACATTGGTCAATGAGGAACATGTTGAGATATAAGGGAGTTAACAACATCAGATAGCACATGAACAGATTGGTCAATGAGGAACATGTTGAGATATAAGGGAGTTAACAACATCAGATAGCACATGAACAGATTGGTCAATGAGGAACATGTTGAGATATAAGGGAGTTAACAACATCAGATAGCACATGAACACATTGGTCAATGAGGAACATGTTGAGATATAAGGGAGTTAACAACATCAGATAGCACATGAACAGATTGGTCAATGAGGAACATGTTGAGATATAAGGGAGTTAACAACATCAGATAGCACATGAACAGATTGGTCAATGAGGAACATGTTGAGATATAAGGGAGTTAACAACATCAGATAGCACATGAACACATTGGTCAATGAGGAACATGTTGAGATATAAGGGAGTTAACAACATCAGATAGCACATGAACAGATTGGTCAATGAGGAACATGTTGAGATATAAGGGAGTTAACAACATCAGATAGCACATGAACAGATTGGTCAATGAGGAACATGTTGAGATATAAGGGAGTTAACAACATCAGATAGCACATGAACACATTGGTCAATGAGGAACATGTTGAGATATAAGGGAGTTAACAACATCAGATAGCACATGAACAGATTGGTCAATGAGGAACATGTTGAGATATAAGGGAGTTAACAACATCAGATAGCACATGAACAGATTGGTCAATGAGGAACATGTTGAGATATAAGGGAGTTAACAACATCAGATAGCACATGAACACATTGGTCAATGAGGAACATGTTGAGATATAAGGGAGTTAACAACATCAGATAGCACGTGAACAGATTGGTCAATGAGGAACATGTTGAGATATAAGGGAGTTAACAACATCAGATAGCACATGAACAGATTGGTCAATGAGGAACATGTTGAGATATAAGGGAGTTAACAACATCAGATAGCACATGAACACATTGGTCAATGAGGAACATGTTGAGATATAAGGGAGTTAACAACATCAGATAGCACATGAACAGATTGGTCAATGAGGAACATGTTGAGATATAAGGGAGTTAACAACATCAGATAGCACATGAACAGATTGGTCAATGAGGAACATGTTGAGATATAAGGGAGTTAACAACATCAGATAGCACATGAACACATTGGTCAATGAGGAACATGTTGAGATATAAGGGAGTTAACAACATCAGATAGCACATGAACAGATTGGTCAATGAGGAACATGTTGAGATATAAGGGAGTTAACAACATCAGATAGCACATGAACAGATTGGTCAATGAGGAACATGTTGAGATATAAGGGAGTTAACAACATCAGATAGCACATGAACAGATTGGTCAATGAGGAACATGTTGAGATATAAGGGAGTTAACAACATCAGATAGCACATGAACACATTGGTCAATGAGGAACATGTTGAGATATAAGGGAGTTAACAACATCAGATAGCACATGAACAGATTGGTCAATGAGGAACATGTTGAGATATAAGGGAGTTAACAACATCAGATAGCACATGAACAGATTGGTCAATGAGGAACATGTTGAGATATAAGGGAGTTAACAACATCAGATAGCACATGAACACATTGGTCAATGAGGAACATGTTGAGATATAAGGGAGTTAACAACATCAGATAGCACATGAACAGATTGGTCAATGAGGAACATGTTGAGATATAAGGGAGTTAACAACATCAGATAGCACATGAACAGATTGGTCAATGAGGAACATGTTGAGATATAAGGGAGTTAACAACATCAGATAGCACATGAACAGATTGGTCAATGAGGAACATGTTGAGATATAAGGGAGTTAACAACATCAGATAGCACATGAACACATTGGTCAATGAGGAACATGTTGAGATATAAGGGAGTTAACAACATCAGATAGCACATGAACACATTGGTCAATGAGGAACATGTTGAGATATAAGGGAGTTAACAACATCAGATAGCACATGAACAGATTGGTCAATGAGGAACATGTTGAGATATAAGGGAGTTAACAACATCAGATAGCACATGAACAGATTGGTCAATGAGGAACATGTTGAGATATAAGGGAGTTAACAACATCAGATAGCACATGAACACATTGGTCAATGAGGAACATGTTGAGATATAAGGGAGTTAACAACATCAGATAGCACATGAACAGATTGGTCAATGAGGAACATGTTGAGATATAAGGGAGTTAACAACATCAGATAGCACATGAACAGATTGGTCAATGAGGAACATGTTGAGATATAAGGGAGTTAACAACATCAGATAGCACATGAACACATTGGTCAATGAGGAACATGTTGAGATATAAGGGAGTTAACAACATCAGATAGCACATGAACACATTGGTGGTCGCGACGGAGGTCACCTACACGCGGTGCGACTGTGGACGACGCTACATGGCGTCGGACCCAATGGACCTCCAAACAAAACTTCCCAATGGAATCTCCCGCAAGGGACAACGAGGACGGCTTCCCCCGAAAACTCATTTTTTCTAACACGGATCAGAAAGACCCAGCGTCTCTGATCCGAACACTCCTCCAAATCGCTGGTATCGAGACTAACCCAGGCCCAAGATGGCCTTGTTCTGTATGCTCTCTTAACGCGCCTTCGAATTGTGTTAATTGTAGCAAATGTAAGAAATGGGTACATTTCCGCTGTTCCAACCTTAACAATCTTAATGATTGGAACCCCCAATGGAGATGTAGAATTTGTGAGAGAGCCCCGATCCAGCAGACTGCCTCCCAGACGGTAGCTAACCTGAGGATAATCCAATGGAACGCTAATGGACTTAGAGCCCGACTAACCGAGCTAGAGGACCTTTTACATGAGTTGAATGTTCACGTAGCACTCATCCAAGAAACCAAAATGGATGCTAATATTCCATCTCCGAATATCGTAGGTTACACGATCATAAGAAAAGACCGCTCCAATTTTGGAGGCGGACTTGCGATACTAGTCAAAGAGAATATTCGCTATGCTAACGTGACCTCCCCAACAACGGACCAGACAGCCGAAACACTCAGCGTGGACGTGCCAACCGACCAAGGAACCATAAGAATCTGCAACATTTACATCCCACCTCGATCGTCATGCCCCAACACATACGCGCCGAACTTCAACCGACTCCTAACACAGAAGAAACCATTCATTGTCGGTGGAGACTTCAACGCACACAATAAAGTTTGGAGTGAAGGTACGGAGGATAGCAGAGGAGATGAACTATGCGACTTCATTGACGACAGCGATCTTGTATGTCTCAACAACTCAAAGATGCCCACAAGACAAAAAGCATCACCAGACATCACTCTCGCCTCGAACGACATAGCCATCGACTGCAACTGGTCAACAATCAACAGAATGAACTCTGACCACCTCCCATGCCTGATTGACGTCGAAACACAGCCATCCAGCATCTCAAACGCACGTTGTTATACAAATTACAACAAAGCGAATTGGGAAGGCTTCGAAAGGGACATCAACAAGATTCTCATGGATTTCCCATTCGCCGGCAACTCAGTTCAGATGCACAAATTCCTGACCACCACCTTGACCAAAGCGGCTAAGAACAACATTCCCCGTGGAAAGGTGCCAAAATACACGCCTCACTTGAGTGAAGATGTGAAGAAGCTGATTGCAGAACGGGACCAAATGAGGAGGGACAATCCTACGGACCCCTCACTCCCCTCAATAATGGCCGAAATCTCCTTCCGCATCAACCTCGAAAAGAGGAAGGCTTGGGAAAAGTACATATCTGAAATTAGCCACAACGAACCGGGCAACAAACTCTGGAAAACGATAAAGGCTATCGACGGCAAATCAATTAAACCGACGCACTTGACCATCAGCCACGACGGGAAAAGTCTATGCCCAACATCTGCCTCAAACGCTTTTGCCAGAAAATTAGCTAAACAAGCTCCTAAAGAGGTCGACAAATCAGCAAGAAGCACAACACGACTAATTAAAGGCCTCAAACGGACAGACGCTCCCCAAATTTCCCTGGCACAGATCGAAGAAGCAATCAAGAAAACCAAAGGTTCCAAATGCCCAGACAGTGAAGGCATCTGCCCTCTACTACTCAAAATGGCCGGTGAAAACTTCAGAAAATGCCTCTGCATCCTCTTCAATAACACGCTGCAGACAGGTATTATCCCGTCCAAATGGAAAGATGCAAGAGTGATAATGTTACCTAAACCAGGAAAGGACTCCAGCAACCTGAACGGCTATAGACCAATATCAATACTATCCCCTATAGCCAAAACATTCGAACGGGTCTTATTACCATTCCTGGCGGAAGGCTTTCAAATCGCTGACTGGCAACATGGATTCCGCAAAGAGCACTCGACTACTACCGCACTCCTGGAAATAACCGGGAAAATAACAAACGGCTTCAATCGGAAACCACCCCCGGACCGCACTCTCATGGTCGCCCTTGACCTCACTGCAGCATATGACTTAGTGAACATATCCCTTCTCTGCAAGAAACTCACTGAAACGAATATGCCAAGAGCCATCGTCCGATGGATGTCCAGCTACCTAAGAGGCCGTACAATCAAGGTAGATTTCCAAGGAAAAAGCAGTCGACGTCTCACATGCAGATCTGGTGTCCCACAAGGAGCAGTGCTCAGCCCCCTCTTATTCAATCTCTACATAAACAACCTCCCGCAACCCACAGGAAACACGCAGATGACAGCCTACGCCGACGACATATCAATTCTCTCCTCAAGCCCCTGTATTGAAACCTGTGAAGATCAGATCAACCACTTCCTACCGAAACTCGTAGAAGAATTGGAACAACGTAAAATGATCATATCCAAGGAAAAGACTACGGTCACCCTTTTCACAACCCATACAGGCGAATGTAAAAAAGAACCCAAGGTAGAAATCCACGGAACCCTTCTGCCGACAACTAAAACACCCAAAATACTCGGTGTCGTCTTAGACCAACTCGGCACCTTCCGACAACATGCAGAATACCTTAAACAGAGAACGGCCAAAAGACTGAATATACTACGTGCCCTCGGAGGAAGAACATGGGGCCAACAGAAAAACACCCTTCTTGCAACCTACAAAACAATGACCAGATCCGTTCTCAACTACGCCGCACCAATTTACTCCCCTCAATTGGCCGAGACGAACTGGAAAAAACTACAGGCAAACCAAAATAGAGCAATTCGGATCGCAACAGGAAACCTAGCAATGGCCGGCACAGAGCACTTAGCTCTAGAAAGCGAAATGTTACCCATAAAGGAGCACAACACGATGCTTACCAAGCAATTCGTTGCAAGAGCAAGACTCCTCCCAAACCACCCCTCCCATCGTCGATGCATGGAACCCAAACCACCTAGAACTATTCGTAAACATGCCAAGGACTTAGAAATTATGCTAGTAGACAGTGATCAGAAAGCCGCACTTAAAAGAATACATACTGAAACTGTTAGAAATTTCATTAGATCTTGCTCACCTAACCCAGTTCTAGGTAAGAAACCTCCCAGAATCCATAAATCAACGAATCAACTTCCCAAGGAACAACAAATAACATTATCGCAACTACGTAGTGGCTATGCAAGTTCCCTTAACAGCTACCTACACAGAATAGGAGCTGCCCTATCACCTCTTTGCCCAAAATGTTTAGAAGAGCCACATACAACTAGTCATTTATTCTCGTGTCGCTGTGACCACACACTTTTAAGAAGTATAGATTTGTGGAATAGCCCGACGTCTGTTGTTAAGTTCTTATACCAGTGATTCCTTTCTCTCTCTCAAAAAATGAATAAATAAATAAACCCCGAGAGAGAAAGAGAAATAATGTAATTAGATAAATGATGTAAGTAAGGTTATTGTTTTCTGAGCCATGTCAAAGAAGACCTCGTCTACCCAGCCGGAGACCTACGGCGGGCAATCTACAACAACAACAACACATTGGTCAATGAGGAACATGTTGAGATATAAGGGAGTTAACAACATCAGATAGCACATGAACAGATTGGTCAATGAGGAACATGTTGAGATATAAGGGAGTTAACAACATCAGATAGCACATGAACAGATTGGTCAATGAGGAACATGTTGAGATATAAGGGAGTTAACAACATCAGATAGCACATGAACACATTGGTCAATGAGGAACATGTTGAGATATAAGGGAGTTAACAACATCAGATAGCACATGAACAGATTGGTCAATGAGGAACATGTTGAGATATAAGGGAGTTAACAACATCAGATAGCACATGAACAGATTGGTCAATGAGGAACATGTTGAGATATAAGGGAGTTAACAACATCAGATAGCACATGAACAGATTGGTCAATGAGGAACATGTTGAGATATAAGGGAGTTAACAACATCAGATAGCACATGAACAGATTGGTCAATGAGGAACATGTTGAGATATAAGGGAGTTAACAACATCAGATAGCACATGAACAGATTGGTCAATGAGGAACATGTTGAGATATAAGGGAGTTAACAACATCAGATAGCACATGAACACATTGGTCAATGAGGAACATGTTGAGATATAAGGGAGTTAACAACATCAGATAGCACATGAACAGATTGGTCAATGAGGAACATGTTGAGATATAAGGGAGTTAACAACATCAGATAGCACATGAACACATTGGTCAATGGTTAAGATGGAAAAAAACACTTGTCCAAATCATATTATCGATGACGGCCCAGTTGGCCTTGTTCCACTGGGGTAATACCTTCACTGGAGGTTTAGGTGAGCGAATTGAGCTGTCAGTAACCGAAAAGTACACGGAGAGGTGATCGCTTGTCGAGAAGGGCGGAAATATCGTACAATCAGAGATGATGTTATGGTTACAGAAAACGTTGTCTAAAGTACTAGAATTACGTGTGGAGGTGAGAACAAATTGGGTTAGGTGATAGTTATGCATGAAGTTGATGAAAGCATTGGAAATGTTACAACGAGTGAGAGAGTAAGTATCATTCCAATCAATACTTGGTGAATTGATGTCACGCATATAATAACAGGATGGAGCAAACGAGAATGAGAAATAATATAGTTAAGGAAAGCTTCCATGCCATCTAGTGAAGCATTAGGTGAACGATAACAAGAGAATATTCTTATCGAGGGAAAGGAAGTATACACAAGTCATTGCAAGAGATATCTACTGTAACACATTCGATAGAGTCTCGAGAAAAAGTAGATACAAGTACAGGAGAGAGATTGAAATTGATAAGTAAGGCAGCTCCACCACCTCGGTTGTGATCGGGATGGTCAGCTCACGTGATATGGAAGAGCGTAAGTGAGAAGCGAGTCAGGTTCAAGAGAACTTAACCAAGTTTCACAAATGAAAACAATGTCATGAGAAGATGATCTGAGCAGATACTGGAGGTCATACAACTTGTTTTCAATCGAGCGAGCATTGAATGAAGTACATTTGACAATAGCTGGATTCACTTTAATTCATTGCTATTTCGCCCGCTTCTTATTGTCCATCGCCATCTGCCGCGTGCGTTCACTTCGTCTCAGCTGAATCGTGGGCTCAGTGGAAGAATTCCGTTACTGTTCGTTGGGTGGACTTACTGCGGGGTTGGACGAGGAATGGGGGACGCAAAGACGGGGTATGAGGGAGAGACGAGGACGAGGATGAGGATACGTATCTCGGGGAGGGGTCGCAGCAGATAAGATACTGATCGAAGAAATAATTCTCTTTGTTCGAGAAGGGGAGGCGATAAGATGAGAGGAGAAAGAGGACGCAACTGCTGCATAAGTCCGAGAAGAAGATACTGTATGGCTTGAAAGAGGCCGCGTGAAAGTTTTAGCTGAAGAAGGTGCAGGATGGCGACTCGGGTAAGACAACGAGTAGCTGTGAGATCTCACACTCTCGAGGTGTGATTCAATCACTTTGAATGGTGGCTGATAAGAATAAGAAGCAGTTGCCTTGCAAGCTCTTTCAGCAAGAAGCTCAGCGGGAGAGAGGTCCGCCCTGATATAGCAGCCTTTAGAGACAGTTGTATTCGAGGCCCTCACAGACTTTAGGAAAGCATCTCGAGCCGAAGTTTCAGTGAATTGTATCTAGATAGGGCGTCCAGTTTGTGTAGGGGATCGAGAAGCAATTTTTGGATGGCGCTGAAAGGATATTCCTCCGTTTTGTAGAGACAGGAGAAGTTCCGGTGAAGAAAGCTTGGAGAAGATGTCTTGGATAGTTGCTCGGTCAGAAGACTCAGTAGCTTCCTCGGTCTTCTTCTCAGGAAGTTTGAGGATAACCGCTCTCTTAGACTTTGAGAGAAACATGTCCCTGTCTCTGATAGAAGCTTACATCACTGTTGAGTAGACATGCGGTCGTAGGGTGGCTGGGGAGACGGATGTTTTAACTTGCGAGAGAGTTTCACGAAGAGCTTTAATTTCGGCTGACTGTGTGGAAAGGGCTTTATGAAGAGGGACCAGAGCTTCCTTCAGAAGACTTCCCATCATATATTGCACATACTAGAGCTGAACCGTTGGAATGTCAAGTTCCATCAGCGGTGGAATATGATTGCGTTTAAGAAATTTAAAAAGCTTATATTGCATGGCTGAGAGAGACTTTAAGGTCACCAGTCGATATGAGCAAAGGCAAGACTTTGGGGGGGGGAAAGCTTAGCTTCGTCCAAACTAGTTTCTCAAAGCTCCGACTCACCACAGCTGTTGACGATATGTTAATACAAAAAAGTTTGTACATAAACCCAGTTGTTATAGGAAAATGGTCGAAATCTTCACTGGGAAACTGTGGCGTCGGTTTGCCGAATGAGTGCACAGAGTATACGGATGCCAGCGGCGTCGTCAGCTACAACCTGCCAAGCTCTAGAAAAGTTTGGCTGTCCAGACTTGAGAGCTAATTAAAAAAGAAAAAAATGAACTAATGAATGAATGAGTTAAATGACTGAATGGATAAATAAATCACTGGCGTACTTGATAATTCATAAATGAATTAATAAATCCATGAATGAATGCATGAATGAATGAATGAATGAATGGGATACACGGATTAATAAATTAATGAAAAGATAAATTAATGAATTAATGAGTCCTTTGTCTTCGAGGGTTTCCGCCGAGAATCCACAATGGGCACGATGACATGCAGCGTTGGCCGGGTTGACGGCAACGCAGTTTCGACTTGTGTCGGTGGAACGTGGAAACCACCCTTCGGGAGATGCGTCAGAAGCTCCGAATGTATGGGTTTCTGTGAATAAACTATTTGATGATAAATTGTTGACTGAGGATGTATGAAGTCCAGATTATTTGAGCATAAGTAGCTGAGTGGTAATAGCATCGTCAAGAAAGCGAAAGTTACGGGCTAGATTCCTGCTCAATCATGGTTTTTGCACTATTTTCTGCAAGCAGGACTCGTTTTTTCTGCCAGCATCGAAAATCGCACGAGTTTATACTCTGTTTTTGGAATTAGGAATAACTGACTAAAAAAATTATTGGATCCTTGGCATTGTAGTTGTAACGCGTTTACTCCTGGTAAGAGAGAGACAGCTGGGTTCGAATTAGAACCATGGCTAACTTTTTGTCCAAACATTAGTGACAAACTTCAAATTGAATGTGAGGTTTCTTGAGCTTGCGGTAAACTGTCGACTCCAGTCAGTGGGACTCTTCAGTTCTCGGATGGGGGGATATCGGGTCCCTTCTCTTCAGGGACGCTGGCCAAACTCACTTGCAGAGACTCAACCAGACCGAGTGGTTTGTCTTCAGAAACTTAATTTCAACGGTTAAATTAGAGATGTGGTTCAAAAAAAGCATCGGGACCGATATTGTCATTCACCTAAATACATTTATTACCTGAGGATTTAATTAGGTAGTAAAAAGAACGAACAGATTAGCGAGCACAGGTGAGAAGGTTGACAATCTCTAAGTCAGTCTTTCATTTTTGCCGTGTATTTTCTTGATGAATAAAGTAATTCGTATTCATTACTTCGTAAGTGAGTAGAAAATTGTATTATTGCGGCGTAAAATAGAAAAATAAACTTTGAAAAAATTTAGCTTGTAACTTTTGTTAATACTTTTTTTGTTGTAATTTTAAAAAAATGTACACCTAGAAAACTCCTTTATTAACTGAATTAAAATATAACTCGTGGGAAAATTGGTCTTTTTTCTTTATTTTTTTAAAAATAAAATAATGTTAATAAAATACATATAACTCAGAAAAAAATTGTTTCAAGGAGCAGCGGTGGTGCAATGCATGGATGGGGAATGGAGGAGCGAGAATGGCGGTTCACTCGGCGAGTGCACAGGCGGCGATAAAGACTACAACGATCTGCTAGCATCTCCTACTGATACTGGAAGCTAGTCTATAAATTCATTCATCCATTCATTTATTCATTGATTCACTCCTCCATTAGTTGAGTAACTAATTGGTTATTAAGTTAACCAGTCAATTAATTCATTCAAAGATTCTTTATAATTAAATAATTTATAAGATAGTAAGTAATTAACTAGTTCATAAAATAATAAATAATTAACTAGTTTATAAAATAGTTAACTTATTTGTTCAATGGTTCAATGAATTGGTTTGTTGTATCATACTACTGTATCAATACATTGATTCATTTATTCATTGGTTATCCATTCAACTACAAAAAGCTCTAGTTTGTGGTAAAAAGAGTTGAAGAAGTCACTTTTGTTCTTTTATCCTAGTTCAAACAAATTAAAGTATTCTAATACATATTTTTTGAGGATAACACATTTAAATTGATGTTTTCGCAGAAAAACTTTAAAACAATTTATTCCTCACCTACAACCTGTTTACATTTTCGCACCCCGACATATTTCCCTGATTTGAGAAACATACATAGTTTCCCAGAAACCCTATTCCTCAATTTCTCTATACATCGCTCAATACTGTAAAATACATTCTCCAAGAAATTTAATATAATGGGTCATATTTATGCTTTTTTGTCTTATTCACAGTTTCATCAGCTCAGGATGGACTATTTCAGCGTCATGTTACGCTCCGGTTATACCGATTGGAGGGCGAATCGCGTACTCAACCAACACGGAGCTTGGTCCCTTTCCGTCTGGGACGCAACTGCAACTGAGTTGCCCAGGAGGAATCGTTATGGGTAAGCCCTTCACTAAATCTTTTCTTTGAAACTATGAAACTCTCATAGAAACTTTGAAACTCGGAAACCTCTCGATACTATCTTCCTGATGATGCTCAAGTTTGTTATTAATATTTCAGGCACGACCATCTCAACATGCAGGAACGGAGGTTGGGAGCCCTCGATTGGCTCATGCTCGCCTGCCGGGGTAAATGGCCAGTCGGGTGTCCCCATCAACGGCCAATCTTCCATATTCGGAAGTGGCATGAATGACGCACTGGCTGGCGCGAGGAATGGCCAGGCGGCCAATTCCATCAATGGAGTCACCGTGCTGCCTGGATTCCCAGGGGTCGGCTGCTCCATCGGTCCCAGTTCATCTTCTGCAGCCGGAATCGGGAAACTTCCCTCAGGTAGGCACTTCTCAATTGAATTCGAGTTATTATCCTTATGAAAAACTCGGGGTTTTTTTAAATGCACTTTTTAATGCTGAGATCCAAAGAAGCGAATTTGATGTCATACTTCGTAGAAGTTGAGGATAGCGTAAAACTATGTCACAAAACTTCAGCTAAGCTGAAAAAATATATTCTGAGCTGACGACTCTCTGAGCTGGTTTGGGCTACAGTGAAGATGCAAGAGACAGAGCGCTTAAGGCGCGACTCTGGCTCTTGGATGTGTGATGGATAACGGAGAAGAAGGCGTCGTCGTTAGCGCATGTGTCGATGGAGAATGGTCGCAGGTGGGCAGATGCTCTCGATCAGGTACACAACTTTTGCTCAGTAAAGAATAAACTTTAGATTTCATTTTTAAAGCTGTTTCAACGCGATTACTCTCCTTGAAGATCACTCATATTTGATAATGGTCTTGCGTTACTGCTTAAGGTTTAATATGTATGAAACCTTCTCGGTTTCTCACGAGAAATGAGATATCTCAAGGTATTAGAAGTACCAAGAACAAGAAATGCCCCAGGGCGATATAATTCTCAAACCCCGAAGACGATGGGGAACCCAACAGCAATGTGAATCTCAAAGTAAATGATAATTCAAATGCAGAGTATTTGCTAACCCAGTGTCCGTCTATTGCATGTTAACCATTGCATTACCGCGCTTCACCTTCCACGCTTTTCTCCCTTATACAATATGTATGTCACCGTCACCATCTGTTTTCCTCTCAAGACACAGCATGCGAGCCAATGGACGACACCAGAGCGGGGTCCATGCGGAACGGCAAGATGATTTATAGTAACGTCATTCGGAGTAACATCGCAATTGGTACGGCTGTGTCATTGGCCTGCTCGCCTGGTCACGAGGCAGTCGGCAACGCCGCTGCCGTGTGTACATCGATGGGTTGGCTGCCGGAGTTGGGCGCCTGCATTGCCATGCCAAGGGGTCGCAGCAGCATGGGTTACTCAAATTTTCCTTGAAACTTATGATGTGTAATTGGTAATGCAAACACAGTTAGAGAGATGGCTGGGTTCGATGCCGCGCCGTGGACTAGCTTTTGCCCGTTTGGTATTTTTATCAATGATCTTCTCAACCTTGCGTTGCTGCCTTCAAACCATGTGAACTTCAAAATTATTAGTTCTAAAAATAATGTGCAGACAAATCGAGATTTGTCTGCACATTATTACCGCTTAAAGCGAGTTCTGTTTACTATCATTTCTTGCTTCATCGCACTATTTAGTTACAAAAATCGCTTATCGCTCTAAACTTTGTTCAAGTCACATATGATAAAATCAGTGATAACTGTCTTCTTTGACTCATGTCTTGTAATTAAATTTTGTCTCTTTAGACTCCACCAAAGTCATGACTGATACGCAGGCTCGGCCGCTTGTACCGACACTCCTTTCCTCGCTTTCGCACAAGTTTCCCGGTCACCGACGGGTTCAGTCGTGACTGCAACGTGTAACCCTGGCTACAGGATGAACGGGGAATCTCTGCTTACGTGCATTTCTGGACGATGGTACGAAATTTGCAAAACTACTGATTTCTCTTTGCAATCAGCTCGGTACAGCTACATATTACTCCTCCTCCATCACAAATCCTGTTTTATCTTAACACCCAAACGTCATACATACTTTTACTAGTTTTCGTTTTAGCATTGTATACAATCCAGGAACAGTACTTTTACTAGTTTTCGTTTTAGCAGTGTATACAATCCAGGAACAGTACTTTTACTAGTTTTCGTTTTAGCAGTGTATACAATCCAGGAACAGTACTTTTACTAGTTTTCGTTTTAGCAGTGTATACAATCCAGGAACAGTACTTTTACTAGTTTTCTTTTTAGCAGTGTATACAATCCAGGAACAGTACTTTTACTAGTTTTCGTTTTAGCAGTGTATACAATCCAGGAACAGTATGGTAAATTATCATATTTCCTTCAACATCTCTCCCTACATTGAATGAGTCGCTACTGCGGGAAACTCAACAATATACCCTTCACTTGAGCATTTAGTTTCCCTGCGTTCAATCATACATATTTTTTTAACATTCGTATTCATATGTATTTGAGTTTGACACTTGATATATAAGTACAGAAAGGATGAGACACAGGACTGAAATCTAAGGTCTCCACGCTCCTTCGGACTCTGTGAAGATGTCGGCAGTTTCAACGGCGTACAAACAGGGGTGGGGTCAGGATCAGGGTTGGGGTCAGGGTCAGGGTTGGGGTCTGGGTCGGTGAATGGAGGAACCCGACCCATTCGACCAGTCAATGACAACCGAATGCCGAAGACTTCCCTCGACGAAGAATGCGTCCTCGCTCCCATGACTCCTGTAAATGGAAGGCTTCAATTCAGCATTGTTAGTTAGATTCACCGTTTCATCTCAATTCTATCTCTCTTCCTTATTCTCTTTTTATATATCTCTTCCAATCTTTCATTCTTTCTCATCTTCACTCTTTGTTTCTTTATATTTCCTCTCTTAATTTTCTGTTCTCTTCTTTTTCTTCCCTTCATCTCTCTATCTTTTGTCTCTTTCCTTTTTAAATCTTCCTCTCTTTCTCTCTTTTTTTATTAATATTATATATATATATATTTTATCTGCATCCGAGAATGCGCATTTGTAAAAAAACCATAAATATAAAAAATGCGAGAAGAGGCATACATTAATTATTTATTAAAATACCTTTCTGGCCACTAGAAAAAAACAATTAAATTTAAAATCGAAGCACTTCTAATTTCAGTCAGCTGTTTCCTGAGTACTCGGAGTTTTTTTCTCTCGAATGAGGGCAATAGACAATTTTCTCACTTTTCTAGAGACACGGACTGAAAATTAAGTATACCTGGAGGTGTTAATTAATTAATTAACTAATTAAGTATACCTGGAGGTGTTACACGTTTTCTCAACTTGAATATCAATTGCGTTTGTTCGTGTACAACATGGGTATTTGAATATACAGTTTCTATCGAGTACGGTCATATCTTACATAATCTTCCAACCCATTATATCGTCGATTTGGTTCCTCCTCTCTGCCAGATTTGTAAGCGTCAAGCAACTAAGCCTTGATTCATAAGATGGAAGAGCCTGTGGGTTATTTTACTCGCAAAACAACAATAGTACACACTACGCGTAAAAGTTCTCTGAACATTTTCAATCCTTATCAATTTTTTTGAGTAGTTAGGGTTCCATAAAATGGAAGCAAAATCTAGATGAGCCATCACATACATATATATATATATATATATACATATATATATTCCATGTAACTTTGAATTGCTTGGGAGGAAGGTTGAGGGGGATAGGTTCGAGAACATGGACTGCATTGATAGATAGGTATATTTTGGGTGAGTGGCTCATGGTTTTTAGGATTTAATTGTTAAACTCTCAATTGTGACTGAACTGCTCTCCATTCTTTTCAGTGATTTACTAAAGTAATGACCGGTTCTTAATTAACTGGTAATTACTCAACAACATACATTCTCGATAGGCATTTTCACTATAAAGGATTACTGATCAGAATAATGCGGTTAGGTAGAATCAGATCTTAACTCAGCTTTCAAACTTCAATGGAAAAAAGAGCACTATTAAAAGAGGATATCTATCAGTTCTGCAAGTAGACAATTCCAAATTGATATTGTACGAGAGATGAAAGTAGAAATTTTAGAAGAATAATTTTTTATCTCATGTTTTTAGAATAATGAAAGTTGAAATTTTAGAAGAATAATTTTAAAAATTTTCACGAGAATGGAAGTATCATTGACCGTCTCGGTTCTGAGAAGGGAAAACATTGCTTTTCTTGGTTTATTTACCCCATCTACCACAGTGACATTACGACGAAGTTGTATATCCAATTTAATACCCAAATCACGCACTTGTGAAACTCTTTCGACTGGTTTTTGATTTATGACAAATGTAAGTGACGTATTAGGAGAATCTATATGGAAATACGTGGACTTAGCCGGAGAAAGAGTCAACTGGTTAGAAACGCACCATTTATGTACGCAATCGAGTGCTCCTTTGAGTTCTGTTTTCCTTTCATTGACATCCCGATTATTATAAGAACTTTATATCTTAAAATCATCAGCATAAGCCTGATATCTCACGATGGTAGAAGGATCAAGAACGGTATTGAGGTCAGCAAAATATAAAGTGAACAGAAAAGGGCCTAGTACAGAGACTTGGGGGGCTCCGGAATTCACCGGGAGTTTTGCATTTCTTTCTTTCTCTCTTACTTTTTTCTCTTTTTTCTCAAGCTCTATATGACCGCTATGCTCTTCCCTTTCTCTCTTCTGTCTAGTAGAAAGTGTTAATGGATCAATATATCAATTTAAAAATACAGCGGAAAGTTAAAGCTTTAAAAATTAAAGATTTTCTTTCTTTGAAATGATTTTCTATTGTTTGATCATAAATCATACACAGTTGGGTGATTAATCTTCATTTTCGAACCATCTCGCTTTTAGGGAGGGCCAATGGGTCCATGGCCAACTGGTGCCATAGTAGCCTTGGCCTGTCAGGAGGGACTACGCATAAGAGGTTCCCGTTCTTCTATTCTTTAATTCTTTTAGTCCATGTAACTTAACATGATCACCCTTACATTGAAAATTTGATACTTTTTTGACACTCATTAGTGATCCAGATCAGAGAACTCTTTATTATAATAACATGAAGCATTTGATTCATTTTTTTAAATGGTCACTCGATTCATTCCAATGAGCTATCCTGGCAGGAGCGGCCGCTGGAAACTGTCAGAACGGAGAATTCGTGCCGTCTTCACTCGGTCGATGTGTGGATGCGTCCTCGATGCAGGACCTATCTGCCTGTAGGTCTCCCTCGATGCCTCTCGGAGGATCTCTCAACTTCTCAGCGACCGCTTCCTCGTCGGGCTACTTCGAAGATGGAGTAATGGCTGCACTATTTTGCGGCTCCAGCCGAGTACCGACAATATCGACGTGCTCCGATGGAGACTGGATTCCTCCGATCAGGGGCTGCTCCTCTCAGCTGGGAGGGGGAGGCTCCCAGCAGGGAGGCGGGGATTACGAGGATGATGAGCTTATGCAAAAAGATGAGCCTTCATTCGGCTGCAAGGTTTCCCTTTGACAACTTTCCGAACTATTGAATCCTCATCGCATTTCATACTGTTACGAGTTACATAAAGAGTTAAGTGTTTTATAAGCTTTATCAATACTGCCATAAGGATAGGCCATAAGGATGAGGCCATCTATCCAAATTGCCTATGCTCAAAAATGTGATTTTGATACATAAAGGTGAAACAAGAGGCGATCGAGATCTTTTCATCGGTATAATACTTGCCAGTCTGACTTATATAACGAGTTCATTAGAATTCTCGCAAAACAAGAGAAATTGGCGTGAAAAAATTCAAATTTTCTTTTTTTTTAAACCAAAGTTCGCAGTAATAGTTATAGTAACCTTTTCA
The DNA here is from genome assembly GCA_964056735.1 of Allodiplogaster pararmata. Taxonomy (NCBI): domain Eukaryota; kingdom Metazoa; phylum Nematoda; class Chromadorea; order Rhabditida; family Diplogasteridae; genus Allodiplogaster; species Allodiplogaster pararmata. The sequence goes on from OZ057407.1 coordinate 15,779,582, forward strand.
TCAGTTTACCAATGCCCAATTAAGGTATTGCGAGCTCCGCCAAACGGCGAGATCACTTTCTCTCTGGAGTCCAATCGCCGCAGTCCCTCCATTTATCCAGTCAACACGCGCGCCACCCTCGTCTGCCGAAACGGGACTCGTCTCAGGGGCATATCCACCTCGGTCTGCACTTACGCCGAGGTCTTCCAACCAAGTTTAGGCATTTGTATTCCAGGATGAGGCCAGGAATGGAAAAAGTGCATTAAACTATTCACTTGTAAATGGGAGAATTTGGATAAAAAACTTCAGAAGATCAGTTTACAACGGTAGAGAATTTTTTATTGTAATTTTAACCAAATAGGATAGGTTCTTTTAATGTCCACTCATGTTTAGTCTTGTTATAGTTCATGTGTTGTTATAGTTCATGTGATGTTCTAGTTGAAGTCATGTTCTAGTTTTGCATGTTTAATTTTTTTCTTTAAGTTCTTCGAAGAAAATTTTGCATGTATTCAATCACCGGTTGTCACTCCGAGAACTGAAATTTTTCGCTAAACTGAAAACCATTTTGAACTAGTCGGGAAGAAGATTCTTGGTACGCTACAATAAAAAAACAATCATTATCTACAAGTTTTATCTTCGGTCTTGCCATTTAAACTTCATATTTCTATATATCTGGGTTGATTTTTAAACCAATTTTGTGTTTGAATACGACTTGAACAAATTTTCTGCTTCAATACCTTGTTTTGAAAAGAAATTCCGAGTGAAGAGAGAGCGAGAGCGAGAGAAAACAAAAAGAGAGAGAGAGAAAGAGAGAGAGAGCGAGAGAGAAAAGAGAGAGAAAGAGAGAGAGAGCGAGAGAGAAAAGAGAGAGAGAGAGAGAAGCAAAGGAGGAAAGAGAATTTCAGGCACGCCTCATATCATCAAAATGATCTTATTCATTATGCGTGCATCAGATCAAATTTATACCTTAAAAGGTATGTGAAGTTCACTAGTTTGTGAAACGAATACTAGATTAAACTATACAAACTTTATAATCTCAAAAATTGGGATATATACCAGAACTGATGCAAATTTTATTACACTTAATTTGAAAAAAAACATCATTTTTCCTCTGTAGCTCTACAGATGCTGTACATTATGTATGAAACAAAGAGTTATCATGTTCTTTGATTTATTTCTTAGTTTACTCATTGTGTATTTACAAAATCATCCTGTTAATTTTTGAATGAATAGTCATGTTAAAACAATGATATTAAAACGCGGTAGACACTTGCAAAGAATCAGATGGATACAAGAACGCGTCCGATTCAAAAAAAGCAGCATTTGAAACTCTCAAACCTTTTTTTTCTTTTACAAACGTAATAAAAGAAAATGAAAGACGTTTTTGAGTTTCTTAGTGCTTCATTTCTGCGAGCAAAAACTTCTAGTAAATCAATACATTCAATACTTAATCAATACTAAAACCAATACTTCATGAGTAGGAAAGTATGTTTCATGCAAAAATTGAAGGTTTTCCATATTTTAAAATGTATTGTATTTCACGTGAACCTAAGAGAAAAAAGAGAAAAGATGTAGGGAATCCGGTTTCTGCATGCTAGCAGAGAAGAAAGATTTCTTTCTAGCATGCTAGCAGAGAAGAAAGATTTCTTTCTAGCATGCTAGCAGAGAAGAAAGATTTCTTTCTAGCATGCTAGCAGAGAAGAAAGATTTCTTTCTAGCATGCTAGCAGAGAAGAAAGATTTCTTTCTAGCGTTCCGGTTTCTGCATGCTAGCAGAGAAGAAAGATTTCTTTCTAGCGTTCTTGGAGTAGAAAGGAATCAAAGTTTCTTCGGAAGAAATTCAATGGTTTTTCTTATCTCTTTTTTGACTATTGATGACTTTTCTCTTTCTCTTCTATATTTCCATCGGAGTCATGATGGCGTCATGCCTTTTCTCGTATCAGGTTCTCTTTCTCTCTCTATTTTTGTATGTCTCTCAGTATTTTGTATTCCTAAAACTCTCTCCTAATGTTTTATGCCCTTTGTCTCTTCCTCTCTCTTTTTCTCGTTTACTTTTATTTTCTCGTTTTAACAACAAATCATCGATCATAAGCGGTTGAAGCATTTTCGACAACTTTGACTACTAATTGATGTAATGTATCATTTAATATGAATTGAATTGTATTATAATATGTTTAAAAAGGTTAGTTTAAGGATAATTGTTCAGAGAAGCATTTTTTTTACATTTTGGCACTTTTCCTAGTTCATAAAAAAGAATGAATGAATGAATAAAAAATTAGTATTTGAACGTTTCACTTTTTAGCTGTTTTTGTTCAAATGATATTTTCAATATTTCTTCAAACTATTGAATGAAAAAGGAGATAAATAGAGTTAATAGCAAAGAGAAGAGAGAGTGAGAGAGAGTTAAAAAGAGATTATTGTAGGGCCGAAACTGAAGCTAACTTCATCTCACCTCTTCTGTGCTCTCGTCCAGAGTCTTTATCTTGTTTATCTTCTCTTCTTTAAAAGAGACACATTTTCTCTTTTTGTTATCTACATATTCTTATATTTCTCTACAATATTTGTCCTCTCTTTTTCTTTTTTCCTCTCTCTCTTTTTCTACCTTTCTCTCTATGTCTCTCATTCTTTTCCTCTCTGACTCTTCATTCTCACTATCTTCCTCACTCTATCATCTTGCCACTTCCTCTCTCAACAAACGGAGGAGGAGGTTTATTTGACCAGAGGGTAGAGAAGAAGGAATGCGCAATGTTTCACTCGCATTTACTTCTTCGATTTTATTTTGTGAAAAGGACAATCGATTATTCCTTCAAATTGGTTTCTGTGTCGCGAAAACAGACAAAAATCCATTCGTTCACTGAGACTTCTGATTAAATGACACAAAATAGAATGGCTGGGTTCGATTCCGCCTCGTGTGCTACCTTTTGTAGGTCAGGTGTAAGTGGCTTTAGACTGACATTTTGTAAAAAAAAAATTCCACAGATATGACAGACTGTGTTATTCGATTGAAGACTAGCGAGAAAAAAAATCATTTTTCATTCTGACCAGACGTCACTGGCGAACTATGCATTTCGATTAAAGGCTAGTGAACCGGTAAGAATGCTTAACCATTCACTCTGATTTTTCCTTGAAAAACTGGGAAAAACTGGGCTATCTACGTTCAGCTAAAAAAAGTTCAGTGCGTTATCCATTAGGCTGACTTTCGTCTTCTTTTCAAAATAGTTCCCTCAACTTTTTTAACAGAACAACACTTTTGCAAAAAAATTTCTCGTGTGTGACTTGAAGACGCAACCACTCGCTCATCACTGTTCATACCAATGAGCTAAGTACACATTTCCGTGATATATTAAAGGTGTTGTGTTCAATGAAGGATGTAGCTATTGAGGATGAGAATGCGAGAGAAAAGAGGAAAGATGGTAATTAACATGACGACGACCATAACGACCAATGGACACCACAACGGGGTCATCGTTCACTCTGGCATCCAGTCCCCGCCATACAATGGTTAGTTGTTTTGGTCTTCCTCCATCTCCTTTCCTCAGGTTAGTATTAGGATGAGAAGACAGTTGAGAGACGACCGTTACCGTATTGTTATTGTTGCAAGGATTTGTGTTTATTAATTTTCTATCATTTGAATTTAAGAGAAGATCTAACCTCAAGTTAAAGTTTTCGAAGACAGAGAAGGACGCCTCTTTTAGACAAATAATAATTATTTTTTTAATTTTCGAAGAAAAAATTAACTCTTCGGGTGCGGGAAGGGGAAGAGGAGGAAGGGAGGTTCTCGGGTGCGGGGAGGGGAAGGGGAAGAGGAGGAAGGGAGGTTTTCGGGTGCGGGGAGGGGAAGGGGAAGAGGAGGAAGGGAGGTTCTCGGGTGCGGGGAGGGGAAGGGGAAGAGGAGGAAGGGAGGTTCTCGGGTGCGAAGAGGGAAAGGGGAAGAGGAGGAAGGGAGGTTCTCGGGTGCGGGGAGGGGAAGGGGAAGAGGAGGAAGGGAGGTTCTCGGGTGCGGGGAGGGGAAGGGGAAGAGGAGGAAGGAAGGTTCTCGGGTGCGGGGAGGGGAAGAGGAGGAAGGGAGGTTCTCGGGTGCGGTAAGGGAAGGGGAAGAGGAGGAAGGGAGGTTCTCGGGTGCGGGGAGGGGAATGGGAAGAGGAGGAAGGGAGGTTCTCGGGTGCGGGGAGGGGAAGGGGAAGAGGAGGAAGGGAGGTTCTCGGGTGCGGGGAGGGGAAGGGGAAGAGGAGGAAGGGAGGTTCTCGGGTGCGGGAAGGGGAAGAGGAGGAAGGGAGGTTCTCGGGTGCGGGGAGGGGAAGGGAAAGAGGAGGAAGGGAGGTTCTCGGGTGCGGGGAGGGGAAGGGGAAGAGGAGGAAGGGAGGTTCTCGGGTGCGGGGAGGAGAAGGGGAAGAGGAGGAAGGGAGGTTCTCTGGTGCGGTAAGGGAAAGGGGAAGAGGAGGAAGGGAGGTTCTCGGGTGCGGGGAGGGGAAGGGGAAGAGGAGGAAGGGAGGTTCTCGGGTGCGGGGAGGGGAAGGGGAAGAGGAGGAAGGGAGGTTCTCGGGTGCGGGGAGGGGAAGGGGAAGAGGAGGAAGGGAGGTTCTCGGGTGCGGGGAGGGGAAGGAGAAGAGGTGGAAGGGAGGTTCTCGGGTGCGAAGAGGGAAAGGGGAAGAGGAGGAAGGGAGGTTCTCGGGTGCGGGGAGGGGAAGGGAGGTTCTCGGGTGCGGGGAGGGGAAGGGGAAGAGGAGGAAGGGAGGTTCTCGGGTGCGGGGAGGGGAAGGGGAAGAGGAGGAAGGGAGGTTCTCGGGTGCGAAGAGGGAAAGGGGAAGAGGAGGAAGGGAGGTTCTCGGGTGCGGGGAGGGGAAGGGGAAGAGGAGGAAGGGAGGTTCTCAACTAAGCCATCTCTTATTCACCGGGAGCGAGTGCGTAACCAATACCCTACCGCAAATACATTTCTATTCCATCAGACGGGAAATTCAAAATACGATCTTTTATCGAATTCACATTATTTGGTTTTAAGGAGTTTCGAAGCTTAGAATTATTAATGACAGCTCGATGAACCAGTTATAAGAATTTTGTTTGCATCATTTTTTTCATCAACATAGGGGAAATCATTATTCGTTTTTGAGCCATACGAATATAAACGATCTTCAATGCAGGAAACAACGTTTTTTGGCCATATGGAACCAACTCCGCCCCTCTGAACTCTTTCCGGTCCCATTCGATCGACCGAGTGGCACCTCTGGCGATCCAAGACACCCCCTCTACCTCGCATCACCAAATCAAAGGTATCGACTAAGTAATAATAAAGATAAGAATAAGGATGATAATGCTAATAATGATAACTGTAGTGTAAAAAAAGTGTAAAAAACAAAAATGTAAAAAAGTTTTTTTTTTAAAAAGATAAAAGAAAAAAATAATACACATATGCATTTCTGAAGATTCAGGACAACAAATTTTTTGTTTGTTTTTTGCATCTTTCGGTGAGGAAATGGCCTTTGCCCTTGTTTTTTCTTTGAAGAAAAGTCAAAGATAACTTTCCTTTTCACTGAATTGAGAGGTTTTCTTCCACTGAGGTCTTCTGAATCTCTGTTTCTCCCTTTCATCTTCTAAAAGTTATTCCTAAACCCCCTTTTTGCTTCTATTATTGTTCCATTCACATGTTTTTCTCCTATGAAGATAACTTTTATGCACAGAAAGACTTTTATTTCAAATATATATATATATATATATATCATATGATCGTCGCAGATGTTAAGAACAATGACATATTATCCAGCAAAGGCATAGCACTTACATTGCTTTCGTATGGAGAGAAAGATAATAAATAATTTAACTAATTGCAAAGACATAAAAATTCTCATTTTCATTTACAGTACTGACACGGAAGCATGGAATTTATATGGTTACAAAATGATTCAGAAGACATGCTTAGAATGCCATCATTCATAACATTGACTATTGCATATTTACGGTTTGCCAAAATTATGATCGTAAGTTCAATAATATTCCAAGTTTGATAATTATAATAATATATAAATGTTTTTTCTGGTAAAATTTGATGCGGCAACTGTTCACTCTTTTCTATATTCTCTCCATCAACTTAAAAGGAACCTTTTGTTTACATTGATAATGCATTTCTCTCTGCCTCCCCCTTCCCCTGCATATGTAAATACAAATGGCAGTCTATCTGAATCCACTCTCTCCTTATTTTCTCTATCTGTATATTTTCTCTTTTTCTTTCTAACTTCTCCTAAAATCTCTATCTTGTTTTCCAGGTTTTCATTTTCTTCTGTGATGTCCAAATAATCATTTCATACATACAACGTTTTCCGAGTATACTTCGATATTCCGCCAACTCTTAGGGTTTCTTTCGTTCTCACTTTTCTTGTGCCAGTCCGGCCCCCTCCACCCTTCGCATTTTCGCATCTCTGAGTAAACAAAGCATTTTGCTCGGCAAGGTTGTTGTCTACATTTTTAGAAAACCACTTGACTTGAAAGGACTTCGAGCTCTACGAGGTCATCGAATGAACGCATAAAAGTTGTCTTGAACTACTCACATGCCTGATCGATAATTATCTGCCGCGACATTAATCACTAAACGATGAGATCATCGGCGCGATGATTATGAGCGCTCACATGACTTTGAGATCTAAGATAAGACATCTGGGTACGAGCTCGGCTGAATTTTTGTTTTAAGACTATTTCAACCACGCGCTTGAAGAATATGAATTTATCTGCCGCGACATTAATCTCTAAACGATGAGATCATCGGCGCGATGATCTCATCGTTTAGAGATTAATGTCGCGGCTGATAATTCGATTATATACTATCACTCGTGGGTTAGGTAGATAATCCAATCATTATTCAATAATAATAATACGAAAAAGTTTGATTATCATATATTTGAGACATAAAAAGAATAACAGTCTATTTGGAATCTCTAAAAAACAAGCGATTTTAAGTGGAACAAACCCATCGAGATAAATAAAATTCTAAAAACCAGAAATTCTTTAAAATTACAAAAACATGAAAATAAAAAGGCCATGATACTTAAAGTATTTTAAGTGAAAATTTTACTAGAAGTGGCTGGAAAAAAGGAGGCATAATAATGAAGCGTGAAGTTAAGACAGTTTTATTCATTTTAGTTTTCATATTTACTACGACTTAGCTGATAGAACGGTTTTTTTTATATGTTTCCTTTTATTTTTCTAGCAGATTTCTTTAACTTTCTGATAAGAGGCGAGTTTGAGAAAAAAAAACATTTATAGGGGAAAAGCACACATACGATGAATACTTTATTGCACATTGCGAGTAGCGTATCCACAAAAGTAAGGTATTGATCACAATTGAAAAAAAATACACAGGCATTTCACTTTTTCATAAAAGAAGTGAGAAAAATTAGTGTTTGAGAAAAAAAGAAGATATTTCACAGTATAAAGTGCTTGAAAGTTTTCTTTTAAATTTTATAGTTAGGCAATTAAAATGTTACAAAGAAAATGTTACAGAGAAATGATATAAATTATAAATAACTTTTCATGTGCTCTCTGAACAAGCTGACAGTAGTGAACAAGCTGAACATTAACTGGAAAAGAATGTATGTGGGAAATTTTTTTGGTTTCAGAGAATGAAATTATGCGCAAAAGACGATTTGTTCGTTCTCAGGAAATAAAGTCGATTCGCTCTCCATCGATTCCTCTTCAACGGAGTCGAGTCCCCTGGCTCCTCTCCAGCTAAACGTTTTCAATGTGGTCTGTGTTATCACTATTATATTTTCCCTTTCTTTTCTCGGTAGTGCTGTCCCTTCCGGTAAGAGAGAGAGAGAGAGAGAGAGAGAGAGAGAGAGAGAGAGAGAGAGAGAGAGAGAGAGAGAGAGAGAGAGAGAGAGAGAGAGAGAGATGGCTTGGACTTTCTTTGATCCGTGTGAGAATTTATTTACTTTTTTATCCTATGAGAAGCCGGTCATAATCATTACTTCTGAATGATGGAAGTTTAAGATTATTTATAAAAACTCCGAGAGTGGACCATATGAAAATTGAAATATACATACATATAAGAAATAATTAGAGTAAATCAGTGATCTTGTGAAAAAGAGATTCGTTCTCTTTCATTGAGCTTGTTTCCATGATTCAAATTCGTTTTTGATTTGACTCTCTCTTCCTTCTCTGTCTTTATATCTCCTCCTTTCTCTCTCTCTCTTTTCCTTCTCTGTCTTTATATCTCCTCCTTTCTCTCTCTCTCTTTTCCTTCTCTGTCTTTATATCTCCTCCTTTCTCTCTCTCTCTCTTTTCCTTCTCTGTCTTTATATCTCCTCCTTTCTCTCTCGTAGCTCTCTTTCACTCTCTCCTAGAACTTTCTTCTTATATGTATGTACATTTGTGTGATTCCTCGATCTCTCCATTGCCTGTCTGTATTTCCTCCTCCCTGACGTAGTCCTATTTGGTTCCTCGATCTCTCCATTGCCTTACTGTATTTCCTCCTCCCTGACGTAGTCCAATTTGGTCCGTCCAGATACTATTTTTACATAAACTATTATTATTACGTAACCGGAAACGTTTCCTTTGAGATATGAATATAAATAAGAAGGAAGATGAGATAGAGCGAGAAGATTTACTCAAGGAAGAGCCAAGAAGAAAAAAGAGAAAAAAGATACCGAGATTGAAATTTGCAATTTTCAAAAGCGAAGCTGCAAAAAAGAGACGATTATAGCTCTATAGGGAATAATGAGATAGAAGTTTTGGTGTTAAAGCTTTGTTTGAAGTTGAAGCTCTCATATCTCTGTCTCTCTCTCTCTTTTTCTCCCCACCCTTCTGTATCTCTACCACTTAATCTCAATGTCTCTCTATCTTACTTTATCTCTCCCTTAATCTATCTCTATCTGTCACTCCGTTTCTCTTTTACTCTCTCTTTCTCTTCCTCTCTCCTTCTTTCTTGCTCTCTCCATCCTCCTCTGTCTCTCCATCCAAATCTCTCTCTTTTTTCTCTTTTTCCCTCCCCATCTCTCTCATTCTATCTCTATCAGTCTCTATATTCATCTCTCTCTATCCATCACTCTTTCTCTGGTTGCAGTTCTTACTCTAGTAGATGTAGTAGTATTCACATAAGATGCGCTCATTCTCACCCTCTTGTTTGATTATCTGTCGCCTCCCGCTTTACTCGAAGTTCTTTTGTGTTATTATTTCTCTTCCTACCCAAATCTCGCTCTGTCTTCATCTTCCCTCTCTCATTTTCTCTCTTCATCTCTCTCAGTCTCTTTTTTCTTCTTCTGTTCCTGTTCTTTCTCTCTATTTTCTCCGTCCTCTTTTTCTTTCTAATTTTTCTTCCTCTCTTCCTCTCTTTTATTTATGTGTACTTGAAGGTCTCCAACTACTACAATTCAGTTTTTAACTCTTGTTTGAAATAGTTTCAATTCATGCTTGCAATGTGTACACAGCGAAAAGATAGAATAGAGTTTCTAGTTGAGCTAAGCCCCTTCTCTCTCTTTCTTTTTCGAGGGCTGAGCTTTTACTCCAACCAGCTTTTTTGAAAATTATAGTGTTCCCCGACAATACTTCGGTTTTTTCCGAGCCTCCTTCAAGCGTGAATAAATATTTTCCTGTTGACGACTTATAAAAAACCTAATTCTTTTCGTTGCGAAACCTAACACTAAGTTAATTCTAGCTGTCCTGCCTTTTTTTTAGTCTACTAGCTCCACGGCTAAAGCGTCCTCTCCTTTCATTCACTCTCGATTTCAGAACCCAAGTTTTTAAAAAAATTGTTCTTGGAAATTTTCTGTTAATAAAGTATCACTACTTTTTTGCAAAAAAAAACTTTCATGAATCCGACCCTTGTTTTTTCTTCGAAAAAAAATTGTGGAAGCACTAATCTTTTCTGGTCAAACATTCTTCGAATTCTCGTCATTTAAAAACTTTTTCCTGGGGTTTGTAAGATACCTTAGGGATAACACAAGATACCTTAGGGATAACACAAGATACCTTAGGGATAACACAAGATACCTTAGGGATAACACAAGATACCTTAGGGATAACACAAGATACCTTAGGGATAACACAATGATTAATTCTTTAACATTTTATTTTTCAATGCAAGTACATAGTTCTTTTGAACTTTGAATAAAACATATGAATTATAAAGGTGGAGAAACAAGGAATTTCGAAGTTCATTTTGAAGGAGTCGGACGACGAAGAAGAAAGAGAAATGATGCAGTTGGAGAAGCGACAGAGAGAAGAGATATCATCCACCGCCTCCGTCTTTGAGGTTAATCTTTAATTATAGTTCAAAAATTAGTCAATTCTAAAAAAAAACCTTTAATAATTACTTTTTATTTGTTAACATGAACGACTCAGGCAGAATACAAAACATTTAAAGTTTTCTTTTACATAACGCATTCCGGTAGAAACAGAAAAAAGAAACTACTAGTTTTCCGTATAAAATTGGTACTTTAATGCAATCGCAAGTATCGTACTTATCATGAATTGTTTATAACTGGAATGTCTTAGTAATTGAGTTCTACATAGAAACGCTTGGCTCTCTTATGAAAAAAAAAAGAAATTTAGAAGAAGTTTTTTGAAACCAAGGTAGACATAAAGTCTCATATAATCACAGACTTCAAAGTAACACGGATAATGCTTGATACTCACTTGTTCTTTACTCGAAAGAGGGCTGATTATACGCCGTTGAAGAACTTTTTTGTTTTAATTTTTAGAACGTGTATTCATAATAAGTAAAATGTTGCTATTAACAAATTTCTAAAATTTTATATTTTCAAAGTATCTTTTTAGTTAACATCAACTCCGGTTTTTGACCACGTAAGTTAATAAGAAAGCTCAAATAAAAGTTTGATGATAAAATTTTCGTTATCCAGATAATTCGAGAGCCGGGCGAACGATTCCCTTTGAAGAAAACCCTCCTTCCTTCTTCCGGAGTCATTTCTGCACAGGACCCATTTTACGAGAGATGGGAAAACTTCCGGTCTGCCCTCAATATATCATTTCAAATCAAAAACTTTTAAATTCATTAGAATCGGGTTTTTTCTTCGCTAGTTCTGCTAATGTACTAATCTCTCCACTATAAACATAATAGGATAACAAGACAGTTAGGTTGATGTTCGTCTTCAAAAATTTCTACACATGCCATTGGTGAAAACTGGCGGAAGCTCTTTTATTATAATCTTGCAAGATGCTTTCTATTTCTCTCTCTACCTTTCTGTTTTTTTTCTATCTCTACATATCTCGTTTTAATTCTTAAATTTTCCTTTTTTAAAGTTCGAATTTCTAACCTACAATTAACATGTTCTCCATGATTTTATCATCTATCAACTCGCTCCTCCCCTTCCGTGCGCGTTTGTGGATTCCGTGCGCGTTTGTCGGTAAGCAGCACTTTCTGCTTTCATAAAAGCGGACACTTCAATTCCTGGTTTCTTCTCGCAAGGTTCTGTTTCGCTGGCGACATCATTTAGATACTTTATTGCCGTATTTAGTTGATACGGAATAGGGTTTCGGGCTTCTATATTTGTAAGAAGTTTTCTTTGACTGCTCTGCATTTCTCTCCTCTGACTTCTTCTTGGTCGCTTTCCTTTCTTTTTACATTTTTCCTCTTTATATTATTTGATTCTCTCACATAGCACTCTCTTCCTTCTCCCAGACTCTCTCTTTTTCTCCCTTTCTCTCCTCCTCTCTCTCTCCTCTCTCTCTCTCTCTCTCTCTCTCTCTCTCTCTCTCTCTCTCTCTCTCTCTCTCTCTCTCTCTCTCTCTCTCTCTCTCTCTCTCTCTCTCCTCTCTCTCAGCCATTCTTTTCCCTCTCTTTTTGTCTACAAATCCCCCTGCTTCTTTTTTCGTTTCTCTTGCTGGAATATCATCGTTTTGTTTAGTTTTGACTTACCACATCTTTTCCACTAAAGTTGGCCTTTTTCTCTCTCTACATCATCAAAAATCGTATAATTTTGTTTCAAAATTCCAAATTAGTTTCTTACTTTTCTGTCGATAAATTGTTAACACGTTTAAATTTGGAAGTATTTTTACTTCATAACTCTAGTCGTACACTCTAAATTTGGCAATTTTGAGTTCCGAAGTAAAAAGTTCTGAAAAGAAAACAGAAGAGAAACTCGGCTTTGTACACGTACATATACAGGGTGACCAAAAAGTACCTGGACAAATGTTTAACGCGCTCTATTACGCGACATAGATTTTGTGTTTGTTCTCATTTTTTTCATTATAATACTCCGAGACTGGTTGTTTATTGGTTCAAGTTTCATGACTCTAGCTTCATTTTTACAGATATGGCGAAATCTAGTCCTCTCCGTACTGCGATTATAGCACTGTAGAACTCTGGTCATATAAGAGGTGACATCGTGCGACGAATCAAAGCTCCACGGTCGAGTGTTTATGCCACCATCGATTGTTTTCTGGAGACTGACGATTGCAAGGACCGTGCAAGAAGAGGTCGTCCTAGAACAGCCGATTCACCCGAGATGAGCAGCATTCTCTGGAAACGCATGACACGCAATCCTCGACAATCCATGAGGAAGCCCGCTTCGTCAGTCGGTATCTCTACACACAGAGAAAAATTTATCAGTTTTGATACATTTTCTGAACAATATAGAGGGGACGATGTGGTTAATGTCCTTTATATTGTTCAGTATCGCCCCAACTCGCCCTAAATCGCGAACTGCGAAACAGTTCACTTGTGGTCAATAATATTGTTCACTTGCAAAAAGTGTGCAGTATTAAACCTCGCCCATAACTTGCGAGCTCTTTCGTTCTTGTTTTTCATATTGTGCAGTAGTGAACCTCGCCCATAACTTACGAGCAATTTCGTTCTTGAATTTCTATTTCGTCCTTTCTTAGCTTTTTGCTTCCAAATTAAAACAAAAAATTCGTGTTTCTTCGGAATGTAATGAATTCCCCCATGCGTTTTGATGTACGATGTTGCTCCTGTTCTCTCTCATTTTCCTCCTCATCCCTCTTGCTGTTATTTTTACATTACAATAAGGATACTTGTCAAGATCTAAGTAGGATCCGCTCCTCTCCCCCTCGAGGGGCGGAGTCACGGATTTATGACTACTCTTAGGCTTAGGAATAGTTTACGCTAACGAGGCCGTACGGCTTAGGCTAACAAGACCGTTTAAAAATTTAGTCATAAATCCGCAACTCCGCCCGTCGAGGGGGAAGAGGGGCGAATCCTACGTCGATCTGGACAAGTACCTTTTCTGGTTCTTATCTTGAATAGTAAATGTACAAAAACGCATTTCGAAAACACGAGGAAAAAATAAAATACCATTTTACGTTTTCAGTGAACTTTTCTCTCATTCTAACCCTGCGATGATCTTCTGATGAGTTCATTTCTGACCTGCAAGCATTCGGAGTCATCAGAAAAGACATGAACACCTAATTTTTTGACATTCTCGAAAGATCAAATCTAAACTTTGAAGAATGCAACAAAAAAACCGGAATGAAGAATGCAACAAAAAAAAACAACGAAATCTTCTTTGTTAAAATTGAAATATATGTGAAGTAACATACTCAACCTCAACCATAGCAGTGAAACTGAGAAAATAAAACACGGCTTAGGTGAAACATACTGATAAATATATAATGTTCAGTTCCTGCGCTCTCAGCGTAACCAAAAATGTTCAAAATGTGATCAATATGCGTGGGACCATATTATTGGTGATCAATTTGTTTCTGTGTGCAGTGATTGAACACGACTGATGATCAAAAACCGTCTCGAGATGCACCCTTACAGGATGTAAAAACGGAATGGATTAGATAGTCGACAGATGCTTCTTCGACATCAACGGTGTAAATATCTGTTGCAACGATGTGCGGGCCGAGCGTCTTCGTAAGCAATGGAAGAATGATAAAACTTTTCACGATAGAGATGTCGGTGAATTCTCAAAACGATAGAATACTCACCTACGATCGTAATGAACCTGCTAAACATGGAATCACTGTCGGAAGAAGCAGCCATTCCAAGTAGTTCATGGTTTGGGGAGTTTGCGCAACAGGCAAAAACCATTGGTTTTCGTCGCTCTCGGTGTGAAGATAGGTACCAACTTCAATGTAAAGAAAATTCTTGAAGACGTGGTAGAGGAGGACACAATATCATGAAACCAATTCCAACAGGACTCAGCAACTGCCCACAAGTCCAAGATCGCACAAGAGTGGTTGGGCACACACACTCCGAGCTTAATAAGCACCGCTGAATGGTCATCGAATCCCTTCGACCTAAACTCGCTTGACTTCAGCGTCTGGGCATCATGCAGACAAAGGTTGGAGCTATCCAGCACCTCACTCTCGATTCTCTGCGTGCTGCCCTTCTGAAGGCATGGGACGAACTCGACAACGAGTACATGCGGGCACTGACAGATGGTTACGAGGGTCGTCTCAAGACATTTGTTCGCGTTAGAGGCGGCCATATTGAACATGATTGTGCATAACTGTTTGTTACATATTTTGATAAAATATGTTATGATACCGAGAGAAGATTTTTTATTTCGAAACCAATTGCAGACATTTAGATTTTTCCAAGTACTTTTTGGTCACGCTGTATGTGAGGCGTTCAACGCCTCGATTAAAATATGATGGCTTCAAGTAATTGGTCTTTGAAGTTCTGAATGGAAAGAAAAAAATGGCTTCCAGGAGAGAGACGATGATAGACGACAGAGAAGGCCCTGTCACCCCGAAGGTGCAATGGAAGGATAACCTGGTGGATCGGAGGAGTTTGTCTCCGGAGCCGTCAGACTCCTTTCCGTTGGAGTCGTCATTTCTCGAACCGTTACTTTTTTATATATATTATATTTTATCTACATTTTTCAATGCAAAAACAGTTTCCAGAGAATTAATTAACAACTCATAAAGCGTGACATGATGAACATCATGTAAACAGCGGAGAATGAAGTTCTCAAAAGAAAGAACATTTTCTTTTAATCAACAATATGAATATTGAATAACTCAGCCATACTTTCTAAAAATGATGATTTCTCCAGAAAACTTCTAAAGGCAGCGAAAGATGTATTCAGCAAAACTTCTCTAGGTAATTGAGCGAACATACGTGAAACTCTAAGAGTGAAAGAATGGAAACGAGCCGCGTTTTTCGTACTTTCTACAAAAATGCCGCTAGGGTTTGTACGCGTTGGTTTAACATGTTTAAAAATTCGGTCTCTTTCGATTATTGACAGGTTATTATAAATTTTCCAACCCATTTTCATGTCAGCTTGAATTCTTCTCAAATAAAGGGGTGAAAGATTGAGGCTAGCTAATCTATCTTTGTATGATGGGAGAGAATGTGGGTAATTGGAGTCGGGAAAACAACGATAGAAGACAATGCGTGTAAAGGATTTCAGAACTCTTTCAATCAATTTCATGCCTTTGGCAAAATATGGGTTCCAAAAGCTAGATGCAAATTCTAAGTGAGGTAAGCCATATGTTTTAAAACATTTGACAAGTATCTGGGAATCGTCGATAGAAACTGCTCGAAACAGAGAATACATTGCTGCCGTTGCTTTGGAGACAGTGTCAGTTACTGCTTGGCTTCGACGGAGAGACGGTAGGATTTGGATTCCGAGAGGACATATGTTTTAAAACATTTGACAAGTATCTGGGAATCACTCTCTTTTTTCTCTCTTAAATCATTGTGTTTTTTTTACTCCGATCAGAGCTCCAGAGAATAAAAGTGCTCAATCATGTAAACTTGCATTATTATGTCGAAGGGACTTCAAAATTTTCTGTGCATTGGTAGTTCAGTGGGAAAGAGCCTCGCATAGAAAGCGAAGACCCGGGTCGATTCACGTGAAATCACCGATATTTCAACAAGTTTTTCAAGCAAGGTTCGTTTCTCTGTTCACAATCATAATCTTGAAAAATAAAGTTTGAAAGATTACGTATAAGTTATTAAGTCTAGAACATCTGTAAGAAGGCGCCTATCAGCTGAAACAGGCTCTTTCATGGTTTCGTCATCATTGATGTATTGATCGGGATGAAGAAATGAATGTTTTCAGTGAGCCGTATTGGCCTTCACCGATGTCGAATCGTCTGCAAGAAACGAGGGAGGAGGCACGAGACGAGCAGATCATCAAGCAAAGCTTTTCCCTGCAAGACCTTACTTACGAGAAGAAAACCGGGTTCGATTCTTCACTTTATTTTTAAATTTTTAAATAGTTTCCCATTTCTAAACGGGTTACCTTTAAACCTTTCTTGAAGCAGTTTTTTAGTACTTTGTTCATCACAAATCATACAGATTAGCAAATTGTACTATATTTTAACATTTGAGACTTTTAAACTTAGTATGGTATGTTCTTTCAGTTGCTGTAGTTGCTTGAATGCGCTTTTTAAATAAGACAAGACGGTTTTGGACCCACTCGGTCTTTTTTCAACATTTCGAACAAGGAACGAGACAAAGGGTAAGCGTATTGCCTACTAGGAACTAATTCATATGGTTTCATTTAGCCTAAAAGGTACTCATTCTTTCAGTTTAACTCAACACGAAATCTACGCTGACTTGGAAAAAGGTCATTTCAGGGGCATCTCTCCTCACTCTCGATCTTCTCCCTTTTCCCCTTCCTCCTACCATACCGCATCCGCCCTCTCCCCTCAGCAAACGCTGTCCCCTTCGCGCACTCCTCGAGACCGAGTCTCCCGCAACCGAGACGCCATCGGTCACGGTGCATTTCCCAATACAGCCAAACCCCTCGTGGGCGATGGAGCCTACCCAAAAAGCTCTGAAAACCGACCTCTAAGCTATCGAAACTTCTCATCCCGTGGAGTCTCTCCATTCGGCTACAGTACACCCCAGTCCCCCATCAGATTCGGTGCTTATCCTTCCGATGCGTACTACAACAACACGCAGCAAAGCGTCAACACACCAGACGAGTACCATGATCGACTTCGACGGCAGCGCTCACTTTCTCCGCTGAGAACGGTCAATCGAGCGACGTCGCCTATGTACTCTCCTCAGTACGACGCCCATTACGCCTCAAAAAGCTCTGCTCATCTTCCAGTGGGTGCGTATTCCCCTGCCGTGCCCCTAAATCCTTCGATGGATGGAAGAGTAACT
Source organism: Allodiplogaster pararmata (assembly GCA_964056735.1). Classification (NCBI taxonomy): domain Eukaryota; kingdom Metazoa; phylum Nematoda; class Chromadorea; order Rhabditida; family Diplogasteridae; genus Allodiplogaster; species Allodiplogaster pararmata. The sequence goes on from OZ057407.1 coordinate 15,796,592, forward strand.
CCTGGCTTCGGCCAACTCGATCGATCCAAGAGTCGCTCGGGGGACATCTTTGCCCTCTACCAGACAAGGGATGCTCTTGATAACATCGTCGGACATTTGTGAGCTTCCCTTTTTTAACTCTCCTTTTTCATTTCTTTATTGGTAGTCAATACCATACTAATACGAAAGAAAAGCTAACTAAGCTCACAATACATGAAAACTGAAGCGATAAGTGAGAAAAGTAATGCGTGAACGAATGAAGAGATGAAAAATTAATAAATGAAGTTTTCCGTTCCAGGAAGACGATATAAGAGAAATTGCATGTATCATGCATGACAAAAATCTGCTGTCTTAAAAAATGCATGAATTGAGTCTCGAAGATTTGCAATTTTGCGATACTGAGCATGCCATTCGTCAGAGCATTTGCTAATTGACCTAAAATTCTAAGTGAATTGTAACAGCATGATGTGTTTAAACATTCAGAATGATGACCGTTTGTGGAATTCAATTTTCACTTTTCACCCTGTGTTTCCCTTTTAACGTTTTTTCTGCATGCAAAAACCTGCGTACAACATGTATTTTCAAAACTTATTCGCTTCACACATATTCATGAAATTAGACAAGTCAAGTATCATATTTGGGCACTTTTTTACTTCTCTGTTCTGTAGAAAAATAAAAACTCGGACCAATGAACGGAGAGGTTAGAGGGAGTATCTCTCATTTTCCTTTTTCATCCTCTCCCTCTCTCTAGCCATATTACTGTATCACGATTAGAATCTCTCTCCGCAGAGAAAGGGAGACATAGCTGCCTGCGTGATAGCTGAGATGATTAATTTTGATTTATCTGCAAGGCACAGTGCACAATTAGACTCTTATTCTTACATGAAACAATATTTTTCCATTAAAAATGCTTAGGCTTAGGAAAAAGTTTACGCTAACGAGGCCGTTCGGCTTAGGGGAACGAGACAGCATAAGAAAATTTCTCATATTTTTAATTTTTGTCAATTCAATGACTGAATTCGTAAAAAAAATGAGAGAAAAACGCCACAGAGAAAGAGAGAAAAAGCTCTCTGTTTATGTGATTGCTTATCTAGGTCAAATCTCTCTTTTTCTCTGCCACGAGGAGGACGCAGCCTCCGCCCACTCGCGCTTTTTCCCTCCAGACCAGAGAAGTAAAAAAGTACCCATATTTATTGTATGTGTTTTGGAAGAAACATACGATGATTTTTCTACTCATGTAGACGGAAACTGTCGAACCAAGACGCAAATTAGGGTGAACTTTATTAATTTATCGCAGTTTTGATTCACACTAAAAGTTCAAAACGAAAGTATCTAGACCGAGAACTCAATCGCTTGCTTGTCTGGAATTCAATCGTATCCCGTTGTTCGTCATTGTCTTTTTGTTACTCGTTCAAGTGTGAAAACGCCCTTCTGCGTACAATGTCTGTACTACATAGTACAGTGCAATCCCTTCTTTCTTTCTTCGGTGAATGACGGTCGGTGAATTGAAAAGAAACCAACCAATAATATTGTTCTATTAATAAATTTTTTTGAAGCTTAACCCTAAAATATTGTTCGACCAGTTCACGGTTATCGGTCAATGTAACCAATTCTTCCTTCTTATGACGTGTATTTTGAAATAAAAGGAAAATTTTTCTGGTTTCAAAAACAGCATTGTATGAAAAACAGCTTTTACAATTAATATTTCGTTTCAATCCTATCCAATCAATAATTTCGGTGGGAAGCATGGAACATGGAGGACTGGTTTGGTTTGGTTGGGTTCACTTCGGTGGAGGCAAATTGAAAGTCTGCTGTTTCAACTGCTGGTTCTCAAGAAAAGTTAAAGTTTTGGTACTTGTCCAGATCGACGTAGGCTCCGCTTCTCTTCCCCCCTCGGGGAGCGGAGTCACGGATTTATGAATAATTTTTTTCATACGGTATCGTTAGCCTAAGCCGTAAGGCCTCGTTAGCGTAAATTATTACTCCAAGCCTAAGCGTATTTTAATGTAAAAATAACAGGGAGAGGGATTAGAAAGAGAGGAAAATTAGAGAGATCAGGAGCAATATCGTGCAGCAAAATGCAGTGGAGAGGTGCCTACGTCGAACTAGACAAGTGCCAACGTTTTTTATTTAAAAAAACAACGTTTCTCGCGCTTTCAAAGAGGTCGGCTGACGAACTTTTTCTGTGAATAAGACTATAATTGTGCTCTGTAGTGTAGTGGTAACGCGCTTGCTCATGCTAAGAGATGGTCCTGCCCCGCCGGCTAGCTTTTGTACGTGCGATAGTTCAATCCTATTTTTATCATAACTAATCTAAGTTTGTTAGTTTTCAGCGAGAGTCGAGAGTACGCAGCCACGTTCGATGATCATCATCTACAACACACACTGGCAGAATCTGAACCGTCTACCTTCCGATCGGATCTTTCTGCTGAAAAGCAGGCGTATTATGATGGAGCGCCGCAGAAACCTGCCAAGAGCGCTGCCGTAAAAGACACTTGCGGCCATTCTCAGGCACTCATTGCTACCCAATTTCAACTGGATGATAACAGTTATTCTCACAGAAAAGTTTCAAAACTCTCTGATTCGATAGAATCCCAAGCAGAACACTTTTGTTCTCAAAAAGATTCAAAGCTTAGTGAATTGGGCTACTTGAAGATGCGTCTCAATAACAACAAACAGTTGTCGGAAACGACCTTAGTAGATCAGGCCTCATTCAAAGTTCAAGTATCTAATGAAGATCGCTCCGCTCGAAGCAGTCTTTATTCTAAATTTATGAATCAAGGCTTCTCGGACACAAATAAAAAAACATCGAGGGAGTGGAAAGAGGAGAGACCTTCCCAAGCCAGTGCCAACTATCGACCTCGGAGTTGCTCCGAATACTCCGAGAAGAAGATGAGTCTTTTTGGAGATCTCAAGTTGGACAAAATAATTTATCATCTCAATCGGTTTCCGCTGTCTTCCATTCGACGATCTCCATCGCATCCAATTCTTCCTTCAAGCCAATTTTTTCCGAAGGAAAACATTTATGAAAGTGTCGGCATGGGAGCGAAAGTTCCAGTTCAAAGAGAGAGGCCCCATGGGGAAGAGTCGCTGCGAGTCTCAATTGATTACGATGCGAAATACGCTGTTGTGAAGAAGCCCGCCAAGCCATCGGGTCCACTTCTAACAAAGAACAACAGATTCGTCCCCTCCACGATAAATTCTAGGTCCAAGTCACCTGTAAAGGTTGTCAGGATAGTAAAAAGTAAACCAGTTGAAGAAGGTAAAACGACCTTATCGGAGAAGCCCTTAGAAATTCCCTTGGTCCCAAAAAGGGAAACCGGGGACCAAGATAGCAGCAGAGCCCTTCCTATAGCTCCTCCCATCTCGTCGATTCCTGTGAGGAAACCCATTCCTGACAAAAAACTGAAGACTGAGGGGTTTGTGAAGAGAACAGACCACAGCGCGACCGCAGCAGCATTTGCTTTGGAGCGGATCAAGCACGACTATGCTGTTTTTGCTCAGCAGGAGGATGGCAAATCGACGGGGGGAACTTCTGAAGCGAATAGGGGCGGAGTAAAAATGAAACCTCCCCCGCCTCTCCTCTCAATGTCGAGAAGAGAACCTGATGCCAGTCTTCATCAAACGGCAAGTGGCGAAAAAAAGCCGAATAGTAGTGAAAGTGAACAGCGAACTGTTCCTCCGTCCCTGTGTAGAGATACATTCATATCAGGACTTGCGAGAAAAGTCGCGCACCCAGACGGCCTTCAGTTCAAGCGAATCGTCGTAAGACCCACTCTACCTGAAGTGCCTGAAGAAGGCTCTTCCTCTGGAGTACCCATTGCCAGAGCGTCCACTCCCGAAGGTGTTGGGATTCCATTATCGAGTGTCCAGGAGTCCGTTGAGAAACCAAAGCTGAACTCTTTATCAAGTCTGGATGTTGTCGTCAAAGCTTCACTTACTCTGGCTCAGGTGCAACTCGCAGAGATCCCTTTTGTCGATGACACCAAACAGAACGAATTCGTCGAAGTCCTGGAAGACTGTTTATCGAGGGAAGCGAAGGACTCGGAAGAAGAAGCAGAAAATGAGTCCTCAGTTTCCGGGTCAGATATGCCCGGTCTGACTGCATATGCATCGAATGACCAGAAAGAATTCCTCATACAAGTCGATGAACACAAACTCATATTCAGCATTCCCGATGACTAATAGATCATTTGCTATTTGTGACAATACTTGAGTCACTCGGGTCGGTCTACCCGGATTACTCGAGTTTGTTTAATCGACTCACTCTGTCACTTATTCGAAAGCTTGTCTTCCGGATATGCCTTATGAAAGATTGAACCAGGACACAGTATAACATTTAGACACCATTAACAACTTTATTTATTTCTCACATGCCTGCACATATTTGATTTTCTGAGTGTTTGAATTGGAAGAAAAATCTATGAGTATTTTTTAATAAATATTTGTGAGCTCAAAATTGATGTAAACCATCTTCAAACGTATACTATAAATAAAATTTAAAAAAAAGGTTTTAATCAATGCTGTTTCAAGTCTAAAGTTATAGAAACGAAGCGTGAAAGCATGAACACAGATAAACTTTTTTCTAAAGTTAGAAATACTAAAATTTGATAAACTTAATAGTTTTTTAAAGTTATAATAATCTTCCTCACTCCACTGGGATGCGGAACAGACCTATCCTGATTGAGCCAGTGGCTGCCCACTATATCACTGCTAGTGTATCTAGCAGCAACGAGGAGAGTAAGATTCGTGCACGAGCATTACCAAAATTTCTTAATTCCTTTGGTTGGGGTGGAACTGAGCAGGGTGGGAGTTGAACTTGGGGCTATTCGCAGAATAGTCAAACCACCACACCACCATTAGATACGCCCGGACTTTATAGTTGCTTAAGTTAAAACATTAAATATTTGAGCATTCTTCATTGAGTTGAACTGCTTTTTGAGAAAAGAACAAAACAACTGATTTTTAAGGGATCTGAATAATCGTTTAAAGAAGAAGTTTGTGTTAACGTATGGAGCTTTTTTCGGCGTTCATCAGCAGAGTTGTTTCAGAAAGACAGCAATTTGGACCTAGGAATAACCAACTATGGCACTGAATAGTCTTGATAGACTTCTTAGCATTTCATCCACATGTTTCTGGAGTCAACGAGGTCAAAAGCGAGGGCAAAACGAAGCGACTGAATCATGAAGTGTGAGTGAATGCGATAAACTCGTGATTATACACGTTATAACTACATACACGCTATAATTACATCATCAAGCTAACCGAGTCGCTTAGTTTACTCTCCTTCTTCAACTTAATCCCATCTCCCTTGCTCTTCTGACATTTCCCCTTCTTGCAAACTCCATCGTAGCAAATGGCCTTCCCGTCGAATCCTCTGCAATCCCCTCCCGGCCGAATTTTGCTCATACAGAAGGTCTTAAGCGGATTCTCGGCGTTACAGTATAGATATCTGCAAATCAAATTTAGTTGAATACTTCGATACAATTTTTGCATAATACGAAAAAAGTCGACTACCAGCAGCTAATTAATTTTTCGAGTTGTGTTAAATTTTCCATGCTCACTATTATCTGCAATTCTTTACTCTAAATAACAGACAAAAAAGCAACGAGACAAAAATAGTCTTAGTTTTGTTAGTTTCTATATAAATGTTAGTTTCTATAATCATTCTATTTTGTTCGCCATTACTGGAGTGGTCGACTTTCCATCCACTCTCTGCTCTATTAATTTCGTCTAGTGTACAAGATGCAGTCCGGCTTCATTGGACATCTTGAAGCTGTATCGTCCTAGTCCGTCACCGCCCTCTCACACAATGCTACCACTGGAGTAGGACCGATCACTCACATGTTCTTTCCGCAATCAACGTGGACCCCTTCGACCTCATATGTTATCAACTCCTTCGAATTCATGTTTCCCCTCACATAGAAGACCCCCTTACTTATACTTCACCACGAATTTTCCATGCGTAATAAACTCATACTCAAATTAAGTGCAATGAGATTAAATTCATTAGAATTAATTCTACCTTGATCCGCAGTCTTTTTTGATTGCATCACAAGTTGGTCTTGCAGCGAATTCATACATGTTATCCGTGTATCCATTCGATAAGCCTGCAAGTATGGTTCGGTAAAACAAAATTCGTTCTCGAGTGGATTGCTGCTATGACCGTATCGGTCTCCAGAACTAAGAACTAGTTTCCTTATCCAGTATATACTAGGTCCGGCAATCTTCAAAAATATCAAGAAGTTTTCAATAACTTTATGTAACTTGATTGATACTCAATTTCTTAACATAATTTGATCTACGAAAGGACTCAATTTAGGTTAAACTGTACTTCAATCTCAAGACGTAAGACTCGATTATTTTGGACATGACAAGGTACTAACCAAGGCGCAAACTGCGGTATGCCAGACTTAAAATGAGCTTTTCTAACCGCCGGTGTTGGTGATGGGGCTCAGCATGGGCATGATCGCGTCCGCGTTGTGCCAAGGCGGAAAGCAAGCGGGATTTGTAGGCGGATAATCTCTTTCTCGGCTATTGCGGTCCTCAAATTACTCTTTCTTTGCAGTTTAAGCCGTTTGAAAATTTCATTTACAGACTGACCGCCAATAACCTTTATTGTATCGGGGCAATGTAAACAACTTTTTTTCTGTTTTCAAATAGAACTTTTTCGATATATTCGTCATTTTTCACAACGTTTCGCCCCGTTACAATGAAGGATCAGTCTTGTCGCCATGCAGCTCTCCCGGATCACCCCAACTCTGACCTAGTGTACTCAAAGAATTTCGGGAAAATGCTTTGCGGTGATTTTTAAAGTTGAATAAAATCTTGCTATGATTATTTCAACACGAAGATGAATGAGTCTTCTCAACTTAACCTTTGGTGGATGAAATGATTTGACTAGAGCAAATGACAATAATTATTTGAATATCGGACGCACAAAAACTGTTTCACGGGGCCGGATAGAACCCAAAAAAAGATCGCTCCACCATTACCCTAGCGTGGACACACTGCTAATCCTTCTGATATGTTAAACCAAACCTGCCCGTTCTGCCTGAACATCTCGAATATGTAGTCGATCATAGAGTGATGGAGTAGAAATATGACGTCATTCGATGAGCTCCAACTCTTTCCCATGTCACCGGAGATGAGGAAATGAACGTAGTTATGGGAGTATTCCAGAAATCTTTCGTCTAGTTCCAGCTCGGTACATGTCTGGAACAAATGCCTTCTTAAATCAAAAAATTCTAAGCGAAAAGGTCTGAAACGAAAGGGTCTTGGATCATTTCAATAAACCGGCCCTTCAAACCAAACTCAATCTCATTGGGGAAAAATTATTGGTCCACCATTTAAATAGAAGTGTCACCAAATAAAATAGTAACGTCCACCAAATAAAATAGTAACGTCCACCAAATAAAATATTAACGTCCACCAAATAAAATAGTAACGTCCACCAAATAAAATAGTAACTTCCACCAAATAAAATACTATCGTCCACCAAATTTTGTGGGCACGTCCACCAAATTTTTTTTCTTGTGAACTTTACCACGGCATTTTTTTCTCACCTGACACCAACCTATATGGTTTTTCCACCAAATTAAAAGTCCACCAATTTTTTTCGTGAAATTCACCACGGCATTTTTTTCTCACTTGACACCAAAGGTTACTTTTTCTGCTCTCTCAGTGAGTTGTTTTTGATGGTTTTTTTGTAGTGGAGGTAATTTTCGCGGGAGTAAAGTTTTTTTTATGAGTGTTTTTTGTTGTTGAATGTTTTCTTTAGGTCATTCTGTTGAATGTTTTGTTTCAGATACAATTTTAAAATAGGAACTTCTGCAGTTTAAGTGGCAGCACTCGTGGGCTTTAACGCTTTGGTTTCAATTTTTTTCTTCATAGATGTTCATTCTGAGCATCAAGGACTCTGGTTCTTTCTTCTTTTTTTTTTTTTTACAAAAAACGTTTTTGGGCTCAACTGCAGTTTCAGTCACCCCCAAAGCCCTAAATGGAGGAAGGGGGCCCTAAGAAGAAAGGGGGGAAGAGAGTTTTCATGAATAAAATCTCTTTCTGAGCAAAAAATCTTTGGACGGCTAAAGTAGATTAGAGCCAACTTTTTCCTAAGCCTAAGCGTTTTTAATGTAAAAATAATTTTTTGCAGTTGCAACATCAAGTTATTTTTCATTTTTAAAACCTTTTTTAGCTATTATAGATGAATTTATAATTTATATTTGTATACAGATATAAACCACACTAAAGAAAAAAAAAGAAGTTTTTTCTGGAAATTTTGTTGTTTTTTCTGAAAAAAATTTTTTTTAAATTTTTTTTTCAAGAACCAAAGTCCCTGATGCTCAAAATGATATCCTATGAATAAATTTTTCGAAATAAAAGCGTTTAAAGCCCACGAGCGCTGCCACTTAAACTTCAAAAGTGCCTATTTTTAAATTATATCTGAAACAAAACATTCAACAAAACATTCAACAACAAAACACTCATAAAAAACTTTACTCCCGTGAAAATTACCTCCACTACAAAAAAACCATCTAAAACAACTCACTGAGAGAGCAGGAAAAGTAACCTTTGGTGTCAGGTGAGAAAAAAAATGCCGTGGTGAATTTCACGAAAAAAAAAAAGATGGACTTTTAATTTGGTGGAAAAAACCATACAGGTTGGTGTCAGGTGATAAAAAAATGCCGTGGTGAAGTTCACAAGAAAAAAAAATTTGTTGGACGTGCCCACAAAATTTGGTGGACGTTAGTATTTTATTTGGTGGACGTTACTATTTTATTTGGTGGACGTTACTATTTTATTTGGTGGACGTTACTATTTTATTTGGTGGATGTTACTATTTTATTTGGTGGACGTTACTATTTTATTTGGTGGACGTTACTATTTTATTTGGTGGACGTTACTATTTTATTTGGTGGATGTTACTATTTTATTTGGTGGACGTTACTATTTTATTTGGTGGATGTTACTATTTTATTTGGTGGACGTTACTATTTTATTTGGTGGATGTTACTATTTTATTTGGTGGACGTTACTATTTTATTTGGTGGACGTTACTATTTTATTTGGTGGACGTTACTATTTTATTTGGTGGATGTTACTATTTTATTTGGTGGACGTTACTATTTTATTTGGTGGATGTTACTATTTTATTTGGTGGACGTTACTATTTTATTTGGTGGATGTTACTATTTTATTTGGTGGACGTTACTATTTTATTTGGTGGATGTTACTATTTTATTTGGTGGACGTTACTATTTTATTTGGTGGATGTTACTATTTTATTTGGTGGACGTTACTATTTTATTTGGTGGATGTTACTATTTTATTTGGTGGACGTTACTATTTTATTTGGTGGATGTTACTATTTTATTTGGTGGACGTTACTATTTTATTTGGTGGAAGTTACTATTTTATTTGGTGGACGTTACTATTTTATTTGGTGGATGTTACTATTTTATTTGGTGGACGTTACTATTTTATTTGGTGGATGTTACTATTTTATTTGGTGGACGTTACTATTTTATTTGGTGGATGTTACTATTTTATTTGGTGGACGTTACTATTTTATTTGGTGGACGTTACTATTTTATTTGGTGGACGTTAGTATTTTATTTGGTGGACGTTACTATTTTATTTGGTGGACGTTAGTATTTTATTTGGTGGACGTTACTATTTTATTTGGTGGACGTTACTATTTTATTTGGTGGACGTTAGTATTTTATTTGGTGGACGTTAGTATTTTATTTGGTGGATGTTACTATTTTATTTGGTGGACGTTAGTATTTTATTTGGTGACACTTCTATTTAAATGGTGGACGTTAGTATTTTATTTGGTGGACGTTACTATTTTATTTGGTGGACGTTACTATTTTATTTGGTGGACGTTAGTATTTTATTTGGTGGACGTTAGTATTTTATTTGGTGGATGTTACTATTTTGTTTGGTGGACGTTAGTATTTTATTTGGTGGACGTTACTATTTTATTTGGTGGACGTTACTATTTTATTTGGTGGACGTTAGTATTTTATTTGGTGGACGTTACTATTTTATTTGGTGGACGTTACTATTTTATTTGGTGGACGTTAGTATTTTATTTGGTGGACGTTAGTATTTTATTTGGTGGATGTTACTATTTTATTTGGTGGACGTTAGTATTTTATTTGGTGGACGTTACTATTTTATTTGGTGGACGTTACTATTTTATTTGGTGGACGTTAGTATTTTATTTGGTGGACGTTAGTATTTTATTTGGTGGATGTTACTATTTTATTTGGTGGACGTTAGTATTTTATTTGGTGGACGTTACTATTTTATTTGGTGGACGTTACTATTTTATTTGGTGGACGTTAGTATTTTATTTGGTGGACGTTACTATTTTATTTGGTGGACGTTACTATTTTATTTGGTGGACGTTAGTATTTTATTTGGTGGACGTTAGTATTTTATTTGGTGGATGTTACTATTTTATTTGGTGGACGTTAGTATTTTATTTGGTGGACGTTACTATTTTATTTGGTGGACGTTACTATTTTATTTGGTGGACGTTAGTATTTTATTTGGTGGACGTTACTTTTTTATTTGGTGGACGTTAGTATTTTATTTGGTGACACTTCTATTTAAATGGTGGACCCAATTTCATTCTTCTCTCTCTGTTCAGTTAAAACAAATGAGAAGCATAGTTATTCTCTCTCAAATGAATGACTTGGTATTAAGACTGCAGCACATATCTGTATTAAGACTGCAGCACATATCTGTATTAAGACTGCAGCACATATCTGTATTAAGACTGCAGCACATATCTGTATTAAGACTGCAGCACATATCTGTCTACTTGGTATTAAGACTGCAGCACATATCTGTCTACTTGGTATTAAGACTGCAGCACATATCTGTCTAACTGGACTCCTCGGGGAAACTTCCACAGATACTAATACTGACCACTTCCTTCATAATCCAGTCCTATATTTTCAGTTATGACTCATAATGAATTTTGTAAAGTTTAACACTGTTACAAAAAATTCTTTAATACCTGCTCGCTTTCGCCTACAAAAACATAACTCACACTCAGAGGCTCAGTGGCTGCGAGAACCATTCGGATGTCGGTTTGGCTTGCGACCCAATCGATTCTGGCGGGAGATATGAATTCCCCTTCGGGATCCGCTCCCAAATGACGGGTGATGAATGGAAGACCCTAAAACGGACTAATTCAGAGTATCAAAAAATATTTTTCTCTCTTTTATCTTGTCCTCTTTAGCAAATAAATGGGGTAAAAACAGAAACACATAATTAGATTTTAGAAGAAATTTTCAAAAGTTTCATTGAGGACGCGATCACCACCAATCTATAGTCGAAACCACAGCTGCGTTGTCATTGTTACGATCTGATGAAATTTATCTCGATTCTCTCATTTCAACTGCCTATAAAAAAATTAAGGACCTCCATAGTCGTCCAGTTGGCGTAAGGCCCAGTTACAACGTGGTCATTCTCATCAACTTCACCCAGAAAAGTTGAGGAGAACATTATCGAGTCCTGCAAACAATTGAGCTTGAACCAAATTAAAAATGTTTTTTTTTAAAAGAAAAAGTTAGAACAAACAAATGAACAATTAAAGGAGAGAGTTGTTTTCCAGAAAAAGAGAGAGAGAAAGAAAGAGACAAACGAAGAAAGAAAGAATGTTAGAAAGAAATAGAGTTAAAAAGAGAGAAAGAAAGAGAGAAGGAACGAGAAAGTTTAGAAAATAAACAGACTTGGAGACAAAAATTTTTTGTAATGCATGAAAGACAGGGAGAGATTAAGAAAGTTGGAGAACTAACGAGAGGCTCAGGAAGCAGGGAGTCCAGAGAAGTATCCCAGTATGGAATTCCCATCCCGGCTGGGATTCCTTCGTAAGAACGTATCACCAGTTCAAATCTGAAGTCAGACAACGTTGGTAATGGAACGAATCGAAGAACTGTGAACCTCTTCAGAAGCTCGCGGTGCCAGACAGTGAACGCCGGTCCCGAGTGGACCCCGGAGTACTTGTGCACTCGACTCAGCCGGTTGTAAGTCCCGTCCTTCTTCATCTTGTTCAGCACCGTCTTAACGAGTTTAAACTTTTTATTCTTGTATAGTAAGCGAATTATATCTGGAAAAACATTGCTGTTAGTCAAACCAGTGATTTTTCATATGAATGAGCTACGAGAGCATGAAAAAACATGCAACTTCTTGTCTAAGATACAGCTCTTTTTTTTTGGAAAATTTTAGAGCATAATAAGAATAATTCGGTGAATTTATGAATAAAGACAGAATGAATAAATGAGAGAAAAAACTTCAAAAGCTATCCGATCCGCGTCCTTCAGCATGCGGATCTCCTTGCGAACTGCTCTATCGAACTGAGTACCATCCGGAAGAAGACAAGGCAAAGCAGTGGAATTGTCTGCAATCACAAAGTCGGTCCATCCCGACAAAGCAGGCTTGACAAACTCACTTCCGTTGTAGAAGCCGCAGACACATCTTCTATCCAGACAGTGCATAAACTTCTTCTCTTCGTCTGTCCAATATGGTGCAACAAAGACCTTCTCGGAGGGGACGTTGTGTTGGCCGAAAGAAGACGAAGCTGCTTCTTCTATTGGAATCTCAAAAAATTGAAATTTTTTAAAAATTTGATAATGCTTTGATAGGGGAATAACTGATTTCTTTCACCTAAACTCAAAAAAGTCAAAAAAGAAACTTTTGTGTGCCGGGAGTGTTGGACACGGAACCAAGGCTGCTCTACACTCTCTTTGTACTCGTTTTTGTTGAGGAGGAAGTGGTCTATGAACGCGAACGCTGAAGCGGTCGTTGGCAGCAGGCTGTTCAGCAGTAAGATTAGTGGCAACCGCATCACTCAGAGACCAAACAACTCCCGAGGCTGCACGAAAAAGCGCTGCACAGAAAACAGATTGAAAAAGGGCGGTTGCACAGAATTTTAATCAAGGTTCAATGCGAGATAGTTCACCGGCAAGGATATAAACCTCAAAGCACAGGTAACTGAAGAAATTCAGACTCAATACGGTTCACCTGTAACCTACAGAAAGAATTCTTTTGAGGTTTGAGGTATAGGTGAGGTGGGGTTAGTTTATACCTCTCTACCATATCATTTCTTATTCCATAATTTCTTCACTAATTCTTCGATTTATCTTTCAATCTCAATGTTTCTCATGTCTCTTTCTCTTAGTTTCCCTCCCTTGGCTGCCAGTTCTTCATATTCCCTACCCTCTTCCTTATGCTTATTTGTTTCATTCTGTACAAAGGCCCTCTCTTTCTAGCTCTCCCTTTATCCCTCCCCCTCTCTCTCTTTCTCTCTCTCTCTCTCCCTCTCAGTCTCTGACCCACTCTGTTTCTCTCTCTATCTCCTACCTCTCTGTTTTTCTCTCTTCTCTCTATGTTTCTAGCTCTCTGCGTTTTTCATGTTCTCGTACTCTGGATTGTAAGTCTATCATTTCCCCATATCTACTATACATATAATATGTTCACGGGAAGAAGTTTTTGCCTTGCCCGACAAGACGCGTTGACTTCTTTGATGACTGGAAACTGGTCGCTGTTTCTCTTGTATTACTTTCTTTCCCTGTTTCATATCTTTCTTTCTCTCTTTTTACTCTCTCTGTCTTAATAACCTTCTTTTTTAGCTTCTCTCTCTCTCTCATTCTCTCTCATTCTCTCTCTCTCTCTCTCTCTCTCTCTCTCTCTCTCTCTCTCTCTCTCTCTCACTCTCCCTCTCTTTTAGCTCTATCGTTTTCGCCCTTGTTTCATTGACTTATTTCCAATGTCAGTTATCACATTCTTCCCAATCGTACGATGTTCTGTATTTCCCTGCCTCTCTTACATTGTGTTAGTACGTTCAAAAGCCTTGTATTTTTCCATTCATACTACTTTCAAACTTCCATACAATACAGAACTTTCCATGAGAAAACAGGAAGAATTCGGTCGTCAATGACATAACACTACCTACATAAAAATTCTTCAGAAAATTCAATTCTCAAAATTACCTTTCAATGTTTTGACAGAAACCTTTTATACAAAAAATGATTCTGTTCTTTCTACTCCTGGAAAGTCACAATAGGTGTTGTCATTTATAAATAATAAAGAGGAGCTGAATTTCATTTTTAAAAAAAATACAATGCATTCTGCATTATAACTCGAATGTCAGTGAAAAAATTGGTAACAACTTAAAAAGACTTGAACTCATGTCTCTGTTTTTTCAATAGTTATTTTGAAACAGGAGAAAAAAGGGATGAAGTTTTCACGATTGCGTAACATCAATTCCATCCATTCATCCGATTTAAATAATGGAATGGTTTTTTTCTACCCACGTGCTCTCTATATCCTAGTCTAGTAAGTCCGTGGAGTTTTTGGGCACATCTTGGTGAGTGGAGTCGATATCCAGAGTATCAACGAAGGAGTGCATGTCTGACAGAGAGAAGTTGGCACTAGAGGGAACTGCCGAGTCGGATGCCAGAAGGTGACGGATCTGGTAAAGAATTTGGTAGAGTTGAGAACAAGAGAGAGAGAGGGAGAGAGAGAGATAGAGAGAGAAAGAGAGAGAGGAGTAGAGCTACCAGCTCTAAACTTTATGGATGTTCCGAGAGCATAATGTAATGAGGGAGAAGAGACATGTTTATGTATGTAACACCTCATAAACCATTAATGAGAGAGGGCAGAACAGCGCTTTCGCAATTTGAATAAGTATTCTTTGACTGTCTCAAATTGAGGTTTAACATCCTTTATTGTAAAAACAAATAAATAAATGGTTCACAATCACATCAATTCAGTTATAAAGGTTTGTTTTTGTTTTACCAAGCAAAATGGATAAACCTGGGCCTCGTTTTGAAGTGGCTCCCCGTTCACTTCTGCATTCCATCCACCTGTTCGTTGAGGGCTCAAAAACAGAGATTAGTAGAGTGGTCGAATCCTTTATTCGGGTTTAGAATGATACGTTTATAGCTAAAAAATAACTTGATCAGAGTCATCATTTACAGAAACATAATTCACAGAAAGGGAATATAAATGCGAAGGTCAGAGGAGTAGGCAAATGAGGCGTTGCAACAGAAAGTCCGCGAAGACCTTGTTTAGCTTTCCGTTTCACAGGTCTCATGAGAGAAGCAATGGAGCTACGATAAGTGAGTGAAAAAATTCCGTTAAAAAATGAGTACAAACATGCTCAACCCAAAATTTTTATTCCAATACGAAGGTCTACCTAAACTTTTTATATTTCAATTTACTTTTCATAACAAACTCGTCTTATAACTTTTCATGTCAAACCAAAGGCTTTCTTAATGAAAACAAAGCAAATTTTTCCAATTGAAAACGAAAAAAACTTGCTCAGTAGCTGCATAAAAAAGTATTTGGTTTACAGAAGCTAGTGTAAAAATCAGTACTTGTGCGGGAATCGAACCCAGGACCTTTCCTTTCCCGGCAATATTTTTTCCTTTTAAGCTACCAATGCAAGCAACTCTACGAATTTTTGACATTATGCGACTAACCTGTTTTCTGGCAGAACTGGGTGTGCATTGCAAAGATTATATGAACAGCAACAGAATGTGATAGGAATCTTCTGGAATTTGGTCGAAATGCACGTGTCCCGAGCAGCCTGAAATCAATCCAAGCAAGCCTTATTGAATTATCAATTATCATTATCAATGACTAAACAACAAACACTAGTCTGAAATTACCACTCAATCATCTCTAGTCCGTTCTCATAACTCACTAGTCACGGAGTTAAATAATCACTACTTAAATAATTACTAATTCTAACCCCTAATAACTTTAGTCAACGTACTATTCGCCGCTCTATATTCTCTATTGACTGCTACCTAATTTCTAATCATCAACCATCTGGCCTTAGTTATAATTTTTAAAACTAAATCCCAGTAAAGGTTCTATGACATTTCCTACCGCGACAACTCTCACCCGAATTTCACAATAATTTTTTTCTCCAAAGCTTCAATCATGTGGCTGGTACAATAGTTCCACACGGCCTCGTTAGGAAGAACTCATTCAAGACTAAGCAGAAATTCAACAACAAAAAAAACTGACAATACGCTAATTGCAAAATTTTGGGTACGAAATGTTGTTTAAACCATTGTTAAAATTTTCTAATAGTTATCCACATAACGATGATCCCGATAGACTAATCGAGGATAAAAGATGACTAACGAGACATCTCCAGAGAGAGCAACCAGCTTTCACCACATCCAGGAACCCTCCGAATTTCCCTTCGCCGGCTACAGTCATGTTGTAGCAGTAGGCACCCGAATTGTCGCACTGGATCTTCTGGTCGCCTAGGGTTTGACCCGCTAGAAGCTGCAGTCCCTGCATAGTTGATTCTGATCAGAGGAACAGAGCATACACGCAAAAACTCGTGCGAAAACCTATGAGTGGTCGGCAACCGAACGACTGTCTTCGCTTACCTCGCTCTTTGCTACTCAGCTACCAATGCACACAATCCATCGCACTTATGAAGGAGATTCGACATGCTTTTCTTTAACTTTTCTCCGATTTTTTCTCAGCTTTTTATTAGTGGCTCACTTATTCATAAAGGTACACAATTCCCCTAAATTGAATGTGCTTCTAAGTCAGAACATCTAAAGAATTCTTTAATCACACGATATCCTGAAAAAAATTTCTATTGGATGTATCTATAATCTTTCATGAAACATTGAAACTTGAGATCTGTATAAAACAATCAATTTGAATTGTATATCCTTCTGCTGTTCATCATATGCTCTAGTCTTAAATGGTTTCTGAATAAGTTCAACAGCTCTCTAATCTTAGTTTCCTTCCAGGAGAATGAAATTCAAGCGACCGTTGAAAACTAACGGTGTAGCATTGTATGGAGAATATTGATGAGGGATAGAAGTGAAAGAGGAGTAGAAGCTTAGGAAATGAAGCCATATTTAACTGAAATGAACTCGACAGAGGATGGACAAAAGAAAGAAAAAGAGCGATAGTAAAATGAAAAGAAAGAAAAAAGTGAGGTGAGCGGAAAAAGACAAAAAAGAGAAGCGAAAGAAAAAAATTAAGAGACAAATGAAGAGAAAGGGAAAAGAGAAAGAGCAAGGAAGAGAGAGAGAGAGATGATGATGATGAGTTTAGAAGACAACGATAAAGAAGAGAATCCTAGGAGTACATGATAAAAGATGTTTATAACTGAGGGTTTCGTAAGGTCTACGCCTCTACTCGATCATTGTTTACATGTGTTCACTTCCCCTTGGCAAAAGAATAAAACAAGACACATCAAAGTTCTGCTGCTCTCAGTTTATTCAACTAATCTTTTAATGTTAAATCAATTTTTCTTTACCCAGAAAACTCTTCTTTTCCTTTGTTTCAAAAGCGTCATAAACTTTTTCAAAGCCTATCAATTAAAAGATGAACAAACAATAAAATGCATAAATTTTTCATTGCATCGTTAGATAAATCATTCCTTCATCTCAATTTTCCAGAGCCTTTTATGATAGTGCGTTTAAAGTATCTCCGACCTGTTTTTTCGCATGACAGATTCTCGGACGAAATACACGTAAAATTCAAATTTAGGCATTTAGGCCGACATTAGAGACCGCATGAGCAGTCAGATTTTGATTTCTTGGGAGGTGCAAATGCTCGCCTAGGAAACCACACAACATTATTGCACGTCATTGAGTTATGTGAATCCGCGTTCAAAACCTTGGAAATATTGTGCTTGTAAACTTTATAGTTCGATGATTCTCTGTTTATTTTAATTGCGAACTTGTTATTATGGTGAGAAAAAACTCACGTTCTGGTTCAAAACTAATATTAATGAAGCGTTAAAATATAAAAAAAAAGTCACTCTTCTAGTGAAAGATTGGAATAGCAAAAATTTAGTCAGTGATTAGTCTCACCACGAATTGCCGTAAAATGTGAACAGATTATGGTGTTTCTGATTAAAGCAATCCCTTTCCAACAAGAATTAGCAATACAAAACACCGTAATCTAATCGATTTTCACGGAAACTCGTGGTGAGACAAGTGAACGCACAAAATTCTTGCTATCTCCATTATACAATAATGGAAAAAGTATTTTTCTCAAGTTTAACGTTCTAAAAAAAATTTTTGTTGCCAAATAAATTTTTTTTGCGGTTATCCAAATTAACTATAAACAGGTGCTCCGCTTTTTCACATATTTTTTAATAGGTTTTGTCCTCATCGAGCCTTGTACGTATGTATGCACATCGGGGTTGCAGTTGTAATGCACTCATCGCGGTAACACGGCCGGGTTTATTCTCTACTTGAAATAAGAAAATTTATTTTCAGTTGCTCGTTATCGTATGTGCCTCTAGAATAATGATCTTTTTTTATTATTTATTTATAATTTCTAAAATAATGATCTTTTTTTAATTATTTATTTATAATTTCCGAGGAACTGAACTGTAGAACAGGAATGCATATCTGAGACCGAATATGGGAATCAGTTTGTTTCAAGTTGAAGACCTACTTCTCTAAACACAAGAAAAACTTGATTGCAATGCGATATCACACGAATAAATGAATTCAATACTATATGATTGCCTCAAAACTTTATTTGTCAAAACATAGTAGACCTCTTTGGGCTGAGACGCCACCAGTGTGTTTTCTCTAACCCACAGTACTTGTGAAGTCTATGCGCAACTCTATGCGCTATCCAAGAAGACTAGTGATACAAATGCTCTGTTTGCCTGCATCTTCTCTTTTACATCACTTGCTCTGGCGCGCTCTCGAGGGCCTGTTGTTCCCTCATGATTATTCATCTTAATAGACAGACACGCTCTTTCTGCGGGTCGGAAGAAAGAAACAGCCTGGTCGCAATGAGGTAACAGAGTAGTCAGTGTATTAGAGTAAACGACTATTCCTCTGAATTGCAGAGGTTTGCCTTACACATCTCTTGAGAATATAAACAAGCTTTAACAACCAACATTGTCAAAAGCACCCACGAGTACGGGCGGCGTGAATGAGAAGGTAGGGGATCAATCAGAGGGTGAGACGGTTGACAGATGACGATGTAGAAAGGTATGCGTGACTTGAGAGGTAGTGGGTGTTGCCAGTTGATATCTTATGGTAACCTATACAGCTACCAAAGAAGTGCCCGGAACTTTGGTCATTTCAATAAACTTTGGTCATCAAATCGGTCTTTTTGGAAAAGAAAGCGTTATATTAATAGTAAACTTGGATTTCAAATATGAAACAAAAATTATCAAATTGATAGCATGCAGAACAATTCCATTTGTCATCCATTTACGATTTGTAGCAGAATGTTCAGAGTGTGAATTCTTTCTCGACTTGAGCCAGGGACGGACAATAGAAAGAATTCAAGCGGAGCCCGCTTCAGACATCGTCTGGAAGAGCCTAGTGAATCGCTTTCCCCTCATTCCAGAGTCCACGTTGGCGTTGTTGAAGAGCTGCGGTAAAAAAACTGATCGCTCTTCTGGTCATTCATTGATTCATTCATTCAATCTTTCCATTTATTCTTCGTATGACATACTTTGTTTAAAAAAAATGTAGACTGAAGAGTGGATCAAGTTAACACATCTTTAATTACTAATGTTAGATTAATACATTAAGAAAACGCGAATAATGAAAAGATGATAATTGAAGAGAAGGTGAGAACGTGCAATGAATACTTGAAGAAAATAGATACGCATACAAATCTTCCTCTCTCTGTCATTCTCACAGGAAATATATTCGCCCCATAGTCTACTAAATACATGTACCGAGCACTTCCCTTACTCTATGGCTCTTTTGTATCTGATTTCTCAACAATTTCACAGTTTTCTACCAATTACCGTCAGTCAAACGCGATAAATTAACCATTATAAATAAGTTTTAAATTTCTAACAAATTTCAAATTTTTGAACCTGTTGAACTCGCGTATTGGGAGTTTCTCCGTTGTTATCGGTCGCCCATCCTCCTCAAAAACTCTATTGTTTAAAATTTCGGAAGAATATGTTTTTGTGTGTTGAAGTTTAAAGGCTTTTAATAGAATCTGTCCATGACAGCTGTATGAAATAAGAATCTCAAAGTTCTACCTTCCATAAAAAATGCGCTATACTGCTTAATAATGATTTCTGAATTGCGTTCAACCATCCTTTCATTCCTAAGTTGTATTTATGTAATATACTCACGGCTTAAGCAAACTTTGGTTATGACTTTAACAAAAACGAAATCTTGCTGATGCGTACATTGATAAGTGAATAGTCATTATTTTTCATGATTGACTAGGTAAGTATGAGTGAAAGTATTTTTAGGCATACATCCCATGTATATATGTTAGTTTGGATACTATAAAATATTCATTCCGTTATGACCTATGATACTTGTGCTTCATGCCTGCAAGAAAAAAAACAGCTTAAAAAATTCAATGAGAAGATAGGTGTGACCTCCAGAAGAAGAAGAATCGCCTGCGTTGCTGGAACCTCTTCCTCCGTCACCTCAATTGATAACATCCACCAGTTTCCTTGTTCACTTCTTAATTTTAAACCGACTAAATAATATATATTTATCGGTCTTTTTCGTCTCGCCTCATTCCGCTTTGAGTTACGTACTAAAAAAAAACTTAAAACTTGATTTAAATCTGGGAAAACGTGCTGTTCAACGACTATAAAATAAAAAGAAACAGAGTGAACTTTAAAAAAAAATCCGTCAAGAGATTTAAACGATAAATCTCAGAAATCATAGAATTCAGTTGTCATTGTAATAATCTGAGATTCGGGTAGTTAAAGAAATAGTTTTTGAAGAAAAAGAGAGGAAAAACCCCGATGTATGAAAAAATATATAAAGAAAACTCACTTGTGATACTCATTCCGCTTCCTCCAGAACTTCCGCCTGCTTCTCTAGAACGTACTCATACTTGTTCTATCTACTCATATGATACTCTTTCAGGTTCAAACCCATGTTTCAAGGGCTTCGATCAACACATGATTAACTCTTTATTCACACCTTGCACAATCAGTAAATAAACGACTCATGTACAAACATTTCCCGAGAGCCATGAAAGTCCTACGTATTGAGCTGAAATTCCGTCTTCTATCACCGTAATCATCCATTATCCTCTTGATCTGAGACCGCCTCTATTCTTCTTCTCACTAATCTTCTTCCGTTCCTCTTCACGTTCTCTCGCTTTTTCTCGCAAACTCTCGCCATGCTCTTTTATTCTTCTCTCGAAATCTCTCTTTCTCTCTTGGACTCTCTCCTTCGCCTGTTTGCTTTTCTCTTCTAACCCTCTGACATACTCTTCCACTTTTTCCTTCACTCTTCTTGCATGTTCATCCGCTTTCTTTTTTCTCTCTTTTGATTTCTCTGCTATCTCTCTTTGCTTACTCTTTCCTATTTCTCTAACCTCCTTGTCTCTTTCTTCAATCTTCTCTTTTACTTCTTTTGCCTTTTGATTAAAACTTTCTTGGTATTTGTGTGCGAGCTCTCGAGCTTTCTCTTTTTCCTTCTCAATTGAATGCCTTATTTCTCTGTTCCTCTCTTCTACTTCTTTTTGTATCTGTTCTATCTTAACTCTTGCTTTCTCCAGTCTCTCTTCAGTCCTTTTCTTGGCTTCTGCCACACTTTTCTCCGCGGATGTATACTGTACCCTTTGATTGGGGCAACTTCCCGTTCCTCCTAGCTCACGTCCTTCGAATGGGTTGTAGCCCATCCAGAGTGCCAACCAATGGAGATACTCACCCATTTTCATAGTAAACGTCTCCCAGAGGGTTTTATTCTGCCTAACTGTTCCCTGCCTGTTTGAACAGGTGAGGGCCAGCTTATTCCTTCTCCGGTCAGGATTGGGATTATATCCCTGGAGCGAAGACGAGGCTTCTTGTGCACTCATGTCGGAGACTCTTCTCGTGATCATTATGATCGGGTGCTCCTTTCTAGAGAAGGTCACTGTGATTCAGACATCACTAGGGGCGGGCGGAAGGATTAAAGTTACGTCAAGGAAGTGATCCCGGAAAAAAATCAAAAGGGTTATCAGAATAGAGAAAAACCAACGGGTTCCCCGCCGTGTTGCATCTATCGGAGGAACAGCAGCAGAAGGATACCGGGATGTTTTGAAAGGTGGTAGAGGTGCATCGATTGGATGATAACTCAATGCAAAGAAAACAGTCAATCAATCAATATATAAGAGTTTTTATTGAGTGTAAAACGTATCTCAATAAATGAGTCAATTTTATAGATATCAGTTTGTTTAAAGAAGGGCATAGAATTTTGAACACAATACATGTAGCGAAATCAGTTATGATACGGAGGTTCCTCATCATCAGTTAAAAAATCATGAGAGAGAAATACATTGAGAGAGAAATTAAAATTACACGAGTGAGGGAGAGATGAAAAGAAACAGAAAGATATAGGGAGAAAAAGAGTTAGAGAGAAAGCAGGGCAAGGGAAAAGGTAAAGAAACAAGGAAAAAGAGAGAGAGAGAGAGAGAGAGAGAGAGAGAGAGAGAGAGAGAGAGAGAGAGAGAGAGAGAGAGAGAGAGAGAGAGAGAGAGGCAACGAAATAACGATTTTTGAAATACATAGTCTCGAACCCAAATCACTCACCATACATCTCCAGGTTGAACAGCCCCCCTTGACGGCGTCAATGATGAAGCCAGCTGACGCCGTCATGGTGTAGCACTGATCACGCCAGCCACTGCACTCTGTTGTAGAAGTGCCGACGGAGCTCGAGGCGAGTATTCTGTATCCCTGGACAACAAGTCAATTCATAATTGAACCAGTTATTTGAAAAAAATGGAAAACTTATTTTTCTTTTGCTAACACCTTGTGTAATACATATAGTTGAATAAAATCATTAAATGGCACATTGGCTCGGGGAATCGAAAAATGAAAAGTCTTCAACCATCGAACACTTTTAGCTTCTCTATTAGTATTAGTTGATAAATCTTCATGGTAACACGCGCTCCCGGTTTGAGTCGAGATGGTCTGGGTTCGATCCCGCCCGGCGGACTAGCTTTTTTCTGTGCGATAGTTTAATCATTTGTCATATTAGTTGATAGTTATAAAGCAGATTTTGAATAACCAATGTAAGATGCTACATACATGAATATTAATACCTTCGACTAAGACTAAGACGGACGACTGAAAAAATTTTCAGGGTCTTTTTAAGAACATCTTGCTCTGTTATCTACAAACTTGTGTAAAAAACGAGTTCTACACAAATTTAGGTTGAAAACATTTTGTGTTTGATTAGTTTCATAATTATTCACTGTAAGGTCCGACCGAGATTTTATTAAAGAACGGTATCAATCGCCGTCACCTCTGGTATCCAAGACTCAAGAGAGCGACTATGCAAGTAATGAGTAAAAGTGAAAGTGGGGGGGAGGCCATTGAACTTCTCGTGTGAATATCTAATACTGTTGCTCCATCCCTGTCATGCAACAATTCTACTCCGTTAACTCCAATAACTGATTTTCATGACTCATTCTTTCAAGAAGCTATGTACATACATATATGACGCTGCCGTTTTGATTTTTTGCCATAAATTTACTTTTCGAAGATTTTTATTTGTTATATGGCAGATTCTAGCAAAATAGCCTTATTTTATGGCGCTGCCATCAAAATCGCCTTATTTTATAGCGCTGCCATCAAAAATCAATTATTTTATGGCGCTGCCATCAAAACAGCCTTATTTTATGGCGCTGCCATCAAAAATCAATTATTTTATGGCGCTGCCATCAAAATAGCCTTATTTTATGGTGAATGACACAATTTCATTGAAAAGTTCCTTCGTCAGTCCACTCCCACTACACTATTTCGTCTATTTCGTGGCTATTCACCAAGTTTAATAACAGAATCATATGTGCACAAAGCTAGCAATCAATACGGACCGGGTTTGCACGAACGCTATACTATTTTCTCTTCGCGATAAAGAAAATAGTATAGCGTTCGTGCAAACCCGCTCCGTATTGGTTGCTCGCTTTGTGCATATATGATTCTGCTATTAAATTTGGTCAATAGCCACGAAATAGTGTAGTGGGATCTTTTAGTGTAGTGGAATGGACTAACGAAGGAACTTTTCAATGAAATTGTGCCATTCACCATAGAATAAGGCTATTTTGATGGCAGCGCCATAAAATAAGGCTATTTTGCTAGAATCTGCCATATAACAAATAAAAATCATCGAAAAGTAAATTTATGGCAAAAAATCAAAATGGCAGCGTCATATATGTTTGATGACTCACACATTACGTGTTGCACTCACCATTACTCATACCTCACTTTAACCTCCATGACTCATTCGTTTATTTTATTCAGATTCACAACATAAACTGTTAGTTTTATGACATGATGGTTTTTAAGAAGACGGCTAAGAGTTTACTTTAGCTTAAAATACCATCAGAGTGGACAAGATAAAAAAATCTGCATATATATATGTACATAAAAGTTTATACATACAGTACCATGCAAAATTCTATCCAATACTACATTTTTTTGAAAATTCTCAACGAAGAGCTTGCTAAATGTGATCAACTTTTGATATGTTTTTTGGTGTACACTCGGAGGAAAAAACTGTGAGAACTTTCGTGTTATGGAAAAGTGGGACTCATTCGCACCGAAATTCATTTTTTTTCCTTTTTGCACCGTTTAAAATTTTTTTTGTAGTCAAAGTTTTTTCTTTATAACTTTTTTTTGTTTTTCTAAGATGACGCGTCCTACGGGCTCTAGAAAGTTGTCAATAGTGGACCAAAAAGCCATCATTTTTGGTCGTTCTATGGGCCTGAAGCCATCCCAATTCGCAATGCAGTTCCGAGTAACGATCTGGGCCATACAAGATTCTGAATCATGGATTCCCTAGCCAAAATGGACCGGAGAAGCGAGGAAGACCACGTAAGACAACGACGAGCATCAACCTCCATTATTGCGAGAAGTTAGCGTGACAATCCGAGGCTGAAAGCTATCGACATCCATAAGGAGATGAAGGAGCATCATCAAAAAAAGTAGAGGTAACTTTTAGCCAACATTCTTGCCATTCGCATATTTTGTAGATCCCTGTGGATAGTGTAAAAAGACGTCTCCGTGATGTAGGGCTCTTCGAAAGACGCTCGGTGAAGAAGCCGCTTATCAGTTTGAAAAAACGTAAGGCCAGGCTACAGTGAGCGAAGGAACACGTCAACTGGACCCCTTAGCAGTGGGGAGACTTACTATTTTCCGATGAATCGATGTTTCTGCTCTTCGGTACTTATGGTATTACTCATATTCTTCGCCCTGTAGGCAGAAGATTTTACCACAGATACACAGATACTTGCTCCCCACCGTAAAGCGCGGAGGCGGAAGTGTTATGGTTTGGGGGTGCTTTAGTTCCAGCGGAGTCGGTCCCCTCCACTGGGTTGAGGACATAATGACTAAGTAGTCATATTTAGATATTCTTCAGAATGTTATGCTACCGTATGTAGGTGTTAAGCTGGGTAGCAGTTCATTTGTCAGCAAGATAATCATCCTAAACACTCTTCGCATGTGGTCACGGACTGCTTTGCTCGTCGCAGGGTAACCAAAATGGACTAGCCGAGCCAGTCTCCGCATCTAAATATGTACAATCGAGAACTTATGAAAAAAGTTGGCGAAGGCCTTGAAGGGCAAGACTGCCAAAAAAGACGGAAAATTTGCTCAACTGAAGCAGGATATGCCTCTGACCATTGCCCGCAAGTACATCGACAATATGCAGCAGAGGTGAAGGACAGTTATTGCTGCTAGGGGTTTTCCAACGAAGTATCAGAACTACTGAAACTCCTGTTTGTTATTCGGACCAGTGATTGTTATTTTAAGGTACTATAGATTGAGTATAGTTGCTTGTCAAATACGCTCAATTTGGTGAAAGCTTTTTTTCCGGTTGTATTTAATTTATTTGTTTGCCAACTTTTGTGGGTTTCGTCACGATTTGTTGTTATACTATGAAGAATAAATGAGTTCCGAACAATTTGATTGGGAAAAAAGTTACTTTGAAAATCTGTAATTTAATAGAATTTTGCTTGGTACTGTATATAAAAATGTATATATAAATAAAAGTTCGTATATATAAGCATACATAGATAGATGTATTACAACTGACATCATAGCATTGAAGAGCTGAGCTGGCCCGCAGAGCGAAGTTAAGCAGAAGAGTGACAGTTAAGCAGAAGACAACTGACAGTTAAGCAGAAGACAACTGACATCATAGCATTGAAGAGCTGAGGTGGCCCGCAGAGCGAAGTTAAGCAGAAGAGTGACAGTTAAGCAGAAGACAACTGCCAGTTAAGCAGAAGACAACTGACATCATAGCATTGAAGAGCTGAGGTGGCCCGCAGAGCGAAGTTAAGCAGAAGAGTGACCGAACATATCAACATCTTCAGATGAAGCGTACCTAGAAGCTTATTCATACTTCAACTAGCAAATAAAAAAATTTGCATTTTAATATTAATTTATCATAAAGCAATCGAAACAAAAACGATAATACATAGTGAGAACAACTGAACAATCGAAAGAAGATTAGTTGACCGAACCTGTTTTATGTTCTCTACCTGTGTACTCTTTTTCCTTCCTCATCCGCTCATGTCTTTTTTTCCTCTTTTTCCTCTCCCTCTGTTAATTTCCACTTCTCTCCACATTCCTCCCTCTCTGTCTCTCTATCTATGATTCTCATTTATCTGCATTTCTCTATCATGTTAACTCTTTTTCTCTCCTTTCCGTTAACCAATTGCGTATCTCCTTTCATAATTCCTCTCCTTCTCCTATCTCTTTTTCGTTTCTATGTAGTTTCTTCGAATTGTTTCAGTGAGCTGTTTGCTATAACACTGAAAAACCGTGAGAGATGATTTAAGTTTTAGACTATAGAGTAACAGCTAAGTTTGAGTTCGAAGAAGAAGAGCGAAAGCCATTTTAGAGTTAAGACGAAAGAGTGATTACCTAGAAAGCATATGAAATTTAGAAACACCGAAAAACACCGAAAACTTAGAAACACCGAAAAGTTTATAAAAAAAATAGAAAGGAGAAAGAAACTCTCAGAAATTTAATACTTCGCTCACATTTCTTCATCACTCGGTTGCTCCTTGCGCTCATTCCGAAGAGCTCTGATATCATGCACGAACTCTTTCGAATATGGCTGAAACCCTGAGCGGTTTCTCATTAGCACAATGGAACACTTACTTCTTCCTCTGTTCAACTTTCCACACAAAATGCAAACCATGTTTGTATACTTATACTCTGACCGAGTCTCCTAAGGATAACAAAAAACACATTTCCATTAAGAAAATAATTTAGTTTTTTAACGAAGTGGTCTGCGAGAAAAAAAAAGGGATTTTTTGATTGTGTTATAACCGAAGATTGAGAAAGAGTTAAATTTAACTTCAGCCTCCCACACGAGATAATGCTCTGCAGAAATTCTGTTATACTTTAGTCCCTTTCCCTCTTAAACCCGGGCGTTGTTGGATGCTGCAGCACGTTATGAAAGTGTTCTTTTATACATCGTGTGACTACTTATTCAATTCAAACGCTTAATTTTTCCTCCGTTTCCGTTTTACTCCAACTCCGGTAAAACTGTAGTTTGGTTCCAAAACACTAGAATTTGGATTGTTTTATCGATGATTTATTGCTTTATCGATGTATGTACGTGTAAAGAACGAACCAGCAAGAAGAAAACAATCAATCAACAACCGAAGCGAACAACAGCCACAAATCAAACTAATTATAGAGGAACCAAACAAAATAGAATTAAGGAAAGGAACCAAACAAAAACAGCCTAAACACAGAAACTCTTATTGTAGAGTTAAGCAAGTCAGACTAAGCAAGTTCTAAGAAAACAGAATTCACAGACGTAAACAACCTCCACGAAGTCGTCGATATAAGGCTCCATACCTTCGGTAGTCTTCCACCTTCCCCGTCTTTGAACCTTCTCCAATGATGCTCCTTCCATTATAGTGTGTCGCTCCTCCTCCTTTGAGTCCATGTGGAGTCACTCTCTCCTCCACCCCCGCTAATTGGGCGAGCTGTTTCAGTTCCTCTCTGAAAAAGGTCTTCGGAAATCCGTCGCCCACTCTTCAGAAGTTGCATCACAGGGCTTCGAGGTAACGGACAAGGCCTTTTCCTGAATGCTTGCTTGCCACACCGCTTCCCGGAGCGAACCATCGTCCAACGTCACAAACGTCGTTCTGCCTTTTAAATAATACACGTTGTTCTTAGTTTTCCCTACGGTCACTTCTACTCTCCCTTCTCTCTCCACTATATCCACCCAGTGCAGTTTGACTAGCTCTCCGACACGCAGCAAGGCGGAGAAAGCGAGGGCTGCCCCGCAAGGCGTTCTTAAGTTGTCTACATCACCCATGTAAAGGTCTTGACGCAGAAGCTGATCCACAGTGGTCCTTCCCACCTTCCCGCGATGCTTCACTTCTCGATCTATCTTCGTGCACTCGTGTATCGAGCCCAAAAACTCCTGCTCTCCGTTGTCCAAACCTTTCCGGAAGTGACGGGCTGCCACCGCTGTGACGTCGAAAGTGACTTCTTTTCTCCTCTTTTCTGCAGAGCGTATATGATGAGAACATCGGGGCCCGCAGGATCGAGTCCCAGTGGGCGAACAAAGTTCTTGAGATTCTTCCAAGCATTCCGATATGAACATAAAGTAGAAGGGGCCACAGCTTCATTGACTGCGCTGATGAACTCGTCCGCTAGATAATTCATGTCAAGATTCTCTAGTAGCTGGACCACTCTCCCTATCTTCTCTCCTCGCTTCCCTGCAACAATCAGGGTTGGGTGGGTGGGCCACCACGTACACAATGATAAAGGCCTAGAATGAAGAAATATAGCATTCCGCCTCTTTCAATATACTTCAAATACCGTAACTCACCTTCGTACACATTATTCAAAAAACCCGCAAATTCAAACTACCAAACCGCGACGCAAGTGTTTTGTAACCAAATTTTAAATTTTCTCTGGAGGACGCAGGCTCCACCCCTCGCGCTTTTTTGTCTCCAGACCAGATAAGTAAAAAATTACCCTTAATTCTTGTGTAGAGTGGAGTCTAGAAATATCCAGTGTTGAACAACAGCGATGCGTTTTGTTGTACAACACGGTGATGTTATGTATAACACGATGATCATCGGCTAGAAAATTCTCGAGTGGTTGAAGATTTTGGCGGGTTTGTAATTGAGCTTGAGCTCTCTTATCTATAGTACATTTCATCTGAATCTCTCGTGAATAGTTTTTTTGTTTAAAAAATTCTACCATCTGAGGCCTCCACTAGGTTTCATAAAAAAAAAAATTGCATCATAAATTTGGTGCCCTAGAATAATCGTTCGAAAGAAGGATGTAGTGAAGTCTCTCACTACCTTTTATCTTTGTCCACTTATCCAATAATTTTGATCTACCTCTCTCCTCTCGCTCCTTTATCATTACATCCTCGCCTCACATTATTGAAAGAGGATCTTGCTCACTACTCTCGATTAATTTGGCTTGGAGGACCGCCCCTTTGACTCCACTGTTGTGACTCGTCACGTAACCTATTATTTGATTCGACATCCGACCCGTCCACACCACTTCGATTAAGGACGGTTCGTTAACTGATTTGTGTGTTCCTTTGATGCTCTATAACTGTTGAGTTATAAAGAAGTTTATTGGCCGAGTGTTAAAGAATTTGGCAGGCGAGCAATTCTGGTTTTTGAACCATTAAATTTCTGAATTTACTTTCGAGTAAGCACAAAGGATGTTTTTACGCTACTTTTCTTTCAGAGTCTTCAAGCGTTGTCGTTGTGAGGACTTGAAAACTTCGAAGCAGAGGTGTTTGATCAAGGATATCACATTTGTCATGATCATGACATCATGATCATGACATAGACACTTACACAATTTCCTATCTGGCCAGTTCTCTAAATCTCTACTTTATGCTCATCAACCCAGCTAACCTTTTCATTATATCCACTTTCACTACATATACTAATCACTATTTCAAGCGAACTTTCTTCAAATATGGTTTTCCACAGAAAATTTAACGCTTTCACTGCTTATCATGGATTTTTTGAATTCTTATCCTTTTTAAGCGTTAAACTTCATCTTTCAAGATTTAAAAGTAAATTGTAAAATGCACTTAAATTTCTACCTCGATAAACTTCTTCACTGTCGGTGCTCGAGGCAGAAGGAGTCCTTGCCCGTAAAAGTCTAATTTCTCATTACCTTCAAAATTACACCCTGTGAAATTCAAATAATTACATATAAGACGATGCTGGGAATATTTTTCGCCAAAATGCTCAAAATGTTGTTCCTCAGCCAAAAACTTTATTTTGCCAAGATTTCGAGTACGCGAACATGGGAGAAGGAAATTCCGACATTAGTCTTATTTAGCTGCCAAAATAGGGACGAAGAATCGGCCACTATTTCGCAGTGCCAAATGATGAATGACTCTGTAGCCAAGTTTTGTTCCTGCCAAATCACGGACAATTTTGTTTTTCCTTTGTGACATGTTTTGGCACTGCCAAACTCGGCTCTTTTTTTGTACACTTTTTGTCCGTTGAACACAGCTCCGCAACGACCACATATTAACCACTTCTAGCGACGTACCTCAACCGAGTTTAGTAAACTCGGTTGAGGTACGTCGCTAGAAATGGTTAATATGTGGTCGTTGTAGCTGCTGGTATTGCAACTCGCCCTTTTGGATGAGATCAAAGCCTAGTATTGGCACTCCCCAAAGAGTTCCTGAGAGCGATCCTCCATCATCCCAGAAATGAGGCTAGGGAGTTGCAGGGGCTACAAAAAAGCCCGATTTTGCCACTGACAAAACAAGGACAAAAAACCCGGTTCTGGCAGTGACAAAACAAGGACAAAAAACCCGATTTTGGCAGTGACAAAACAAGGACAAACAAAAACCTTATTCTGGCAGTGACAAAAGCGGTGACAAAACGAGTACAAAGTAGAAAGCTTGTTTTTTGACGATTTTTCTTGGCAGGCCCGTCAAAACGCATGTTAATTGCTGCTATTTACCATGGCACTTTTTTCCGTTTCTTGCCATATATATATATATTTTATCTACACTTGTCAGTGCAAAAACAAACATTCAAAAACCACAGATAACAATGGTGTCTTTAAGAAGCAAAGAAAAAAAAGAAAAGAAATCTAAGACAATTCTTGTAACGGAAAAGCTTGGTTTTTCAAGCGAAATCTGACCGAGGAACAACATTTTGAGCATTTTGGCGAAAATTATTCCCAGCATCGTCTTATATATAAGCTCAATGTCCCATGCTCAATGTTATATCTCTCTTAAAATTATCGCTGATAGGTATCCCAGTTCCTTCTGTTAAGCATCCGCTGAAGTCTCGACCTCATTTTATGTGAATCTTTGTTCCTTATAGTTTTTTGTTCTTACGTCATATTCTGTAGCATATTTTATTTCATTCTGTGCTAATATATTGTAACATCGCCAGGATTTATGGATGAATAACTAAGTAATTCATTTAACAGTGTTTCTCAGCTTGATCAGAACCCTTACGAATTAGAAGGTTTACGGTAAAAAAATCCGGTTTTGTTTTAGCTATAAATTATGAACCGTTTATGATGTTATGTTTGATGTAATGTTTCACTTCCAGAAATAATGAAAAAGTTATTTTACTGTAAATGTATCGTTTATAAGCTGATAATTGAATAGAAAAAAATTTAAAAAAACAAACAATTACTGAAACCGAAAAAAACACCTGGTTGAAGCATTTGGGAGCCACAGATATAAAAGCTGATCAGAGAAAAGCGTGTTTTACTTTGTAAATGAAAATAATAAAAGTGGCATATAATTAATTTTGAAAAGAAGAACGACTTAACAAAACTCCCATCTATCAAACGCCTTCATTGATCACGAGAAAACTTCGTGCTGCTACACAACAGTAATCTTGATTCAATCAAGGTGTCAGTCAAAGGTGTCAATCACCACTTGATGAGCTGTACTATCCTCACAGTCGGATGGTTTCGAATGAGGTACTTCCTCGCCTCGTTGTAAGCCATGATGACGATTCCAGCGAGTGGGGCGATTGCCCAGACTGCCAGAGGTGGTGGCGAGATCTCCAGAATGTATTGGGGCAGGGACGTGTAGACGAAGGTCACCAGCAGAAGCACCTGAATTAGCACAAAGTTTCTAAGTTGTCGCTCACTCAGCGAAATCTCGACCTCACCTCAATTATAACAGCGAACATTGAGAGAATGCTGCCAAAGCCGTGGGAGAACAGAGACATTCGTCGAGTCATGCAGTTGAACAGATGGAATACCTGCACTTCACATGCTACACAGATTGTGGGTTTTTTCATACAATAATAATCTTCCTCGCACTTATTTCCGCCGGATGCGCATTCTTTTGAGTTGAGATACAAGCATAACTTATTAGAACCACTGGCTGGTAGTTTGTGTAGTAACAGTGGAAATAATCAGGTTCGTGCAAGCACTAAAAACTGAGTGTTGAATTCCGAGTGAAGGTTCAACTTGGGACCCCTCGTTAAACCCCAGCACCTGCGACATGACTAGAGTGATGTGCCATGCGGCCGCAGCCTGTCCCTTTATGAGGAGTTGCTGTTGATTCGTCAGAGTCGCGCCTGCGGCCGTCGTGAAGTTCTGTCCCCCGTGCTTCCAATGCTGCTCGGCTGTGAAGAGAATCTCCGACAGAGAAATGTCGTGCGACCTGGGTCGGTTCAAAGACAAAAATTTATACTAAAATTATACTTATTCAGAGACAAAAATTTATACTAAAATTTATGGTAAACTTTATACTAAGTTGTATGTATTTTTGCCTAAATGGAATTCAGAGAGTAGAATTTACGGTAAACTTTATACTACAGTTTAGTTGGAAAGCTGATACGCTCTCACCCGTCTTGTCTCTGAATACAGAACTGAGTTGAACTTAGTTCTACAGTATAATACGGTAAAATTTACCCCTGAGTTCATCTTAGATCTCTGAATACGGCCCCTGCTCACACAGCCTTGAGTGCGCCCACCCAAAAAGGAAAAAAAAGATACGATTGATTTTATCGATCATCTATTCGTTTTTAAAGCAACACTAATCCTTAGAATTGGCGTTTTTAGCCAGAATATAATTTAGTTAGGTATTTCTTCTTTAATCCGGTATTTTTTATTACTCATTTTCAATATAACCAGAAAACGAGTAGGTAAGAGAAGAATGATGCGCAGGTTATGATGGAGCCAATGATGATGTAGGAGTAGATCAAAAGGTTTTTCGATAGCAACTGCAAGTAAGCCTTTCTCAATTTAAGAGTTGAGCTCACAAAGTTTTTAGAAGTTGTGTTCACAATTCTATTTGAGATTAGGTGAATCGTATCTGTATATTAGAACTATTGCATACATATGTGAATCTAAAAGACACAGTCAGTAATACGTACGTGTTACTTGTTGGGAAGCAAACCTGTTTTAATACTTGTGAAATTTCGCCGTAGCTAGGCCAGAGTGGTTACGGTAACTTTGTTCCAAGTGTGTAATACATTAGTCTTTCTTTAAAATTGAATTAATTGTTAATCTTTTTCGTGTTCTTTTTGACATAATTTCACAAGTTACGGATTTATGGCTATTTTTTTTGATACGGTCTCGTTATACGGCCTCGTTAGCGTAAACTATTATTAAGCCTAAGCGCATCTTTATGTAAAATTAACAGGGGAGTGTTGCAAAACTGTATTATCTGTGGTCAAACGAAATGTTGCAAAACTAATTAACATCGGTGGGTCCGAACCCTTGCCGAACTATTGACACACTAGCTCCTTAACCCATATTCTACACTGCCTGTTAAAAATGGTGAACATAAATTAAACATTATCCTAATGCGAAGCCAATTTCAAAATAAAGAAAAGTGTATGACACACTTGAAACAAAGGTACCGTAACCACTCTGGCCTAGCTATGGCACAACTTCACAAGTGTTTTTAATGCAATTAATAATGAACAAAGGAAGCCCTCACTTTAGAGTGTGCACTCCTCGGAGGCCTTTGCATGATGTCTTTCTCCGGTTTCTTGTAGCCGAGAGAGATTGCTGGAGGCATTTCCGACAGCAGGTCTATCGAAAGTATCTAAAATTTTCATAAAAATAAGCATATACAAAGAAGCCAAGGCCTTTAACAAGTTGTTCACCCTATATTTCGAATTCCCTTACCCTATAAAAGCACCGAAAACAACCACAACAAATTCCTCTGCCACCTTGAATAGAAAACCTACCACATTTGTTAGTAAATCAAAGAAAGGGGTGTTTTTATAGGGTTAGGATAATTAATTGTAAGGGTGAACAACTTGTTAAAGGCCAGAAGCAAACTATATACTAGCAAGTGGGTATTAAAAAGTTCACTTGGATCTGAGAAAGAGCTCTGGGAATGCCGAAGACGTAGGTGAGCATGATTGGGAGAATCTCCGGGAGCAAGTGAGCGAAGGTGTAAGCAAGAGATTCCCTCAATTTGGATTCACAGTTTCGGTCGATTCGTTGTGAGTCGAAATTCATTTGAAAAAATTACTTTGAAAAAAACATGTGTGCCTAATTGAAGATCGAGTTTTTTGGCTGCTTTTCTCCTTTTTTAAAAGGATTTTGAGCACTTACTTTAATCCATTAAGTTACCAGAGTAAATTTTTTAATTAACTTCGAAAAATTTCGGGAAGTCCTGATTGGGAAACGGAACTTTTTTGATTTACTTTCCAAGAAAACGCTCGAAAACCAACTAAAGAGTAGCGAAGTCCTAAAAAATCGTTTCAAACGAGCCTGAGCTTCTCGAAAAAGAGTCTTCCCTCTTCGATGCCAAGTACAATAGATGCGAAGTT
The DNA here is from genome assembly GCA_964056735.1 of Allodiplogaster pararmata. Lineage (NCBI taxonomy): Eukaryota > Metazoa > Nematoda > Chromadorea > Rhabditida > Diplogasteridae > Allodiplogaster > Allodiplogaster pararmata. Next base: position 15,831,314 of record OZ057407.1, read on the forward strand.
GTCGTCTAATAGGACAATGTCCGCTACTTGCTTCGCGATGTCACTTCCTCAATTACATCGACTCACAAAATTACCAGAATCTTCGTTTTTGAGTTTTTTTTCTTCTTAATTGGTCAATCCTTAATGTAGTTTTTTTTTCTAGTTTTTTTTCTTTCAAAAATTTATCACTATGTACCCCCATGTATTTATCACTATGTACCCCCATGTATTTATCACTATGTACCCCCATGTATTTATCACTATGTACCCCCATGTATTTATCACTATGTACCCCCATGTATTTATCACTATGTACCCCCATGTATTTATCACTATGTACCCCCATGTATTTATCACTATGTACCCCCATGTATTTATCACTATGTACCCCCATGTATTTATCACTATGTACCCCCATGTATTTATCACTATGTACCCCCATGTATTTATCACTATGTACCCCCATGTATTTATCACTATGTACCCCCATGTATTTATCACTATGTACCCCCATGTATTTATCACTATGTACCCCCATGTATTTATCACTATGTACCCCCATGTATTTATCACTATGTACCCCCATGTATTTATCACTATGTACCCCCATGTATTTATCACTATGTACCCCCATGTATTTATCACTATGTACCCCCATGTATTTATCACTATGTACCCCCATGTATTTATCACTATGTACCCCCATGTATTTATCACTATGTACCCCCATGTATTTATCACTATGTACCCCCATGTATTTATCACTATGTACCCCCATGTATTTATCACTATGTACCCCCATGTATTTATCACTATGTACCCCCATGTATTTATCACTATGTACCCCCATGTATTTATCACTATGTACCCCCATGTATTTATCACTATGTACCCCCATGTATTTATCACTATGTACCCCCATGTATTTATCACTATGTACCCCCATGTATTTATCACTATGTACCCCCATGTATTTATCACTATGTACCCCCATGTATTTATCACTATGTACCCCCATGTATTTATCACTATGTACCCCCATGTATTTATCACTATGTACCCCCATGTATTTATCACTATGTACCCCCATGTATTTATCACTATGTACCCCCATGTATTTATCACTATGTACCCCCATGTATTTATCACTATGTACCCCCATGTATTTATCACTATGTACCCCCATGTATTTATCACTATGTACCCCCATGTATTTATCACTATGTACCCCCATGTATTTATCACTATGTACCCCCATGTATTTATCACTATGTACCCCCATGTATTTATCACTATGTACCCCCATGTATTTATCACTATGTACCCCCATGTATTTATCACTATGTACCCCCATGTATTTATCACTATGTACCCCCATGTATTTATCACTATGTACCCCCATGTATTTATCACTATGTACCCACATGTATTTATCACTATGTACCCCCATGTATTTATCACTATGTACCCCCATGTATTTATCACTATGTACCCCCATGTATTTATCACTATGTACCCCCATGTATTTATCACTATGTACCCCCATGTATTTATCACTATGTACCCCCATGTATTTATCACTATGTACCCCCATGTATTTATCACTATGTACCCCCATGTATTTATCACTATGTACCCCCATGTATTTATCACTATGTACCCCCATGTATTTATCACTATGTACCCCCATGTATTTATCACTATGTACCCCCATGTATTCGGCAACCAATATTTCGGTGTTTATAATTCAATTTATAGTGCACTCTTAGCTCCAATTTTTATATATGTTCTTCTCACATGTGTTTTTATTACATGGTTAAGATTTCATCTTATTTTATCAATTCTCAGTCATCAGAGCACGCTCTATCATTGTGGACTTGCACAAATTTGGTTGATCAATTACGCGCATCACTAAGGAGCTCAACGTCTTTCGCAATCTTTTCTAGAAAACAATGAAACGGTTTGAACAGATCGGTACACTTCCTGACATGCCCCGAAGAGGTGGTCCTCGATTAGTGCGCACCCCTAACAAGATTGAGGACGTGAGGAAGCGAGTCGGTCGAAATGCTAGGCGTAGCATGAACAAAATGGCCTCCTTGTAACAACTAGCCTATTCGCTGACGACATCAAACTGTTCGTAACTTTCTCTTCGACTGACCCTAGCCTCGCTCACTCTCAACTGTCATCGGCTGCGCTAGCTATTAAATCTTCTTCTTTTTTTACGAATGACAGTTGTCAGTTGAAAGCAGCAAGTGTAATGTATTACACCTCAGAAAGTTAAATCCTCGTCTACCATATTTCGTGAGAAATAGTGCCCAAGGAGCGATTCCGTTCAAGATTGCAGATTAACCTATAAAAGAGACTTAGGAGTTTTCATTGGTATGGAATTGTCCTATGACTTTCACATTGAACAGATTGCAAGGCGTGCTCTGCGATCTGTTTATGCTTTGTTTCGTGCTCTTTGCATTAGAGATCCATTGTCATACATCCTTCCTCTGTTAGAGTTTGCTTCGCGTGTTTGATCTCCTTACAAGGTTACACTGATTAGGAAAATTGAAAGAGTTCAAAATACGTTCACTAGGCTAATGTACATTCGATGCCGTAAACAAATATCAGTCTTTTAGCTCCTGCGTATAATATGAGACTTAAAATGTTCCAGCTAGAAACTTTTCTGTCTCGGAGAACTAAAACCGACATTTTGTTTGCGTATAAGAGATTCTTCACGGTTTCTTAGATATTCCAATAAGAAGGATGTATACTTTCAAGCCATGTCAAGGTCTTACTTCCAGATACACATTCCACATTCCTCGCTTACGTAGGCTACCACTATTTAATTCGCTTGCATTATGATCCGCGAGATATTATTGCAAGCTACCGTCTAGTATAGTATCCGCCCCTAATGTTCTCACTGTTAAAGATAGGTTAAGCTTTGTTGATGTTCTTAGTTTTCTCGATATAAATGTGACTGATCTGGAATTTTCAATATTTTTCTCTATACTTTAGATTCACGAATTTCTTGTGATGATTAGAGCTTGAGCATACCATTCCGACTCATAGCTATGCCAATATTGGCCATGGCTAGCGCGGGTGCATCGTTGACTCCTCCTCCCGTCACCGCTACTGTCTCCTCTCTCTTCTGACACTCTTCTACGATGGACAGCTTCTGCTCCGGGCTGGTCCTGTTCTTCGAAATGTCGTTCCGTTTGTTATAAATTCCATTTCACGCTCATTAAAATGTCGTTTCGTTTGTTAGAGCGACATTTCAAGCTCAGTGAGATACCATTTCGTTTGTTGGAATGCCATTTTGAGTTCATGGAAATGTAATTTCTTTTTTTCCGAAATATCTTGTTGAGCTCATTGGAATGTCATTTCTTCATTGAAACATTTTATTGATTGAAATGTCATTTCGTCTGATGTTCCAAAAGTAACATTGGTATTTTTTTCTGATAAAAGCTTCCCAATTGCACTGGCCGAGAAAACGATTTGAAAACCAAGATGTTGAAGGGACACAACAGGGCACATGAAGGATGCCATGGAATGAGAACTTTCTTTTCTTTTCGCTTTATTACTATTTATATTTTCGCATTTTTCTATCTATCTCTAGTTCTCTTTCTCTCTTTTTTCTTTTCATTTTATCTCTCTCTTTCTTTGAATTTTGCGAGACATAAGTTCGTGAAAATGACTTTCGCTTAACGAAAATGTAATATTTCGTATTTTTATATGTTTCTTTTACCTGACCGTATTCATGTAAGAAATTTCTCAAAATTTCTTTCTTCAAATTTTATGTGTGTAGCGAACCTCGCGAAGACGATGAACTTGAACTTGAGCAGATCGTCCCATTCTTTCTTACCGTATCCATGTAGTTGGTCTCCTCTCACGATTGTCCAATCGCGATCTACAAAGAATACTCTCGTATGGAATGTTCAAAAACTTTCACTCTAACACTTACTGAAGTTTTTTTGTGAACAGAACGTTTTTCAATAGTTATGAAATAAATACTTCGCCCAGAACTGTTTTATTCAAAAGTTAGCCGGAAGTCTCGGGCTCATCATGGCTGAAGTTTGAATGAATCAAATATTAATTGCCTAAATATCCAATGAAAAGAAGAAAAACCGCGAAGTATTTAATCTCTTGGAAATTATGAAAAATCGTATGGTAAAACTTCCAAATCAAGTCATCTTTTGATGGATTGAATTATTTAAGAAGTTTTTCTTCAAAATAAGGTAATAATTTTCTTTGAGATCTGTATAGTAGAAATAAAATCATCCCAATCATGCATCAATCAATATCAATCAATAATAAAATCATCCCAATCATGCATCAATCAATATCTAGCCTAAAAAAGAATTAAAACGCAGCAGATTTTATAGCGAAATTCGAATCTTTGTAACAAAAAAGTATACTTCGCGATTGATAAAAGATTCAGGAAAAGAAAGTAACGTGGGTTATTGATTTGGCCAGATATTAGACCAATGCGAACTGCTAGAGCCTTGGCTGTGGTTGGATGATCTCCAGTTATCATCATCACCTCAATAACCACTCTTAACTCCAGCTATGTGTGCTCTAACCCGCACATTTAGTGTAGTCAAAAGTATGATTAAATTTCAGCAACACTGTTCTTTCGCGCTGAAAAAACAACCTGAAGCTGAGAAAAATATCCAGTTAACTTGAAATATAACTATCGCTCGGACAAAAAAAGTTCTATGGGCCGATTAGAACCCTGCCATCTCTGTCTTACGGGGAGCCAAAGTGCTACCGTTGAACTACGGAGCACTCACTGCTAACCTGCACGTTAGTAACTCACAATATGAAGCACAAAATAACTCTATGACCTTGACTAGAAAGAGAAAAAAGAACCTTGATTCCACTCTCCTTGCACTGTCGAATGGCCGATTCGGTTTCAGGTCTTAAAAAAACAAAGATCTTTTTCATTTCATTTACTACCATAAATACAAATAACATTACAACTGATACAGCAATGGAAAAAACAACAGGAAATTTATGGTTGCGGCATCTATGCGGCATCTATGCGGCTTCTATGCGGCATCTATTCTATTTGTTGCAAAAGTCTGTTATGTAAAATATTTATGTTTTTGGATTTGCGATACGGTAGGGATTAGTTCGAATAGCAATGGAGTCTTTCTGTCGAATGATCGACATGAGAAATAATTAGTTATCACGACTAATTTTTATGAACTTTTTTGTGTTTTTCATAATCATTCTGTAAAAATGCCTGCTTCATGAGGCGAACTCTCCTTTCTTTTATAATAATAATAATACTTTATCGCAAGGGTGATTTCGGAAGGGGCAGGTAGGGGATCAAATAGAGGAGTGATTCGTATCAACACCAAGGCGTGACACTTTTCAAAGTGAGAAAAAGAGGTAAGTCGAGGAAAAAGAGGTAAGTGGGTCTGGAATCGAGAATATGAGGATCGTTTTATAGCTTACCGATAGCTGTTTTAAATGATTTGACTGTATTAATCGAAAATACAGTCTCCGGGAGTTTGTTCCAGACCGGAACTACTCTGGTTGAGAAGTTATTAGAGAGCTTAACATTGAAACTGGGTTGAGTCAGACTGAACTTGTGTGACCTAGTGGGGTATCTGTGGTTTTGTGGGGAGAACATCTTGAATGGAGAAATGGGGGTTCTTCCGGTCAAGATTTTGAAGGTCATCACTAGATCGGCCTGGTCCCTCCGTTCTTCGAGGGACTGCAATTGGAAAATTTTTTTATCATTTGTTTCATCAAAATACATAAGGAAGAAAAAGGGTCGAACCGGGGTGGGTCCACAATGGCAGCCATGCCGAGAAAGACGAGTCCTTTCTCTTGCCAGAAATCACCTGCATCTCCCTCAAACTTGGCATCACTTGCAGCATTGAAGTAGCGCTCGGCAAATGCGATCAGATGCTGCCCCCCAGAACCCAGAGAATCCCAAGTCATCTGTAAATATCATCTTTCTATTTGACCACCACATTCAAAAACTCACCTTTGATTCTTTCCTAGTAGAAGCTAGAATTGATTAGAAATTCATTCCCAATCATCCAATCATGTCAGAAATGTATCTAACCAAGTTATTTTTCGGTAATGAACAAATTGGTATCATTATAACCTAATGACGCTGGTGAAAGTTGAAAAAAAAGTCGAACGGACTTCACATTCATGCTTGAATGCTTCATCGATCTCGACCATCTCATTCCGAACCAAAGTGGTTTTGCACTGCGAGAGCACTGTTTCTGGTGCGCCCTTCATCAACAGCACGTAACAAGCTTCGCCCTCAACAGAAAGCTTTTTTAAAAATCGAGAATGAATAAATGAATAAAAAGAAACTTGAAGGACTTCTTGAGCGAAATTTTTTGTATAAGAAGTTCGGGTCTCGCCTATACTGAAAACAGTTTGTAGTATTTATTGTCAAGTCCGCAGTAGTGAAAGTTTCTTATAAACGTTAGTGAGAGTTGATCTTGAAGAATACCTCAGCTGGCGGAGGTAAGTGGTAATTAATCTCTCCCTGTCTCTCATGCGAACACTTGGCAATCACCAACTGCCAGCGGCGATTCGAGTGGAATGGAAGCTCATGCACCACCTCAATCAATATATCGGTTGAATCTATTTACAATGTTTTTTGATATCACATGTTTTTTGTTTATTAAACATTCTACAAAAACCCTTGTCTTCTATTCTTACTCATATTCTTGTAATCGTATTGAACCTCCTCGATTTGTATTGAACCGTATTGAACCTCCTCGAAGTAAGCGTATTGAACCTCCTCGAAGATTCATGTCACCTCGTCCTAATCGTTCTTTAAACTAGACCAAAATCGCCGGTCTTCCACAAGTCACGTGAATTGTTATTTAGCAAATGTTAGATCTCTAGTGAATAAGATTAATGATCTACAACTTTTGCTGTCAAAGAGATACTCTATAATTTCTTTTTGTGAGACATGGCTATCGGATAGATACCCGGACTCTTTTGTTCTCTCCTCCTTCATCTCTCAATATAACATTGTTCGATGTGATAGGAGCGAAATCACTAATGGCGGGGGAGTGCTATTTCTCATACACTCCTTATTATCATTCAAAATTATCTATTCTCAATCAATCAAGAATTCTCATGAAATCCTAGCTATTGATATTGAAATAGAATCTCACGTGATACGTTTCATTAGTCTATATCGAGTCCCTCATATAAACACACCGAAGAGCGAGAGGATATAAAACCTCTTGATTGATCTAGTCACCTGCAACCACCCATGTATTATAATGGGAGATTTTAACTTACCCGACATAGACTGGAATAAATCCCCTCTAGCCTCATCGAATCCCGCTTCCAAATCATTTCTTGAATTTTGCTCAGCCACTCAGATGAATCAATATATTAGATGCCCTACGAGAGGATCACACATTCTAGACCTCCTCCTCTCCAATAGCAAAGATTTATTGAAGAACCCATGTGTCACTCCCTCATTCAGTAATTCAGACCACGAATCAATCAGTTTCGAACTTTCCCTATTCCACGAAATTCCTCTTTACTCGTATCGACGCATATACAGTAAAATAAACTATTCCTTATTACTCCCTTCATTATGTAATTTAGATTGGCATTGCTTATTCAACCCCATCAAAGATACAGATTCAATGTACGAATTGTTACTATCCATACTAGAGGACTTTTCCGAGCAATTCGCTCCTATCCAGAAGGTCTCTCTAGCGACCCATGCATCTCTTCCAACGCATATACAGAGAGCTCAAGAAAAGCGGTTTCTCTTCTGGAACAACTATATTTCTAGTGGACTAAGTGAGGACTATGACATTTATGTTAAAGCCAGTAAGAAATGCAAAAAGTTTGTAGATAAATTCAACCTAAATGTAGAAAAGAACATTGTTAATAGTAAGAACAAAAACTTGTTCTTCAAGTATATAAGGTCTAATACACCCCAGAAACAAAGCGGTGTCGACACTTTGGTGAATGAACTCGGCATCTCAGTATCTAAAGACTTAGAAAAAGCAAATCTTCTTGGAGAATTCTTCCAGAAGTCATACACCATAGACAATGGTAAGCTTCCTCCACTCTCTCATAATTCAGTCTTGAGAGCATCCTCTCTAGAAGAACCCTTGTTTACGCGTCATGATATTTGTAGACTAATAGAGAAATACCCAATGTCTTCTTGTACTACCCCAGATCATCTGAATATGCTTTTTATCAAGAAAATCGCTGTCCCTCTGTCTATTCCGCTTGAAATAATTTATAACCAATCTTTCCTTTCATCTGAAATCCCGAACAGATGGAAACATTCCATAGTCACACCAGTTAAGAAGAAGCCTCCTTACAGTAGTCCTTCCAATTACCGTCCCATCAGTATAACATCACTATTTTCCCGTATATTCGAGAAAGTGTTGAGTAAAGAAATAGAGAAACATGGTGAGATAAACCAGATTTTGCCAGATGATCAATTCGGGTTTCGCCATAAGAGATCAATAGAACAGTTGATGTTACTGTTCCTTGAAGACTGTTCTGTAACCGTAGACCAGAAAAAGTTCACAGATATCATTTATTTCGATTTTGAGAAAGCCTTCGATAAAGTTTCTCACTCTAAACTTATTTATAAACTAAAGTCCATTAAACTCCCTCCCAGAATTATTTCGTGGATCGAAGCTTATTTAGGTAATAGAACCTACCAAGTTCGAGTTAATCAATCTTTTTCTAATAGTTTCATGGTTACCAGTGGTGTTCCCCAAGGCAGTGTCTTAGGCCCATTATTATTCATCATTTATACATCTGAGATAGTGAATATGATAACTTCTTCTAATTGTAAAATTAAAGTTTTTGCAGACGACATGAAAGTTTATAAGTCTTTTTCTAAAACAGACTCTCTTACAACACTGCAACACTCTATTGATACCATAGTGGAGTGGTGCGACGCTTGGCAATTGCCTTTATCTCTACCAAAATGTGCTGTGTTAAGAATTGGTACCCAGAGTTCCCCTCATTTTCCATATTCTATAAATAGTCACTCCTTACCCTACCTCAACGAGATTCGTGATTTAGGACTTATTGTAGACAACAAGTTGACTTTTTCTGCTCTTTGCTCAACAATAGCTCAGAAAGCAAAGCGTAAATGTCATCTTATTCTTAAAGTTCTCAAGAGTCGTAAACCGGATGTACTTGTTAACGCTTACAAGATATACATTAAATCTCTTGTAGAACACTGTACAACTGTTTACTCCCCACATTTCGCTAAGGACATAGCTGTACTAGAGAAGGTTCAAAATTATTTTACGCGTCGCGTTTTTCGCCGGTGCTTTGGTTGTTCGTTTAATAATATGCCAAGTAGTCAGACGAGAAACAATCAACTAGGCCTAGTATCTCTTCTCTCTGTTAGAGAATCTAACGACCTCAAACTACTCTTGAAACTGATATTTGGGAAAAAAGTACTCTGTGACAGGACGCACCACAACTTTGAAATAAGAGCGTCCAACATTAGAGGCGCATTTTTCAAAATAATCCACCCTGCTCCGAGAACTATTTGCAGAAGAAATGCCTTCTCTATACGATCAGCTCGTATATTCACCGAAATTAATAGTGTTGATGAATGATATATGTTTGCCTGGTTGTAATCTGCATTGTTTCACCTATTTATGTAATTCAAAAAATTCAATTGTTTAATCTCGTACCACGTGATTAATTTATGCGTTGCTGCATGTAATGTTTTCACGTAATAAAATTGAAATTGAAATTGAAATCAATATAACTCACTTGAAATTTGTCTCGTATCCCGTCGACAGAAGTACGAGTCTCCACATATTCTGCCAGGGCGATATCGCACGAGAGGCCGAGCCATTTCGGCTTACGGCGTCTTTAACGAGTCAGTTAGTTCTTTATTCTGAAGATTTTACGGCTACCAAATTTTACTGTGAGGTTTTACACTAAAATCATTTTGGAATATTAATTCTGCGCTGTACATACATTTATTTCGAAAACAGAACTTGTCGAAAAAGTATAATCTTTTCCGGGGAGATATTAGTCAGTGCTGACTAATTTGATGTCATATATAATGACGTGAATTTCAGTTGTACACAATTTAATGTCCAGTAATTCGAGCTTTTTATCAGCATTGATTCGGATGCGTGGAAAATCTTGAATGCACTGGCTTCAATGACATTCTCATTGCTAATTCAGATGTAATCGTCAGAGATGACTTAATTTCCTACCTGAGATGACCAACGGATGCTTTTCTCGGCCCATTTGGTGGAGATTTGTCGGTCTTCAGCTGCTTCGAGTGGGCATCTGATTGACGAGTAGAAGTCCTCCCACCGTTTTTCGGGTCATCCTGGATC
>OZ057407.1:15846623-15867832 GCA_964056735.1 Allodiplogaster pararmata
CGGCCGCTCAGGAGAATGAGAAAAGGAAGAAAAAAGGGAAGAAAAATTAGAACTTAAATTAGCCTAATTTGGAGCCATTTCATCAATTTTTTTTGTTCCCCTCAAACAACATAAAACTTAGAAAAATCCAAATATAATTCTCTAGCACAAAATGATGTCGCTTGTGTTATTTCTCTATCATGATTCGACGGCATTTTTTTCACAGCTGGAGATACTGTTTTTGAGCAATTCGCTTTGTGTTCTGTTAACGTTCCACTGTTCCTTATTCATTGTTTTGTGTTGCACCGCTCAATGTAAATGAAATTCATAAAAGCGGCCTATATGTATAATCGATGAACTCTATCTCACACTTCATGGTGTTATTATTTATTTTAAAGATTATTGAATCACTCTTATTTCGATTGAGCTTCCTTGTTCAAAGTATGTCATTACCGTGTTCCTGCCGATTCTGAGTACAACTCCAACCCCATCGCCTTCTATGCAATATGAACCCTTGAACGTGAGATTCCGCGCTTGCAAGGGTGACGATGTTCGGTCGGCATCGGCCGATAGATAGACGGGATTACTCTCTCCTATAATGTCTCAACCATGAAGTGAAATTCATGGTATGACTTTCAAAGTAAGACTTATGAAGTCATGAGTTGTGAATCCATCCATAGCTTATGAGGCTTCAATTATCTTTTTTTGAGAAAGAATAATTTGGAATGTCTGCCTGTTTTTCTTTCAGAAAAGTTATTCCTAGTTATGATAAAATTGTTATCTGTGTTGTTGATTTCTCTAATTCCAATTTTAACTAACGACTTCAATTTTGAATTCCTATTTCACTTTTCGACTTTGAGGTCTTAATATATGTATATAGAAAAGTTCTTTTTTCCAGAAATGAGAAACTCTTAATAAAAAGATTTTTCTGATTTGTATAAATATTTTGAAGTACCAACCGGTCACTTCGACTGCTTGGATTAGAAGGCCATTTGACTTGAGAATTCGGAGGTCAGCGGGTACGCGGCAGCCACATCTTCGTACAAAAGACACTGATCAGTTAGCATTTGCAATAGCACTATCGCACTGATCAACAATATGTCCTCAATGTTTAGTGACAACTTAAACTCTCTTGGTTGGGAATATACTTGAGATAGTTTGAACATAATTTCTGTTCTATCTTTTTTTTTTAGTTCTCTCATCTCAACGGTCCTCAGGGGTCTCATGGTTCATCAATTCTCCTTAGGCCTACAGTAAACCTTTGATGAACTTCCAAATTTCTTCTTTCACTCCTTTTTGATCAAACCTAGATTCAGTTCAACATTTTCATTTCATTTCTTCATTCCATGCACAGCAAAAAATAAGGTAGTACAATCTCAAAATAATATATTCCTTAATGCATGAACTTGGTGGCAGATTGTGCTGCCCTAACAATAGCCCTAATGAGAGTAGATCAAAGGCTAGGTGGTTAAGTACAATAAATAGAGATAGAAAAAGGTGAAAAAACCATTCAATCTTCAACAGACAGATGTGAAACCAAATGAGAAAGGTAAAGGTTCTTAAGACTAGTAGCAAAAATACTATTGTTTTGGATACGTACAACATTAGGAGGTAAATTATTCCAAATATTGATGGTCCTAGAGAAAAAAGTGGAAATTTTGTAGGGTAAACAGGTACTGGGAGCTGAATACGGAATGAATGACAATAACGTAAGGGCCTAGAGAGAGGAGCAAGATGATATATTGTAGAGGTGTCTATGTAAGCATGAGAATGAATGCATTTATGTAGAAACAGAAGGTCTTTTATTAAACGTCTGTACTCAAGTGTCTCTAATCCCAACAAGGTAAGTTTTTGCGAATAAGTTAAATTAAACAGGCCCAAACGTTTAGCGACCCTATTCTCTTATTCGACCTTTTGATGTAGGAGACCAAATCTCGGAGGCGTATTCAATAATTGGACGAATTTAAGTAGTAAACGCCTTAATAAGAATAGGTAGTGATGTTGTCTGAAATGATTTAGGAAGTCTATTAACTAGAGATTCAGCTGATTTACATTTAAGATTAACATGGTCATTTTTCAGACATAACATTATTTTTTGATTTAAAACTTTTAAAAAAATGAAAACTGTGAAAATAGATGCTTTCAGTGTTTTATGACTTCGAAAAAGATTGATCCAACTTGATAACGACAATGTCTCCGACGACGAGGTCTTCAGTAGCGGATTCCTTCACCACTCCATCTCGAATTACGGTGGAATTGTCTGGCATAGCCTTCGTAAACGATTGCAAGAACTGGGAACAAAAAATTGTTCAACATAAGCCTTTTATCGCGTTGGAACGGTCTTTGAAATGGGAAGATAAGGAACTTGTCTAGCTCTTCTCTCCTGTTGGAATGAGAGGATAGTCATGCACAGGACGAGAGCGATTATGATCCCAGCCGTGTACAGATTCATCGGCTCGGCCATCCCGTGGTAGTAAGTGATACAGTAGGCCACCAGAGACAGTAGAGCTGCACCTCAACATTAGTGGGTTTCTTTGAAAAGAGCAAAGAAAAAGATAGAGAAGGAAAGTGAAAGTGAAAGGGAAAAAGATGGAAAAGAAAGCGAGAGAAAAAGATAAAGAGATATTAAGCAGAAACTAGAGAAAAAAAACTATATTGAAGAAAACATTTATTTCCCAATTGTGACAAAAAAAGATTAAAAGTTATGAAAAACTGAAACCTAGGAGTACGATCCAGATCATTGAATGAAACTGTTCCATGAAATGCTTGACGTAATTGGTTTCGCTGTTTGGTATAATCCGATTGAGGTTTTTTTCTCGTCTCCGGATGCTGAAAAAAGATCTAATGCACAGTAATTCTGAAACTTGTTTGACTCATCTTTTTTCTGTTAGAAAAAACTTTCACTTTAACAGAAATTTTCATAATCTGAAATTATTTATTATCGTTTTTGTTTAGAATGTATATATATGTTCTAAAGCGTTATTATGTTATTAAAAATCCTTCTTTGGCTTCTTTCTTTTTTAGCCACCTTTGTTATCCAACCATCTAAAACAACAGAACACTCAAAACTTTTGAACCCATGACGCATCGAGTACTTTTCCTTCTTCTTTTTTTTACACACATACACATAATACACACAGAAGGGAACACACTTACGTTTCTTTTTTAACCTCGAATAGTCGTGATCGAGTTTTATTATCGAACAAAAGATGATATATGATCAAATCACCGACGGACAAAAGTCAGTGCACAAGGTGGGATTGAACCCAGCCACTTCTCTTCCACGCGTTACAGGAACACATGCACAGACAATTATATGAAGGATGGGGCGTATAAATTACAACAAATGCTTTCACTCGAATTTCGGTTATTTGCGTAGCAATCGAGCACAAACTCTCAACTTTTGTTCACAACATGTATGTATATCGTGGAAGAGTATTAAAATCACTAGATTCTCGCACTATGGTGCGTAGTCTCTCAAGGGTTTAACCGATGACGGTACGAAGGTAGTCCGGTGAAAGATTACGGTACGAAGGTAGTCCGGTGAAAGATTACGGTACGAAGGTAGTCCGGTGAAAGATTACGGTACGAAGGTAGTCCGGTGAAAGATTACGGTACGAAGGTAGTCCGGTGAAAGATTACGGTACGAAGGTAGTCCGGTGAAAGATTGTCTCAGTGCTTCTTCACTTCTTCAGGTTCGCTTTAGAAGATTCCAAGTTGGAATGAGGAGAAGCACAGAATTCGGCTTATATTCTCCCAGAGTTGCGTAGTTTAGATAATTCTAATCGAGCGACGATGCTGACCATTCCTCTTCTGAAACGAATGACGGGAGAGACGCTGCGCGCCCCTCTTGAGTTGACTTGGCCGTAATATAAGGATCTCCATCCATGTGGAAGACATTGGACTTCCCGTTGAAGTGTGCATCTGTCTAAGACTTCAGAGCTTCTTGTAATATGGCAATCTATTCTCACGCTAGGCTTTATGAAAACAATCGGACTCTTGCCACTAGATTAGATGGCTCCCAGACCTTAACACGAGCTGAATGTTGGGTTATCTTGACAATTCTGCCTTCAAAACCTGAAAGGGTTCTTGATACAGCAAAAAGCGTGTTTTTTATAAGTTGAATGCAGCTTCAACAGTGAAAAGCTTCTCGTCACTGAATAGGATATGTACATTCAAGTTCACCTGTGCGTGCTCGGTGTGCACTGAGACGATTGCAGCACGTATGTTATAGGCGGCCACCATTTTTCAAGTCAACATAACATAATGAATTTTGCATTAAAAATTGAGAAAACATATAAGATTAAGGAAATCACTGAAACGCGAAAACTGTAACATTTTCAAAAACTGTTTTAATTTAAGTACCATTTTGTCGTGATATATGCGCTCGAACCTGTAATGTGATATATTTATAAATTATTTTTATTTTAATTTTGAAAGTTCGAGCTGATTGTTTTATGCTGTATTTAAAAAAAACAAAGAAGTTATAAATCACGGTTGAGAACAAAGTGAGCCACAAAATGGTGATATTATTATAGTTCAATCTATGAAAAAATCTCAAGATTATTAGATGGATTTTTCAAAATATTTTTTCACTTGCTTCTGATCTCATCGTGTAAAAGGTTAGTATTGACGTTCAGAGCAAAATAACATCAGCTTAGCCTCGAAACTGTGAAACTTTGGCCTCGAAACTGTGGAACTTGGAAAATTTTGAAAGCTGAACCTGGCTTCTTGAGTTGATAAGCCTTCAGTCAGATTCACATCGGTCGCGTGAATCATAGATTGTGGATGGATATCTCTACAAGTTCAAAATACTTCAACTTACTTCTTACCGTACTTCTTGTCTCTCTCTCTCTCTTTTTATTTTTCTTTTCTATCCCTTTTCTCTTTATAATTATATCTCTCTTTCTCTCTATCTTTCTCTCTAACTCTCTCTCCCTTCCTATCTCTCCCTTCCTCTCTCTCCCTTTTTCTCTCAATATGTCTTCAAACCGTATCTGTTGCAGATCAAGTCGATGTTCAACAATCGAAGCCGCTACAATCTCTTCACATCTTGAGATGTTCCTGATGTACAAGGAGGGCAGTTTGTGTGTGAATAAGCTTCGCGTAGATCTTTGTCCATCAAAAAAAAAAAAACTAAATTAATTGTAATGCTGTTTTTGCTTGATTTTGATTTTATTTAGCCTTCAAGCAGTAAATTTTAAGTATGGGAAAAGTTTTATTGTTCAATAACCTCCTGCTTTCCAGCTTTTGAATATGTTTCATAAACCTACCTATACCTGTTTGTCATAATTTTCTGCTTTTCTATTTTTTTAACTCTTCGCTAAAAATTTTTGATTAGGTTTTAAAATCTCGAAAGTAAATATTTTGAAGGAGTAAATGTAGATCGTGAAATTACTTTTTCCTCGCCACAGAGTGTCAGTGATGGAAATAGAAACTCAATGAGAGCTCATTTTTTTAGTACAAGGTAAATTGATTTTCAAAAAACTTTTAACATAATCAGATTGCTCGAATAAAAATTGTCAGATTTGAGGGTTCGCCACTTTTTATGGTATCTTTAAACAGCAGACTTAAAATTTCTGTTTCCTGCTTTTCTTTATTTTTTATGAAATTAAATTTTCTTCTGTCGAAAATCTTTTTTTCTAAGACCCATTCTTCTACTAAAAAATTGTTTTTTTCAGTCGAAAAGGGAACGGTAGAAATGTAAAAAACGAAACGGGAGCTTTCAAGAAACTAATACAATCATAAGAAGTGATTCAGTCGAAATTCATTTAGAATTTGAAATTTCATCGTTCTAACAAGAGAAAACTTTCTATTAAGAAAAATTTAAAAATTATAAATAATGATTATTCTATGGAATCATCTCTTCCGAATTACTCAGTCTAAAATTTTTTTAAAAAATCAACTAATAATTTTTCGGAATAAATTTTATGAATTTTGATGGGCGCTAACCGATTCGGTTGTCTGAAGCAGGCATCTTCTGTAGATGGCGCAGTGGAGGCGTATTTCGTTGAAGATGAAACGGTTAAACGGGGTGGAGAAACCGAATCAGAGTGAGAAATAGAGTTAATGGGGGAAAAAGTGGGGAAAAAGAGGGGGAAAAGACAGAGGAAAATAGTGGGGAAAAGTTAGTGGGGAAAAAAGACAAAGGAAAATAGAGAGAAAGAGAAAGAAAAAGAAAAAAAGCGTGAGAGGGAGAATAGGAGAGACAGAACCCTCAAAAAATAAGGGGAATAAAACTCGAGCCAAGAAGTGTTCCCAACCCATTGTGTCAAGGGCAATAGCAACCAGGAACATGAATAGTAGAGTTAGAGATTAAAATGATATACATAACTACTGAAAAGGTTTGTGTAAGATTTGGATGTCATAGACTTGATTCATGACTGATATCTTTTTTCAATGATCACTGAGGCGCGAAAATTTGAGTTTGCTGTAGTCAGAGTTCACACTTCAACCTTTGATCTTTTATTTACTGCGATTGAATGTCTTTAGTTTGAGGTGAAAGGTGAAAGTTAGTTTTAGGTAGACATTGAAAATATTCTACACTGTACTGACCAGGGTGGGCGAAAACAAACCAAAACTATTTTTTCGAACTAAACTTTTCCGATTTTAAAAACCAAAAAAACACAAAAAAAACCTTTAAAAATTGTTTTATCTGAATGAAAATTTTTTTCTCATTTTTAAAGTGTTATTTTATGATGCTTCTCAAAGTTGTAATATATTTATTCATCTCAGATGATCATTGTCTCTAATTACCAGTTTACAAGAATCATACATCATGAAAGTCACCGTTTAAAGCTGAAGACTTGTTTAGCAAAAACAACAACAAACAACTTATTAATCTCTGATACAATAGCGTAAGAAAAAGTTTATAGAACTTTCACGTTCTTCTAATAACCTCCTTCAAATGAAAGGCCCACATCGAAGAAAAACCTAGACATATTTAGGCCGTTCTCAAAAGTATATGTGCTGGAAAAAAGGTTCATAAACAAAACCAGAACTCAATCCTCTTACTATAAGTTGTATAGGGCGGCTGAACACTAAAAGTATACCAAGTACACAAGGATAGTTATCGGTATCACGACACTTCGTATTTTCGACACTTCGTACCCGACACTTCGTACCCGACACTTCGTACCCTCGACACTTCGTACCGCGACATTTCGTACCGCGACACTTCTTACCATCGACACTTCGTATGAGCGACTTTTTGTACCCAAAACTTCGTACCGCGACACTTCGTATCCCGACACTTTGTACCCACGTTAATACGACACATCGTACCGTGACATTTCGTACCCCGAAACTTTGTTTGTAGTTTTTTTGTATTTTTATTATTTAAGCTTGTTTTCTTTACACTTAATTGTTCCGTTTGTAGTTTTTTTTTGTATTTTTATTATTTAAGCTTGTTTACATTTAATTGTTCCGTTTGTAGTTTTTTTTGTATTTTTATTATTTAAGCTTGTTTTCTTTACACTTAATTGTTCCGTTTGTAGTTTTTTTGTATTTTTATTATTTAAGCTTGTTTTCTTTACACTTAATTGTTCCGTTTGTAGTTTTTTTTGTATTTTTATTATTTAAGCTTGTTTTCTTTACATTTAATTGTTCCGTTTGTAGTTTTTTTGTATTTTTATTATTTAAGCTTGTCTTCTTTACATTTAATTGTTCCGTTTGTAGTTTTTTTGTATTTTTATTATTTAAGCTTGTTTTCTTTACATTTAATTGTTCCGTTTGTAGTTTTTTTGTATTTTTATTATTTAAGCTTGTTTTCTTTACATTTAATTCTTCCGTTTGTAGTTTTTTTGTATTTTTATTATTTAAGCCTGTTTTCTTTACATTTAATTGTTCCGTTTGTAGTTTTTTTTGTATTTTTATTATTTAAGCTTGTTTTCTTTACATTTAATTGTTCCGTTTGTAGTTTTTTTGTATTTTTATTATTTAAGCTTGTTTTCTTTACATTTAATTGTTCCGTTTGTAGTTTTTTTTTTGTATTTTTATTATTTAAGCTTGTTTTCTTTACATTTAATTGTTCCGTTTGTAGTTTTTTTGTATTTTTATTATTTAAGCTTGTTTTCTTTACATTTAATTGTTCCGTTTGTAGTTTTTTTGTATTTTTATTATTTAAGCTTGTTTTCTTTACATTTAATTGTTCCGTTTGTAGTTTTTTTGTATTTTTATTATTTAAGCTTGTTTTCTTTACATTTAATTGTTCCGTTTGTAGTTTTTTTTGTATTTTTATTATTTAAGCTTCTTTTCTTTACATTTAATTGTTCCGTTTGTAGTTTTTTTGTATTTTTATTATTTAAGCTTGTTTTCTTTACATTTAATTGTTCCGTTTGTAGTTTTTTTGTATTTTTATTATTTAAGCTTGTTTTCTTTACATTTAATTGTTCCGTTTGTAGTTTTTTTGTATTTTTATTATTTAAGCTTGTTTTCTTTACATTTAATTGTTCCGTTTGTAGTTTTTCTGTATTTTTATTATTTAAGCTTGTTTTCTTTACATTTAATTGTTCCGTTTGTAGTTTTTTTGTATTTTTATTATTTAAGCTTGTTTTCTTTACATTTAATTGTTCCGTTTGTAGTTTTTTTTGTATTTTTATTATTTAAGCTTGTTTTCTTTACATTTAATTGTTCCGTTTGTAGTTTTTTTGTATTTTTATTATTTAAGCTTGTTTTCTTTACATTTAATTGTTCCGTTTGTAGTTTTTTTGTATTTTTATTATTTAAGCTTGTTTTCTTTACATTTAATTGTTCCGTTTGTAGTTTTTCTGTATTTTTATTATTTAAGCTTGTTTTCTTTACATTTAATTGTTCCGTTTGTAGTTTTTTTGTATTTTTATTATTTAAGCTTGTTTTCTTTACATTTAATTGTTCCGTTTGTAGTTTTTTTTGTATTTTTATTATTTAAGCTTCTTTTCTTTACATTTAATTGTTCCGTTTGTAGTTTTTTTGTATTTTTATTATTTAAGCTTGTTTTCTTTACATTTAATTGTTCCGTTTGTAGTTTTTTTGTATTTTTATTATTTAAGCTTGTTTTCTTTACATTTAATTGTTCCGTTTGTAGTTTTTTTGTATTTTTATTATTTAAGCCTGTTTTCTTTACATTTAATTGTTCCGTTTGTAGTTTTTTTTCTATTTTTATTATTTAAGCTTGTTTTCTTTACATTTAATTGTTCCGTTTGTAGTTTTTTTTGTATTTTTATTATTTAAGCTTGTTTTCTTTACATTTAATTGTTCCGTTTGTAGTTTTTTTGTATTTTTATTATTTAAGCTTGTTTTCTTTACATTTAATTGTTCCGTTTGTAGTTTTTTTGTATTTTTATTATTTAAGCTTGTTTTCTTTACATTTAATTGTTCCGTTTGTAGTTTTTTTGTATTTTTATTATTTAAGCCTGTTTTCTTTACATTTAATTGTTCCGTTTGTAGTTTTTTTCTATTTTTATTATTTAAGCTTGTTTTCTTTACATTTAATTGTTCCGTTTGTAGTTTTTTTTGTATTTTTATTATTTAAGCTTGTTTTCTTTACATTTAATTGTTCCGTTTGTAGTTTTTTTGTATTTTTATTATTTAAGCTTGTTTTCTTTACATTTAATTGTTCCGTTTGTAGTTTTTTTGTATTTTTATTATTTAAGCTTGTTTTCTTTACATTTAATTGTTCCGTTTGTAGTTTTTTTGTATTTTTATTATTTAAGCTTGTCTTCTTTACATTTAATTGTTCCGTTTGTAGTTTTTTTGTATTTTTATTATTTAAGCTTGTTTTCTTCACATTTAATTGTTCCGTTTGTAGTTTTTTTGTATTTTTATTATTTAAGCTTGTTTTCTTTACATTTAATTGTTCCGTTTGTAGTTTTTTTTGTATTTTTATTATTTAAGCTTGTTTTCTTTACATTTAATTGTTCCGTTTGTAGTTTTTTTGTATTTTTATTATTTAAGCTTGTTTTCTTTACATTTAATTGTTCCGTTTGTAGTTTTTTTGTATTTTTATTATTTAAGCTTGTTTTCTTTACATTTAATTGTTCCGTTTGTAGTTTTTTTTTGTATTTTTATTATTTAAGCTTGTTTTCTTTACATTTAATTGTTCCGTTTGTAGTTTTTTTGTATTTTTATTATTTAAGCTTGTTTTCTTTACATTTAATTGTTCCGTTTGTAGTTTTTTTGTATTTTTATTATTTAAGCTTGTTTTCTTTACATTTAATTGTTCCGTTTGTAGTTTTTTTGTATTTTTATTATTTAAGCTTGTCTTCTTTACATTTAATTGTTCCGTTTGTAGTTTTTTTGTATTTTTATTATTTAAGCTTGTTTTCTTTACATTTAATTGTTCCGTTTGTAGTTTTTTTGTATTTTTATTATTTAAGCTTGTTTTCTTTACATTTAATTGTTCCGTTTGTAGTTTTTTTTGTATTTTTATTATTTAAGCTTCTTTTCTTTACATTTAATTGTTCCGTTTGTAGTTTTTTTGTATTTTTATTATTTAAGCTTGTTTTCTTTACATTTAATTGTTCCGTTTGTAGTTTTTTTGTATTTTTATTATTTAAGCTTGTTTTCTTTACATTTAATTGTTCCGTTTGTAGTTTTTTTGTATTTTTATTATTTAAGCTTGTTTTCTTTACATTTAATTGTTCCGTTTGTAGTTTTTCTGTATTTTTATTATTTAAGCTTGTTTTCTTTACATTTAATTGTTCCGTTTGTAGTTTTTTTGTATTTTTATTATTTAAGCTTGTTTTCTTTACATTTAATTGTTCCGTTTGTAGTTTTTTTTGTATTTTTATTATTTAAGCTTCTTTTCTTTACATTTAATTGTTCCGTTTGTAGTTTTTTTGTATTTTTATTATTTAAGCTTGTTTTCTTTACATTTAATTGTTCCGTTTGTAGTTTTTTTGTATTTTTATTATTTAAGCTTGTTTTCTTTACATTTAATTGTTCCGTTTGTAGTTTTTTTGTATTTTTATTATTTAAGCCTGTTTTCTTTACATTTAATTGTTCCGTTTGTAGTTTTTTTTGTATTTTTATTATTTAAGCTTGTTTTCTTTACATTTAATTGTTCCGTTTGTAGTTTTTTTTGTATTTTTATTATTTAAGCTTGTTTTCTTTACATTTAATTGTTCCGTTTGTAGTTTTTTTGTATTTTTATTATTTAAGCTTGTTTTCTTTACATTTAATTGTTCCGTTTGTAGTTTTTTTTGTATTTTTATTATTTAAGCTTGTTTTCTTTACATTTAATTGTTCCGTTTGTAGTTTTTTTGTATTTTTATTATTTAAGCTTGTTTTCTTTACATTTAATTCTTCCGTTTGTAGTTTTTTTGTATTTTTATTATTTAAGCCTGTTTTCTTTACATTTAATTGTTCCGTTTGTAGTTTTTTTTGTATTTTTATTATTTAAGCTTGTTTTCTTTACATTTAATTGTTCCGTTTGTAGTTTTTTTGTATTTTTATTATTTAAGCTTGTTTTCTTTACATTTAATTGTTCCGTTTGTAGTTTTTTTTTGTATTTTTATTATTTAAGCTTGTTTTCTTTACATTTAATTGTTCCGTTTGTAGTTTTTTTGTATTTTTATTATTTAAGCTTGTTTTCTTTACATTTAATTGTTCCGTTTGTAGTTTTTTTGTATTTTTATTATTTAAGCTTGTTTTCTTTACATTTAATTGTTCCGTTTGTAGTTTTTTTTGTATTTTTATTATTTAAGCTTGTTTTCTTTACATTTAATTGTTCCGTTTGTAGTTTTTTTTGTATTTTTATTATTTAAGCTTCTTTTCTTTACATTTAATTGTTCCGTTTGTAGTTTTTTTGTATTTTTATTATTTAAGCTTGTTTTCTTTACATTTAATTGTTCCGTTTGTAGTTTTTTTGTATTTTTATTATTTAAGCTTGTTTTCTTTACATTTAATTGTTCCGTTTGTAGTTTTTTTGTATTTTTATTATTTAAGCTTGTTTTCTTTACATTTAATTGTTCCGTTTGTAGTTTTTCTGTATTTTTATTATTTAAGCTTGTTTTCTTTACATTTAATTGTTCCGTTTGTAGTTTTTTAGTATTTTTATTATTTAAGCTTGTTTTCTTTACATTTAATTGTTCCGTTTGTAGTTTTTTTTGTATTTTTATTATTTAAGCTTGTCTTCTTTACATTTAATTGTTCCGTTTGTAGTTTTTTTGTATTTTTATTATTTAAGCTTGTTTTCTTTACATTTAATTGTTCCGTTTGTAGTTTTTTTGTATTTTTATTATTTAAGCTTGTTTTCTTTACATTTAATTCTTCCGTTTGTAGTTTTTTTGTATTTTTATTATTTAAGCCTGTTTTCTTTACATTTAATTGTTCCGTTTGTAGTTTTTTTTGTATTTTTATTATTTAAGCTTGTTTTCTTTACATTTAATTGTTCCGTTTGTAGTTTTTTTGTATTTTTATTATTTAAGCTTGTTTTCTTTACATTTAATTGTTCCGTTTGTAGTTTTTTTTTGTATTTTTATTATTTAAGCTTGTTTTCTTTACATTTAATTGTTCCGTTTGTAGTTTTTTTGTATTTTTATTATTTAAGCTTGTTTTCTTTACATTTAATTGTTCCGTTTGTAGTTTTTTTTGTATTTTTATTATTTAAGCTTGTTTTCTTTACATTTAATTGTTCCGTTTGTAGTTTTTTTGTATTTTTATTATTTAAGCTTGTTTTCTTTACATTTAATTGTTCCGTTTGTAGTTTTTTTTGTATTTTTATTATTTAAGCTTGTTTTCTTTACATTTAATTGTTCCGTTTGTAGTTTTTTTGTATTTTTATTATTTAAGCTTGTCTTCTTTACATTTAATTGTTCCGTTTGTAGTTTTTTTGTATTTTTATTATTTAAGCTTGTTTTCTTTACATTTAATTGTTCCGTTTGTAGTTTTTTTGTATTTTTATTATTTAAGCTTGTTTTCTTTACATTTAATTGTTCCGTTTGTAGTTTTTTTTGTATTTTTATTATTTAAGCTTGTTTTCTTTACATTTAATTGTTCCGTTTGTAGTTTTTTTGTATTTTTATTATTTAAGCTTGTCTTCTTTACATTTAATTGTTCCGTTTGTAGTTTTTTTGTATTTTTATTATTTAAGCTTGTTTTCTTTACATTTAATTGTTCCGTTTGTAGTTTTTTTGTATTTTTATTATTTAAGCTTGTTTTCTTTACATTTAATTGTTCCGTTTGTAGTTTTTTTGTATTTTTATTATTTAAGCTTGTTTTCTTTACATTTAATTGTTCCGTTTGTAGTTTTTTTTTGTATTTTTATTATTTAAGCTTGTTTTCTTTACATTTAATTGTTCCGTTTGTAGTTTTTTTGTATTTTTATTATTTAAGCTTGTTTTCTTTACATTTAATTGTTCCGTTTGTAGTTTTTTTGTATTTTTATTATTTAAGCTTGTTTTCTTTACATTTAATTGTTCCGTTTGTAGTTTTTTTGTATTTTTATTATTTAAGCTTGTTTTCTTTACATTTAATTGTTCCGTTTGTAGTTTTTTTTGTATTTTTATTATTTAAGCTTCTTTTCTTTACATTTAATTGTTCCGTTTGTAGTTTTTTTGTATTTTTATTATTTAAGCTTGTTTTCTTTACATTTAATTGTTCCGTTTGTAGTTTTTTTTGTATTTTTATTATTTAAGCTTGTTTTCTTTACATTTAATTGTTCCGTTTGTAGTTTTTTTGTATTTTTATTATTTAAGCTTGTTTTCTTTACATTTAATTGTTCCGTTTGTAGTTTTTCTGTATTTTTATTATTTAAGCTTGTTTTCTTTACATTTAATTGTTCCGTTTGTAGTTTTTTTGTATTTTTATTATTTAAGCTTGTTTTCTTTACATTTAATTGTTCCGTTTGTAGTTTTTTTGTATTTTTATTATTTAAGCTTGTTTTCTTTACATTTAATTGTTCCGTTTGTAGTTTTTTTGTATTTTTATTATTTAAGCTTGTTTTCTTTACATTTAATTGTTCCGTTTGTAGTTTTTTTTGTATTTTTATTATTTAAGCTTCTTTTCTTTACATTTAATTGTTCCGTTTGTAGTTTTTTTGTATTTTTATTATTTAAGCTTGTTTTCTTTACATTTAATTGTTCCGTTTGTAGTTTTTTTTGTATTTTTATTATTTAAGCTTGTTTTCTTTACATTTAATTGTTCCGTTTGTAGTTTTTTTGTATTTTTATTATTTAAGCTTGTTTTCTTTACATTTTTATTATTTAAGCTTGTTTTCTTTACATTTAATTGTTCCGTTTGTAGTTTTTTTGTATTTTTATTATTTAAGCTTGTTTTCTTTACATTTAATTGTTCCGTTTGTAGTTTTTCTGTATTTTTATTATTTAAGCTTGTTTTCTTTACATTTAATTGTTCCGTTTGTAGTTTTTTTGTATTTTTATTATTTAAGCTTGTTTTCTTTACATTTAATTGTTCCGTTTGTAGTTTTTTTTGTATTTTTATTATTTAAGCTTGTTTTCTTTACATTTAATTGTTCCGTTTGTAGTTTTTTTGTATTTTTATTATTTAAGCTTGTTTTCTTTACATTTAATTGTTCCGTTTGTAGTTTTTTTGTATTTTTATTATTTAAGCTTGTTTTCTTTACATTTAATTGTTCCGTTTGTAGTTTTTTTGTATTTTTATTATTTAAGCTTGTCTTCTTTACATTTAATTGTTCCGTTTGTAGTTTTTTTGTATTTTTATTATTTAAGCTTGTTTTCTTTACATTTAATTGTTCCGTTTGTAGTTTTTTTGTATTTTTATTATTTAAGCTTGTTTTCTTTACATTTAATTGTTCCGTTTGTAGTTTTTTTGTATTTTTATTATTTAAGCTTGTTTTCTTTACATTTAATTGTTCCGTTTGTAGTTTTTTTGTATTTTTATTATTTAAGCTTGTCTTCTTTACATTTAATTGTTCCGTTTGTAGTTTTTTGTATTTTTATTATTTAAGCTTGTTTTCTTTACATTTAATTGTTCCGTTTGTAGTTTTTTTGTATTTTTATTATTTAAGCTTGTTTTCTTTACATTTAATTGTTCCGTTTGTAGTTTTTTTGTATTTTTATTATTTAAGCCTGTTTTCTTTACATTTAATTGTTCCGTTTGTAGTTTTTTTTGTATTTTTATTATTTAAGCTTGTTTTCTTTACATTTAATTGTTCCGTTTGTAGTTTTTTTGTATTTTTATTATTTAAGCTTGTTTTCTTTACATTTAATTGTTCCGTTTGTAGTTTTTTTTGTATTTTTATTATTTAAGCTTGTTTTCTTTACATTTAATTGTTCCGTTTGTAGTTTTTTTGTATTTTTATTATTTAAGCTTGTTTTCTTTACATTTAATTGTTCCGTTTGTAGTTTTTTTGTATTTTTATTATTTAAGCTTGTTTTCTTTACATTTAATTGTTCCGTTTGTAGTTTTTTGTATTTTTATTATTTAAGCTTGTTTTCTTTACATTTAATTGTTCCGTTTGTAGTTTTTTTGTATTTTTATTATTTAAGCTTGTTTTCTTTACATTTAATTGTTCCGTTTGTAGTTTTTTTGTATTTTTATTATTTAAGCTTGTTTTCTTTACATTTAATTGTTCCGTTTGTAGTTTTTTGTATTTTTATTATTTAAGCTTGTTTTCTTTACATTTAATTGTTCCGTTTGTAGTTTTTTTGTATTTTTATTATTTAAGCTTGTTTTCTTTACATTTAATTGTTCCGTTTGTAGTTTTTTTGTATTTTTATTATTTAAGCTTGTCTTCTTTACATTTAATTGTTCCGTTTGTAGTTTTTTTGTATTTTTATTATTTAAGCTTGTTTTCTTTACATTTAATTGTTCCGTTTGTAGTTTTTTTGTATTTTTATTATTTAAGCTTGTTTTCTTTACACTTAATTGTTCCGTTTGTAGTTTTTTTTGTATTTTTATTATTTAAGCTTGTTTTCTTTACACTTAATTGTTCCGTTTGTAACAATTAATTGTTCCGTTTGTAACAATCTTATTACCAGCACATTTTTTTCAAGCGCATAGATCCCTAAATTTCAAAGATTTAGAAATTTTTCTCATCAAAAATTTCCCGAGTGCATTGATTTGTATTTATTTTCCAGATTTTTTTGAGATCGCATAGATTTTTTTACACCCGTAGTGCGGATGAGAGAACTACCCTGATGGAAATTAATACTATTTTCGTTAAGTTCTATCAGCCATAATTCAATTTGAACAGGTTTTGTCAAGTATATAACAGGGTGTTTCTCAGCACCTGCACAACTTTTTTGGAGTGCATAGATTTTCGAATATTCAGAGTTCAAAATTCAATTTTTCAAAGATTTGGGTTTTCCCAACGAAAATTCCGAGAAATTTTTTTTCCAAGTGCATAGATTCCAATGTTTTTTCGGAGTTTTTGGGGAGCGCATAGATTTTTTTTTATTCGCAGGGCGGGTCAGAGAAAAATCTTGGTTTTTCGAACAAAAGTTATTTTCTCCAGCAGTTTCTTCACACTATTTTTTTCACTTCTTAATGTTTTTTTAAAAATATATTTCATTCAGACTTCATTTCCTTCAGAACAAACCGGCGCCGATTCCTCAGAAGTGGGACACCATCAAGAAGCCGCGACCTCCTCCAGACTTCGTCTGAAACGTCGTCGGATCTTCGTTTGCGGCGAGCAGCGCGGAGTTCCCCATCTTACGCAACAATAGAAAGGAGGTTGGTTTTCGATTGGGAAAGTGAGATATATATTTAAACAAATAAATGTCTCTTTAGGTCACATAATGAGTTGGGATTGGGCAATGTGAGAGGAGAGGGAGGATAAGTAAGGACAAGACTTGGCGGTTGAGGCTGAAATATAACTCAAAACGTTATATTTATGTGAAGAAATGGAGATTTTTCACTTTCACTTTTAGAGAGAAGATACATTCATTTCGAGGAGAAAGAGGGTCGGCAGGGAGAGGTTCGGCAGGTCGGTAGCCCTAGAATTTTTTTCCCTTTTTGCGGTTTACGGTCTTTTGCATTGTCATAACAATCATGAACGATTTGATTTTATCGTAGAGATTTGTTGAAAATATTGAGTTAAGGGCTACATTTTTTGCCGAATTATAGATTTTATTCAAGGCTTTACATGTCCTCTTGAGAGGATCACTAACATCGACGAAGCTGATTCACTAATTCTGTGTTTTAGATTTCGTAAGTAAAGAGATAAAAGTTTTTTGACCAGGGCCCCTGCAAATCTCGTGAAACACAGCATCACTTTGGTGCTCCTGGAGTGCCCGGATCACACGTCAAACCGTTTGTTCGCTCCAAGGGCCGTAAATTTGAGCAAGCAAGAGGAAGAAGAGCGTCCAGAGGATACAAGAACTGAGGGAGGGTCGAGCAGTCATCATTGTTCCTTTTTTATCTGTGTCACTATCTTGTTATATGTTCCCTGTTTACACAATTAATCTGTTCATCTTGTCCAGGGTGGCTTGGTGACAAGGGAACGCTTCAAGAATGGAGGCGGGGTTCTTTCATTAGAAAAAGTTTCTTCCAGAAGTGTTACTGAAGCCGCTAGTAGTCTCTTTATAAGTAATATTTCGCTCATTATTTGCATGTATCACCTGTTATTAAAAACGGATGAGTTAATTACCAAGTATGACCTATCATGAAAGAATAAATGTATTCGATCCAAGATGACTTCTTAAAACATGATATAAAGAAGCTTAGATACAAAAAAACGTCGAACATTCAACTGTCTTAACCTCCTGACATCTCACAACAACTTCGAACTACAATGACATTCTGGCATCCCACTACACATAGAACATTCATTTTTTTCATTCCTGAAATCAGAAAAAAACACTCGGAACAAAATTTTCAAAGTCGTTCCTGAAATTTATGCGCAAGATGCTAAAAGAATTCATGAGAATGGACTAAGATACTCTGAATGTTTCCTAGGATATTGCTCGAAAACTAAGCAAGCGCTTCCTGTCACGCCGCAGCCCATATAATACATTCAAATTACAGTCTGCACATCGAACAAAACAAAGTTATTCCTCGTCTTCCTGGAGCTGCTCAAACTTACAAGCATTCTTCCACGAAATACGCATCTACAATAAGTTATTTCTCACCAAGTTAGCATTCAAAAGTATTCGCATATAGCTCGAGATTTCGGCTCTGATCACAGTTATAAGGTCTTTCAACAAAATTTCGCGTATAAAGTACAGTAGATGTTTCAATCACCCGTGTTAAATGTGAAATTCATGTGCGCTCTGGAATAGCATCAATTCTCGCTTCAGGACCATACTGTGAT
Source organism: Allodiplogaster pararmata (assembly GCA_964056735.1). NCBI lineage: Eukaryota > Metazoa > Nematoda > Chromadorea > Rhabditida > Diplogasteridae > Allodiplogaster > Allodiplogaster pararmata. Next base: position 15,864,817 of record OZ057407.1, read on the forward strand.
GGAAGCCTAAGCGCTCTTTGGAAACAGCTCGCAAAAAGCTCTTAATATCTATCAAATTCTCTCGTTTTCATCGCACGCTCTCGCTCTTTTCTAAGCGTGCAATTTCTTCTTTTCGATCTACCCTTTTTTGCGACGACAGGTTTGCAAGCTCGCAACTCACAGCTGTTCATCACAATGTCAACGTGTTGTATGACTTCGAAATACCTTCAGTTAGTTTATTTATCTTATCTTTCAAATCGATCACCGAGCATAGACAGTCTTGAACATCGTCAATGTCCTCAATAGCGACACCAAAACTTAAATTCCACTGTGACAGCATAAAATTTGCTGCGGATTTTCAGGATCAAAATTTTATCACCTCATACAACATGAAGTCAAATTGCTATTTCGATTCTCAGATCAAATTTTTTTAAACAGAATATCATATACACTTTTTTATCAATATGAGAAAAGTTCGAAAAGAGAGAGAATAAAGCAATGAGAGCATCCCAAGGAAAGGAAATTTGCCACTTTGTTACTTGGGGGCCGCATTTTACTTAGGGGGACAGGTTACTTTTAAGTGATCTTTTCCGCTTAGGCTTAATCGAAATGTTTGCTAACGAGGCCTAAAGAACAATTAGCAACAATAGTGGAAAAGGGGAGGGTTAAGGCAAAAAGAGTGAAAAGAGAAAGAGAGAAAAATTTAAACAGAGTGGAAGGAGAAGAGAATGCGAACATGTATGCGCCAACATAGCTGGTCCGGTAACCATTCAACCCCTGCCTACCGACCCTCTCCCTCACTCAAAATGAACGATCAGAGTTTTCACAGCTAAAATTTAAAGAGAAAAAAAACCTTCATTCCTCTACATAAATAGAACGTTTCATTAGACAATACACAGCCTCAACCGGTTGCGTAAGGTTAAAAGTGAAACTTCTAACCTAGTTTAGCGACCGACTTATTGAAAAATCAAGACGTATTTTACCTATGATTCAAACAGTAATAGCGTAACTGATTATGCTTATGGCCTAATTTCTAAGTGGTATGGTCTTGTTCCCCCTACCAAGGGTTCCATGGGTCATACTTCTGACTTACTTACATTTACAAAAAGTCATTTTTGCATTAAAAAAATTATTTTTAGATTAGAAAACTATTTTTACATTAAAAATTTTGGCACTCCCCGTCAGAGGACCACTAGACAAGGCCAGCCGATAGACAAGGCCAGCCCGCGATGTTTTGCATAAGATACGCATGCATGCACGCACGACACACGACGCACTACGCAACTTCAAAATATCTCACTACAAACGGAACACTTAAATGTAAAGAAAACAAGCTTAAATAATAAAAATACAAAAAAAACTACAAACGGAACAATTAAGTGTAAAGAAAACAGGCTTAAATAATAAAAATACAAAAAAACTACAAACGGAACAATTAAGTGTAAAGAAAACAAGCTTAAATAATAAAAATACAAAAAAAACTACAAACGGAACAATTAAATGTAAAGAAAACAAGCTTAAATAATAAAAATACAAAAAAACTACAAACGGTACAATTAAGTGTAAAGAAAACAAGCTTAAATAATAAAAATACAAAAAAAAACTACAAACGGAACAATTAAATGTAAAGAAAACAAGCTTAAATAATAAAAATACAAAAAAAACTACAAACGGAACAATTAAATGTAAAGAAAACAAGCTCAAATAATAAAAATACAAAAAAAACTACAAACGGAACAATTAAGTGTAAAGAAAAGAAGCTTAAATAATAAAAATACAAAAAAAACTACAAACGGAACAATTAAATGTAAAGAAAACAAGCTTAAATAATAAAAATACAAAAAAAACTACAAACGGAACAATTAAGTGTAAAGAAAACAAGCTTAAATAATAAAAAAACAAAAAAAAACTACAAACGGAACAATTAAATGTAAAGAAAACAAGCTTAAATAATAAAAATACAAAAAAAAACTACAAACGGAACAATTAAATGTAAAGAAAACAAGCTTAAATAATAAAAATACAAAAAAAACTACAAACGGAACAATTAAGTGTAAAGAAAACAAGCTTAAATAATAAAAATACAAAAAAAAACTACAAACGGAACAATTAAGTGTAAAGAAAAGAAGCTTAAATAATAAAAATACAAAAAAAACTACAAACGGAACAATTAAATGTAAAGAAAACAAGCTTAAATAATAAAAATACAAAAAAACTACAAACGGAACAATTAAGTGTAAAGAAAACAAGCTTAAATAATAAAAATACAAAAAAAAACTACAAACGGAACAATTAAATGTAAAGAAAACAGGCTTAAATAATAAAAATACAAAAAAACTACAAACGGAACAATTAAATGTAAAGAAAACAAGCTTAAATAATAAAAATACAAAAAAAACTACAAACGGAACAATTAAGTGTAAAGAAAACAAGCTTAAATAATAAAAATACAAAAAAAAACTACAAACGGAACAATTAAGTGTAAAGAAAAGAAGCTTAAATAATAAAAATACAAAAAAAACTACAAACGGAACAATTAAATGTAAAGAAAACAAGCTTAAATAATAAAAATACAAAAAAAACTACAAACAGAACAATTAAGTGTAAAGAAAACAAGCTTAAATAATAAAAATACAAAAAAACTACAAACGGAACAATTAAATGTAAAGAAAACAGGCTTAAATAATAAAAATACAAAAAAAACTTCAAACGGAACAATTAAATGTAAAGAAAACAAGCTTAAATAATAAAAATACAAAAAAAACTACAAACGGAACAATTAAATGTAAAGAAAACAAGCTTAAATAATAAAAATACAAAAAAAACTACAAACGGAACAATTAAGTGTAAAGAAAACAAGCTTAAATAATAATTTTAAAAAAACTACAAACGGAACAATTAAGTGTAAAGAAAACAAGCTTAAATAATAAAAATACAAAAAAAACTACAAACGGAACAATTAAATGTAAAGAAAACAAGCTTAAATAATAAAAATACAAAAAAAACTACAAACGGAACAATTAAATGTAAAGAAAAC
>OZ057407.1:15868032-15945247 GCA_964056735.1 Allodiplogaster pararmata
TGTCGGTGATCCGGATAGTTATTGTATGTATTCAGTCAACTTTGGAGCACGGACCTTAGACTCATTAATGAGGGCCGATGAGGGTGAGGTTCTGAATCAAGAACAACAGCTTAGAAAAGTTGGACGGGGAAAGACTTTTATGATAATCCGTCAGAATCCTTTTAGCTCCGTTAAAACATCGCTCACAATCCGTAGAGAATTCGGTTCGATCGGGTCAATTAATTATTAGCACGCAAGCGCTAAATCTCTGTTTGTTAAAAGAACTGAAACATCTGCCAGGCAGGCAACACCAAAACAATCGCAAAAAACATATTTTTGGCCCTTTTTCGGTTTTTCTTGGTTTGCTGTCGAAATTTTTTTTTTGTTGGACTTTTTTTTCAAAATTTCGAAAAAAAAAAGATTTTTCGACGATTTGGTTTTGCGAATTTTCGAAAAAACATTTTTCGACTATTTTGTTTTTCGAATTTCAAAAAAAGTTTTTCTTTCGACTAATTCGTTTTTCGACTTTTCGAAAAAAGTTTTTTTTTCGAAAATTTTCGAAAAACCAAAAAACTAAAAAACGAAAAACGAAAAATGAACGGCCCTGGTGCTGACCAAGCACTTCGCTTTGATATGTCTTTTCACCTCCATGAATTATAGTAGTGTGGATACCACCTATTTTTATTTCAAAACTGCATAATGAGAATTGGTATCAAGCGGGAGTAGAACACGTAGATACCTCGTCATCCTTACCATGTCCGATACCCAAGCAAAAAAGCGTTCAATTAATTTAAAACAATTTTTTCCATAACATCACATGGTAAAAAAAAACTAACGAACGGATCGAGGAGGAATTCAGTCAGACTGAAAAAGTAATGAAAATCATGGTTTTGAAGTAAAAATGCGTGAAAAATCAAACAAGAAACTCAAATTTTCCAAGAGATTTAGCAACTACCACTGAGCTCCAGCCCACAATGATACGCTGGATAATCAAAGCAAACGTTTCATTCGGAGGGGGTAAAAAGCTATCATTGTGGTATCATTTTGCTATCATTCCTTCATTCGCCTCCCTCCGTAAGCGGTTGCTCCCCGCACCGTCTCTTCCCTCGTCTGTGAGAGTCCTTTCCGAGAAGATTTGGCGCTCCGGGATCGTAGCGCCATGATGAGCGACAGAAGAGGAAGAATAGCACTTTGATCGCTACTGCTTGCCTCGCTCAACCTCCGCTCAACGCTCAGATCCCATATTCGATGATCTCCCGATGTGGCTTGTTGATCTTGATAAAGCGTTTACATTGAATTGAAAATTGTGGTGAATAGGAACAAGTAGCATACCTTTTTTTCTTCAAAAAAGCGGAACATTAATTCTCATATTTTTGAACAGCTAACCAGAGATACGTCAGGCCTGCCTATGAAACGTCAACAGGCCTTTTATGTATTGTACAAATAAAGATTGGATAATTTTTGTATGTTCTCGTTGAATGAGTAACGCACTCGGACTTTCTCATTTAAGACTTTTTTTAGAATCCAGAACAGAAAAAAACTGAGGAGCAAGTAAGTGATTTCGGCAAAGAGCTGATTTCGGCAACTGTGTTTTGTTACTGTTTATCGAGCATTTTTAAACCTCACAACGGTTTTACTACTTCTACGTTTATAAGGTGCTCAAGTTTTGAAATAGAGTATTCGAGATTATATTACAGAAAAAAAGGCTTCAAATTTAAAAAAAAGTTAAATTAAAAAAGAGGTTCAATTGAAAATTAAAAACACTTAATTATCAATACATTGAAAAATGTAATGCCTTCTTCAGAATTTGTTAAGGACTGTTCTCAAAAAAATCAGCTTCAATGCAACGCATGGAATAATACATAGCTCAGTCTTTGTTCTGGATTTCCTCTATTCCGTTTCGGCTTATGGGGGCTGTTCTGTAACCGCCTTGGATTACCTGCAGCTTGATATTTTCCTATCCGCAAAATCCAACACTATTCCGTATTCATGTATCCTTGCTGCACACTTCAGTCGTGTTCGATCTCGCAGCCGTCCACTGACGACCTGCTTAGACCTCTCCATGCTTCTTCGCGCTACGGCTAGCGAGTACCTTCATACCGCATATGAAAGCTGGCAAAGCAGACCTACGAAAAATTCAGTTTTACTATAATACATAGTCGAGTAGGTATTTAAGGGGTATAATTGATTAGTTTTTCCTAGCTATCGCTATTTACATATATCGGAGAACTTATTTTTTTGGTTTTCATTAATATATCTACAGTACAAAAAATCATTTTTAACACTTGATAATTTTGCTATATTTTCATTCATCTGTTAGGTTTTTTTTATTTCCTTGATATCTATGGTAGAGACTCAGAAAATATATTTATATTTATGTTTTATCTACATTTTTCAATGCAAAAACAGTTTCCAGAGAATTAATTAACAACTCATAAAGCGTGACATGATGAACATCATGTAAACAGCGGAGAATGAAGTTCTCAAAAGAAAGAACATTTTCTTTTAATCAACAATATGAATAATGAATAACTCATCCATACTTTCTAAAAATGATGATTTCTCCAGAAAACTTCTAAAGGCAGCGAAAGATGTATTCAGCAAAACTTCTCTAGGTAATTGAGCGAACATACGTGAAACTCTAAGAGTGAAAGAATGGAAACGAGCAGCGTTTTTCGTACTTTCTACAAAAATGCCGCTAGAGTTTGTACGCGTTGGTTTAACATGTTTAAAGATTCGGTCTCTTTCGATTATTGACAAAATAAAAATCATCATCTGCAAAATTTGGCTCTCAGAGTTTTTACTTTCTTTTTACAAACAGAAAAACAATCCGATGAAAGTTCATTCGGTAAACAAAAATGTGATGTTACTGGCGGTGAGATCTGCCAATTTAATTACTTTGCAGCTGCGTTTCCTTCTGATGCAGTAAATACTAATGTGTGTTTAGTGGAAAAAACCGAACTCGTCTCTATTTGAATCAATTGCTTAGTCATTTTACCCTCTCACTGATGAAGATTTTTTAAAAAATAAACATCTCCCCAAGTGAGATTTTAAAGAAATTTTTTGATTCGGTTTTCCTCACTTTTTCAGTCATATTTTCGCTCAACTTTTGATGACTTTTCAGTCATGAAGATTTCGTCATTACTCTGACTAAACTTAAAATTGAGGAGAACATGTTAGAAAACCAGGACACAAGCGTTCTATGCAACACAAACTTGAGATAAAGAGAAGAGAAAAGCTGAAATTATTACTAAGTGTTTACATTGCGGAGAACTACAAAAATAATGGTTTGAGCGTACAAATAAAGCGGAGGACCTTTTACGTCACCTAAACAAATATTATGAGACTCGAAAGCTGTTTTCCTTGGTGATTGCAAGCAAAATTCAAGCATAGCAGAGATATCTTTGTGAGAAACTTCCTGTTGCCTGTTGATTAAAAAAAACTCTAAAGTGAAGTGACACTGGCCAGTCAGATCAGCTCGTCTAGAGATTTCATCACAAGCTCTCAATACATCTCGTTTCAAATCATCGCTCTTTATCCAATCAACTGTTTTTAAACCTGCAATTTCGGGAGTCGTGGCTGCACTGATAACGAAGGAGTAAAAACGATATTATGCAAACGAAGTTGAATAAGGTGAGATCATCCGAAAGAGATAGAGAGAGAGAGAGAGAGAGTGAGGGAGAGAGATAGAGAGAGAGAGAGAATGAAAGAAAGAGAGAAACAAAAAGAGGTCATCTCCTCTTTTTCGACAATCACTTCTTTAGCCGAATCATATTCCTTCATAACCCACTCTCTGAGTTCAAGTATTGATATTGATGTAATTTTCCTAGACATCTCAAAAACTTTTGATTCTGTAGATATTCGATTTCTATTGTTTAAATTGAATTCACTTGGTATTGTAGGGCCTGCACTTAAATTTATCTCTTCCTTTCTCAAATCTTGTAAACAATCAGTGATCATCGATGGTATCAACTCAGTACCAGCTTCAGTTTTAAGTGGTGTTCCTCAAGGTTCTTCAATAGGCCCGTTGTTGTTTTTAATGTTCATTGACGACATCAAGAAAGTTATCTCTGCTACTATTTGCTTCAGTATTTTTGCCGATGATGTTAAGCTGCTAGCTCAAGTACCCTTATATTCAGATGACTTGCAAACTGCAGTCAACAATATATTTGACTGGTGCACTCAGTGGAACCTTACTCTATCAACTTCCAAATGTACTGTTCTTCATATAGGCAAGCAATCGGTGTTTCACCCCTACTCTATCAACCATATTCCATTGATTGTTACCAACCAGGTTAAAGATTTAGGGATTTTGTTAACTCATGATTTCCATTTCAATTCTCATATTGAGAAGATTTGTAAAAAAGCCTCTTCTACTGCAAACCTTATTCTGAAGGCTTTCAAGACCAAATCATGCGAAATGCTCATGCTTGCTTTTAATGTATACGTTAGACCGATTCTCGAATACGGGACTGAAATTTGGTCCCCTATCAAGAAATACCTCATCAACGATTTAGAATATGTACAACGTAATTTTACTAGAAGGCTGTTAAATAGATGTGGTAATGTAAGCCTGCCTTATTCTCAGAGATTAAAACTGCTCAAAACTGAGTCATTAGAATATCGTCGAGCATTCAGAGATCTATGTTTTTTGCACAAATGTTTACATGTTTTCCTTTCTCTCTCTCGATTTTTCCTTTCTATACATTTTATCTCCTCCCAAGTATAATAATCTCTCTCAGAATTCATCTGCCTGTCGTTTACCCGGCTAGGTTGTCTACGTTTGTCTCTAGATCAATAGCAATATGGAACTCCCTTCCAGAAGATATCGTTGTAATCGAAAGTTCTTCAAGTTCGCGACAAGGCTAAAAAAATTCCATTTGAAGTTGTGATTCCTTGTCCGAGTGTAACATATTGACGATTATTTGTATTTACATACTTATGTATAGGACACAATCTTCTGATTATAAATAACTATAGACAGCTATTTCATATCTTTTTTTTTTCTTAGATGATATTTGGATTAGTTGAATGCCATTCAGCACTTTTGAATGAATGATTGTTTTTTTTGTCTCCCTATCCTACGCGTCCATGCTAATTGGAACTACCATTCATAATTGTATTACAAGTTGTTGTTCTTGCATGGAATAAATGAATTGAATTGAATTGAATCTCGAGAGATAGGGAGAGAGAGACAGAGATGGGTCATCTTGAGAGAGACAGAGAAAAGGTATCCTGGAGAGAGAGGGAGAGAGAGACAGAGAGTGGAGAAAGAAAGAAAGAGAGAAAGAAAGAGAGACAGAGAGAAACAGAGAGAGAAAAAAGAAAGAGATAGAGAAAAAGGAGAGGTCATCTAGAGAGAGCGAGAGAGACAGTTAAAGAGAGGGGTCATATACAGAGGGCGAAAAAGACTTAAATAAACAGATTATTAAGAGAAAGAGATAGAGAGAAAGAGAGTGAGAGAAAAAAGTAAGAAAAAGATGCAAAGAGAAAGAAAGAGTAAGCAAAATGGAAAGATTTTATAGTGATCGACGGAGCGAGAGAAAAAATATTCAGAACTCTATTTGTTATGAAGTTTGCAGCAGAGGTTAAAAAGTCGTAAATACATATAGCCCCACCCAGAGAGCACAGAAGTCTGTCTGAGCGGGGGCGAAACAGACTTTTGTGATTAGCGTCATCACAGTGATCGATAGTGATAGTGCTTGTATATTCTATCCTTTCATTCTTAAACATTCATAATACTGCGTTTACTCGAATCACTACGGAATCACATGTTTAAAAAAATTTGTACTTTCTAGCACTTTTATCAGTAGAATATCAGGAATATGAAAAATCATTTTGCCCAATAAAAAGCTTGGAATTGATCATTTGGAATATGTATTATACATACACTCCCTTGAGTTCTTTACTTATTGTAGAAAATGTTTTTCACGCTGTACATACTATGTATTGTAGTCATCAGAAAACATGTATCCCTGTCGAATCAATCGATTTACGATCTCTCTCTCTCTTTCTCTCTCTCTCTTTCTCTCTCTCTATCTCTCTCTGTCTTTCCATTAATCTCGCTGTTTTCCCTGAAAACTATGCACGTTTGGTTTACGTTTGCGAGTCATGTGTGTACTATGTATTGTATATATCGCGCATGATCAAAAAATGTTCTCGTCAGCTTCAATCGATTAGTTGTTTGCTTTATGAATGCCATCTCCAAGTACCAATATGTCAGTTTATAATAAATGAACATTTATCGAGAATGTCATCAACAAATGGTATAAACCATACAAATATCATGCTTCCCATTCACATAGAACATACAACATGAAAAACATTTGAAAAATCAAACATTGTCCGTATTAGATTAAGAGCGGAAGAAAAAAATTTGCTTCTGGTGCCCAATATCACCAACTCCTCATCTTCATCATTTTTTCAACAGAGACTGCACTGATCTCTCATAGCTCACCCGATTAACCTATTGTCATCAGAATGGTATCAAGGGATGCTAGAGCATAGCCAGTCGCATGGATCAGTCAAGGTAATCAGCTACAAGGTTCTCGAGGGATACAAAGTGTACGACTGGATGCTTAAAAAGGGGTATTTTTAAAACGCAAAGGAGGGTTTGACGCGAGATTTCCGATATATGAGTTGCTAGCAAGGGTCTCACTGGGTTTTAAGAGCAAATGGTCGGTATGTCTCAACTTTAACAGGAGCAACTTGTAAAAGACGAACAGCACGGAAAGCGTATGCCCGATGTCGAGAAAGGAGCTGAAAACACAGCTAAAACCGTTGATTCTACGGAAAAAAACATGAACCATATCAGAATAAGTTTGGCATTTGAAACGATTGGGAACCGGTAAATGTTATCAGAACATACACGAGAAGCTTGGTGAGAATATCATACATTAGACATATCATACAAATTAAGCCCAGCTTGACGACTATAACTATAACTCTTGCTAATCAATAACTAAAATTTAGCCAGAAGGCATAAAAATGTGTTCAAATTTTTATATATATATTCAAATATGTATGCATGAACAGCCTGTTTGAAGGAATTATGGCCGTGTGTGCGCTAGATACGATATACCGAAATAGGACGCATTTTTCAAATGTGGTGAAAGGTTGGGTTAAGTTATCGCTAATGTAAATTATGAAGGAATAAAGAGACTGAGAGGTATATATGTATGTGATCGCTGACTGCGTGAAGTGACAGAATGAACCGAGTGTGACAGAATGAACCGAGTCGTTTCCCATTGTGGACTAATACAAGCTATTCTATACGATCCTAGGAACTTAAAATATATAAATTAAATGAACGCAAAGTTCTGTGTCATTGTCAAAAAAACAAGTCACCTATAAGTTAGAAAAATATTTAATTCCGTATATCACGTGACCTTCAATTAGTATAATTACAAACGATGTTAGTGTGACAAACCTTGATGAACACTCGGTGAGGGAATGGCTAGAGGAAAGAATTTTCACAGTAAAAAAACTTTCGGCATTATATTTCAAAAGGCTTGATCCTGAAAAACATATTCATGCTATTCGACTAGCATTTAAATATACAATATGAGAGAAAATACTTAGCGGTGCTCTGGGTATAAAATTTTTAAAAAAAGGTGTTCTTAACGCTCTGCGTTTTCGCTTCTTCGAATGAAAAAGCACTTTTTTGATAAATCAAAGGATTGGGACAATCAATAAAGGGCCCGAAGTTTGAAAAAGTTAATAAAGTATAACAAGGGAAATAACTCCTTTGTGTACTCAACTTGTTGCTGAAGACTCGAAACATCCACTTGGATGGATCAATTTTTCACGTTTGCTGTTTAGACAATTCATGTTTGAATATAGGTTTGGTTATCGACAAGAAAAAGACATAACTGCTATCTGAAATGGACTTCGTCGAATTGTCGAAATCACTTGAGTTATTAAAGCTCGAGCAAGAGAAAAGTAAAACAGTCTCAAGAGGCACGCAGTTTTCTCTGCGCTCAAGGATCTAAACTGGGGGGAGAGGGGGATTTCACCGAAACCAGAAGATAAATCTTCAGACTACAGGAATCCACTGAGAAGTGTTCGCTGGCATATACAGCAACATGGGTTTAGACTGCTGGAAGTAGCCGTAGTTGGACCCGGGGGAGGGCAGACCGTAGTTGGTGGAGAGCGCCGAGAGAGAGAGCTCCAAAGGCTCGATCGAGAACTGGTAGGCGAGCTGGTCGATCAGCTGCAGGGTGCAGCGGCGGTCGTGCGACATAAGACAAACAGTGGACTCGGAAATCACTCGATGCAGCAGCATCAGGAAGTCGTACTTGGCCTGTAACTGGTAATGCACTCACACCTCGGACAGATATGAGAAATTAATGGGTTCGATCCCGCCCTGTAGACTAGCTTTTTGCGTGTGAAATTTTTATCGATCGTCATCATAAGCAAGCGTCACTGCTTCAAGTAGTAATGCTGAGAAGTTTTAAACTGGTCTGAGGTACTAGGAGTTATTAATAACATATGTTTTAACAAATGCACACTCACATAATCTAAAAGCAGTAGTGTTTACGTATTATCGCTCGGATTAGCAGTGTGCCACTGGCACGCTACCTTTCGGTAAGAAAGAAACGGCTGAGTTCAATCTCGCCCCGTGAAGTTTTGATTTGTTCCCTCATATGTCTTGTCAATTTTACTGAGCTCGTAGCAGACTGTGAATTTCATATTCACCGTTGAGGTGAATACCCACTTAAAGTCAACAATCGAAACTACTTCTTCTTTCCTCATAGTCGATAGTTTACTTCTTCTTTCCTCATAGTCGATAGTTTAGACCAGACAATCAAATAATCATAGTTGCTGTTGAGTTAAGAAAATCAAGAAGAAGAAGAAGAAAAACTCACTTGAGAGACTGATGTGAATGAAGGGGTCTGGGATGAAGAAGCCTCCGAGGAAGAGTCTTCGTTGCATGACCACTGCGAATATCGATTAAATTAGGTTCCTCACGCAACACTGAGCTAAAATAGACCTTTCTAGACTAGACTGGGCTAGAAAATACCGAGCTAGAATAGACTGGGCTAGAATAAGATGGGCTAGCACAGACTTCGACAATTATGTAGTCTTAGTCCCTGCTCTTGCTCATTTGCAATTCAAGTTTTTGAAAATTCGTTCAAATGAAAACAAGGTGCTAGCTTCCTTCACTCTGATCTTCTCTCTCTCTTCTCTTTTAGTTTACTTTTAATTTCCCTCTTTCTTTTGCTGTTTGTTTTCCCAATCTCTAAATCTATCCATATCCCTTTCTTTTTCTTCTCTCCCCTCCTTTCCATTCTCTCTCTCTTTTCTTCACTCTAACTACCCCTTACTTTTATCTTTTTCTTTTTTTGGTTTCAATTTCAAATTCTCCATGATTGGGTATTCATGGCAGATGACGCCATTCTCCGAACAAAAACAGTTATAAAAAACCAATTTTTAATTAAAATAGTTTTTTCTCTGTATTTTCTCTACTTCCATATTTAACAAGAACAATCAAGACACCCACATGATTCGTCATGCCATTGTCGTCTTTGACAAGTTTGTCTCTATACACACCCACATGACTCGTCATGCCATTGTCGTCTTTGAAAAGTTTGTCTATATGTGGTGACATTTGATGGATAGTATGAATATAAGCAAACTAGTTTACTTGATTTTCTATTCAGTTTTCCCCACTTTTAACCCACTGGCAAAAGTATTACGAGAAACCTCGGTTCCGAGAGGAATTAAATGTTCTGACAGCTGAGTTTTAACAGTCGAGAAAAGAAATAGTAACCGAGTCAAAGTTTCCGAAGTGGTTGTCAAGGTAACTGCGCAGTTTAGCTTCTTGGGTCGCGAGATCGGGAAAATCGATGAAGAATCGGGAGCACATGTATCTTAAACGGTTCCAAGTTAACCATTTCTCATACTACTTTTCATCTATTGAATCGCCTCTCAAACTACTTTTTAACATAATACCTATAAAAAAATTTTTACACATAGTTTTCGTCAAAAACTCTTATGCCTTCAATTTTTGGCCAGGAAGCAAGTATCCCCATTGCACGGATAGTTCTCGTGTTTCTCATTAGTTTGTACAGCACGCTGAGGAACATCTCAACGGCCATAACACAGAGGACATCTCAACGGCCATAACACAGAGGATGTTTGAACGTTTTATAACGCAACTTGAGGCTATATACCACGTGGGAATGGCTGAGATGACGGGTGAGATTAATCGAGGCTCAAGTTGCAGAAGAGTATAAAAGGGGGAGGAGTAATGATGCATTAGAAAGCCCTTTCAAGTATTCATTGATAGAAAAACAGAGATGAACAAAAGTTTCTGACCAAATATATCGATTGTCTTGCGTTTCACTGACTTCTCCATTTTGCAAGTGTCTTGATTGCTGGCTAATTTGAAGCCTCTCATCAGGAGATGACAGTACTTCAGAAGACCTCCGCCTCGAATCTCTTCCGGTTGGTGAGTCGCGATAAGACGCTCGTCTAGATGCTTGCGAGCCTTCAACCAAGAATTATCAAAGTCAAAGTCACTCAATAATCCAAGAAAGCTGAACTATTTGACACATGACACATTAAGACCTATTTGCTTCAAACAATAAAGGTGTATACCATGTTGATGTCTCCGTAGACACTCTCGACAAGTACCACCGGGCGGCCTTTTCCGGTTCCATCCATCTGAACAACGACCAATTTGTCTCTTAAAATTACCTTTACGAATGAAAAATTTCCACAGCTTACGGGTATTTTTCTTGGATTAATCCCCTATGTAAATGAGTCAAATGGTCTTTGAAAGAGAGAAGCTTTATGTGCCTTTGTAGCTCAGTCGGAAAGAAGCGGGTTCAGTACCCGCTTAACCCCGAATTTTTCGGCCAAGTCTCTGCGAGCATCCGTTATTAAGTTTACTGATCTGGAGATGTTCAACCTTGTCGAGGATGGTGTCGAGATGCACTTGGAAGGAGTCAACGGAGAACTCGAACTGTCGCTTCATAGTATCCACGAACTTGAGCTCGATGCATCGACCGTAGTCGTTGTGGAGGGAAAAGAGAGACCAACGATCGCCCGAGTTGTTTACCTGAAAATTAGACTTACTTCCAACTGCTACAATAAATTCAAATTAACATTCAATAATCTTTTAGAAGGGACATTTCATTTATCAGAATGACCTCTATCGTCTCAAAATTACCTGCTAGTCAGTCTCAGTTGATCAGCTCGACAGATAACATACTCACATTCTTTTCTATTCACTTAGGAGTCACTTCTAGAGAGTTAAAGCAGTGCGAAGAATACGGAAAAATGGCGAAATGAATTGGACACTGATAAAGGAACATTTAAATCGTCAGGAGTAGATCGATAAAAAAAACCATAAAATGCTAAAACTACATACACAAATTACCCTTTTTTTGTTATAAGGTTTGAAATGTGAAGTGATCTGCATACTTTGACCATCTTTTTCATGTAGATGTCCTTGACGACCTCGTGGGAGATCTTGGAGGTGTCGGTCGAGGAAGGCATCAGGCCGAGAAGCGTGTTGTACAGCGCGTTTCGAACCTGCAAACCGCAAGCGATTATTCATTGACTAGCGGATGTCTTATAAACCCTCAAATATTATGAGACATTGTGCGTTTTTGAGCTGCTTTTGTTTTTAATCAGGTTTTACAAAGGTCTTCGTTTTGGTGAGAATGAGGCACGCCGGTGGAGTTTCCCCGAGATAAATATACTCCCAGCCGTATTGAATTGAGTTACTCAACTTTAAATTTTTTATACGGCTCAAATTCAAAGCTTAAAATGAGAAAAAAACGCATCAGTTGCGAAATATTTTGAAGAAAATGAAATAAAAAGATAAAACGATGCATTACTAAACATTTAGTCAGACAGAGCTTGAAAAAATACTTCTTGTTGAGACGGAGTGTGGCTTATTAAATGATTTCATGGAATGAGCTAGTCTTTTCCGTGGGATTGAAAAAGCCCTAAAAATGAATTTCAGGCGATGCTTAAACATTGTGTTTCTTAGAAGGTTAATGAGACCGAAAAAAATAAGAGAGCTCAAACTTTCTCGAAGTTGCCGTCGATGTCGAGACGAATGAAAAAGATCAAGTCCAAGTCTGAGTAGACGAAATCCCGGGCAGCCACAACATATGAAGCGGCACCTCCGTTCAACTTCACAGCGGATGGTTTAATTCCTTGCTCTCTGAATAGAAAACCAATTTGCTATCTATCGTTGGATCGTTTTTTGAGCGATTGAAGGTGTTACATATATAGCTTGAAGGTGTTACATAGATACCCATACACTCCATTGAAAAATGGGAAGATCAACTTACTTTTTTGTAAATTTATTGAGAGGCTTTCAAAAAGAAGGAATTCATGACTTTAGATAAAATAGTCATCACTCGAAAAGAATTAAATTAGTAACAAATATTAATAATGATAATAATAATAATAACTATAATAATAATAATTATTATTATTATTATTAATAATGATAAGCTAACTCAAAAATCGATTATGAGTAGGAACTTGAGATCTTTCAAGTCAAAACTAAAATACGTTGTTATATTTATCTCCTAGTTGAATTTTTTCTTCAATTTTTTTTTGTGGTTTGAAATGCTGTATAAAAGTTCTTCAATGAAATCGCTTTTTTAATCGAATTTGTTCACTTATTTGTTCACTTATCTAGCTATTCTATTTTTTCTCGTTACTAATTTTAATTCATTTTCAGCTTTTTTTTCATCGAAAGATGTACATTAAATGAAAAAACTTAATATAAATATATGTATAAATATAGAAGTCATAAAAAGTCATTTTGAGACGAATAGTCATTATTTTCTTATTCGGTATTGTCGAGGCATGAATGTACTGAACCTGAGCTGGCGGCGGACGGAGGCAATTAGATTGACAAGTCGGACCTTGATGGTTGGGAAGTTTCCCGAGCCGTGAATCTCGAAATCTTCTCTCAAGACTGTCTTCAGTCGGTCCATCTGAAACAACCACACGATTCATCCCAACAGGAAAAATAATAATAAAAAATTTACGCTTCACTACTTAGACTTTTCCTTTTTTCCTGTATTTTTTACACTTGATTAATCACCGTATAAAAATATGTTTTTTTGAAAATTTTCTTTGTAGACATTTTTTGATTGTCAATTTCATTCCTTTCGTATTAAAATTGTCGTTTTGTTTCTCTGTTTCTCAATTTTTTTTCTTAATTTTTTCTTTCAGTGATTTTTACTTCAAATTTAAAATTTTTTTATCTGCAGTTCCCCAATTTTCTCGTTTTTTTTCTTTTTGATAAATTCTCAAATAGTTGTTATCTCTTCCTTAGGCGAAAAAAGCAGAACTGTATTATGGACCATTCAAAAGATAAACATTCAAAAGATTGTGTTTGCCTGTTGATTTACGACGCAATCTTGCCTACACCAAACAGTAAAACTATATCATATCAAGATTTTTCGAATTTACTGTTAATTTTCACTTTTAATTGTTTAGAACACTTTGAATTTCATTTAGAGAAAACGTGACCAGTTTTTAGTTATTATGATAGGCCTTGCACATTGAAGAGTACGCCTTATGAGACTCTGATTGCTTTTCCTATTATCGAACGCAAGAAATCATGGAGAAAGCGTCACGCGGACTCAGAATGCGAGTATGAGACCCCTTTCTGCTCTCCGACACCCTACCCCCCTCTTTCTCTAGTTTGCTCCAGACTTCGAGTGTGAGACCCTTTTCTGTTCTCCACCTCATCCCCTTTTCCTCTAGTCAGTTCTGGAATGCGAGTGTGAGACCCCATTATGTTCTCCACTCCCCCACCTCTCCCTTTCCTCTAGTTTGTCCTATGAAAAAATAGAGAACTTTCCTCATTCCTTCTCATCAAGAAAGATATCTTCTTTCCTTTACTTTTATATTCAAACTATTTGCTGAGATATTTTTTTCCTTTAAAAAAAGGGCGGCTTATGAGGAAATACTATGGAAGAAATGAAAAGAATCCTATGAATGCCTCCTTTTTTCTAATATTGAAGACTAAAGTTAATTTGAATGATGCTATAGAGAAAATGCAAGTAAAGAGCAAAGGTTTGGAATTAACAAAAAAGAAGAAAAAATAGGATGATAATTAAAGAGAATGAAGAAGTGAAAGAAAAGTCGAACTTCGCTGTCACATATTTCTTTTTTCTCAATAAATCATTCAAAGAAAAAATCATAATAAAATGTGTGAGAGAATGCAACATCCCTTTGAAAATCATCTTCCATTCTTCTCTATCCTTTCTTTTTCTCTTCTCTTTTCTCTTTTTCTACCCACTTTTTCACTCTCTTTGTCATATTCATTCCAAAAATACTTGCATGTTCCAAAAAGCAGAGCGAAGAGAAGCGGAGAATATGTATATCTTATTTTATTTTGTCAGTATTTTATTATTAACATAAAAAACTTAGTAAGCATCACGTGCATAAACGCAATAAATATATATGTACATATGAATACTGATTCCTTCTATGCTTAGTCTATGCTTATAAATAACGTTTATTGACAAAAATAGACATATTTGTCTATTGAATATAAAAAAAGCTCTTATAAGTAATACTGGCTTCTATGCCTTAAAAGGACATTCTATCTCCCGCCCACACTTGTACTGAGAGGACTGTGGATGACGTCGAATATTGCAGACACATTCAGAACATTCTTATTCCTCCCAATTTTTTCCTCTTTCTTTCTCTCTTTTTATTTCCCTTTCTTTATTATTCTCCACCTCTCTCTCTGTATCGCTCTTTCCCTCTCCCTCCTCTCTTTCTATATCTCTCTATTTCCACATGTTTTTTCCTTCTTGATTCTGCTTTTTCCCTTTCTCTTGTCTTCCGTCTCTTCTTCGTTCTCTCTTCTTAACATTCTTTTGACCGCGTCTATGAATGTTCTCTTGTTCCATTCTCATTCATTCCGCCATAATTTTTATGTGAAGAAACGCCAATTTTCCCGACATTTGCGTGATCTCAGAACAAAAGCTTGGAAAAGAGAAAGTATGAAAAAGGAAATAGAGGGTGAGAAATCTTAAAATTATATGATTAAAGGGAACGTTAGAGTAGAAGAAGGGAAGAAAATGAGAACCTTGATAAGAAGACACATTTTCGAAACTTTTTAATGTTTTTCATTAGAAACAAAATTTTTTTGGCTTTAGAGGAAGCAGTGCAGCGTGAAATACATGACGCGTAGGTTCACTTAGGGCTGAGATCTTCTCCTTCATTTACCACATGAGAGATCTTAAGATATACATAGGTCCTCCAGTTAGTGCCTTTTGTCTGGTTCTCTCTCTCTCTCTCTCTTTATTACTTTTTGTCTTTGTCTCTTAATCTATTTCTCACTCTCTCTCTTCCTATTTTTCTTTTCTCTTTTCACTATTAGTAAAGAAGAAGCAGTAGACATCATGTTAACAAGTTAATTACTCATAAGTTCCATAAGAACAGACGGGTAAATTAAAAAGCTCAAACTAGAGAGAAAATAAAGAAAAATATTGGCTCTACTCGTGAAGCCAAAAATTAAGTATAGTAAGTATGATAATGAAATTAAGTATAGTAAGTATGATAATGAAATTAAGTATAGTAAGTATGATAATGAAATTAAGTATAGTAAGTATGATAATGAAATTAAGTATAGTAAGTATGATAATGAACCGGGAAACCTAATGCGGAGAAAAAAGAAAGCTTACCTCTTGAGAGTGAAGACGAGAGATGCCCTTGGATGTTGTGTCCATATCGACGAAATCGGCCTGGAAAAAAAACATTATTCAGAAGCCTCAGTGCACAAATCAATTGGACATCATTGGAGTAGAATAAATTATCCTCCATGGAAACAAGAAGCGACAAGTTGGGAGAATATGCTTAGGAGACACCTAGAAAGGAAAAGGGCATTTTAATGTCACGCTTTTGCATCTGTAGAAGTTCTAAATTTTGCCCGCTAAGCTCTATTTGATAAGAGATTGAAAAGGAAGAGGAACTGATAACTCGAAGGTTAAGTAAGGTAGAGAGAATACCTAAACGAAATATAAGAGCGAGAGAGTAATTAATAAGAAAGAGAGCGAGAAGGATCGAGAGAAAAAAGAAAGAGTCAATTTGAACGAAAGAGAGAGAAAGAGAGTGAAAGAAAAAGAGAGAAAAAGAGATAGATAGCAAGATAAAGACAAGAAGACAAGAATAGTTTTAAAAAGAGAGAGATAGAAGGGTAGAGAAGTGTTCAGTAAGAGATGTCCAACTTCGGAATAACCGCTTTCGTGGAAACAGCTGCTTCTAACGGAAAAGGAAGGCAGAGGCTGTCACTCTCGAAAATGATGTCATCCGAAGTATGATAATCATCACAGCATAAAAATAAAGACAGAAAGAGTGAAAGGAAAGGAGAAAAAAAGAGGAAGAGGAAGAGAAAGGGAAGTAGAGATTTGTAACAGTAAATAAAATGTTTAAGAGAAACAGAATTAAGTCACAAATTGTTCGCATACATAGTATGTACTTACATAGCACATTAGGATCTGAATTGACTTTCCATACATATAAAATAAAGTATGGTTATTCGAAATTCTCCCGCTTTTTTCTCATAGATTAGAATATTTAGAAAACTTGGAAAATATTCTGCATAGTCATCTCGTTGATTCAATCAAAAAGGGATAAGCTTTAAATTATTATACGGCCATTTTTGAAGAGAATGTATATGCAAGGTAGCTTACTTGAGCTTATTTGTATTCACACGAGAGCTGAATAATTAACCTTACTGTTTATTCAATAACTCGCCAAAAAACTCACTTTGTTTGATTGTTACCAGCAAAACGAGACAAACCCATTGAATAGCTACTGGGAAACGGGATTTCTCTTCTCAATTACTACTACCTATACTCTTTTTTGATTAATTCAAAAAAGCTGACTAAAGTTCCTTCTCATTACACTAATTACTAATAGCTTACAGAAAACGGTTGTTTACAATTACAAAATAGGAAGTTATTGTAGGAAAATATTTCTTCGCCACACAACTTTCTTAGTCCCTAGTTTAACCTCGATGACCTATAATCTTTCCTTATACCCTTTAGTTTTCAAGCTTTTGACCTTAAACATCCATCGCTCGTTGCCCGAAAAAAATTACTAATACGAACAACTATTGCAACAGAGAAAGACTTGCCACGGTGGCCGGAGTAGAAGAGGAATTAAGAGAAGAAGGCCCCGGTTGATCGACCAAACCCAACATGCTCCTTTATCTCACTTACTGTAGCTGATCCTTCTCTCCACAAGAAGAAGGTTCTGTTATCGGATACAAGATTGCAGTGAGCTGTTTGACTTCTGCACGAGGTTCTTCTTCTCAGCTCGGGCAAATTTAACTAAGCTCCGCCCATAACTCTATATCTCTGTATTCTATCTACACTGCCATGCAGACATTCGCTAAGCATCCAGAAGCTTCTATTTCAGGCTCTTTTTTCTCTTCTTCTTTCCATCTCTCTTATTATATCTTCCTATCTCTCTCTTTCTCTCTCTTTTCCTTTCTCTCAAACCTTTTCTCGTTCACTCTGACAGAGTGGAGAATTAGAGAAACGCCCCCTTCCAGAACGGGCAGGCGACGTCACTTCAGCGAAAGAGTAACGGAACAAGAAATTCTCAAGAAAAACAAGAGAAACAGACAAACAGCGTAGAGTGAATGAAGGCCTCAGGGCGAATGCTCGCTTTCTCCTTCCTCGCAGGTCTTCAAAAAGCTGTTCGCCTCTCTCGCTCTCTCTCTCTCGCTCTCCCTCTCCCCCACTCCCTCTCCCTCTCTTCCTCTCTTGTTTTCTCGCTCTCGCTCTCTCCCTCTGGCTCTCTCTCTCTTTCTCCATTTCTACTTTGTTGCTTGAAACAACATCTTTTCATTATATTTCTTCCCTGGTTGCACATGGAGCGAGATTTGAAATGATGTCATCTGTATTTTACTCAGTTTGAGGTCATGTTCGTGTGATGCCTGCTCGACAGAGAGAGAGAGAGAGAGAGAGAGAGAGAGAGAGAGAGAGAGAGAGAGAGAGAGAGAGAGAGAGAGAGAGAGGAAAAGAGAGAGAAATAGCGATTGCCGCAGAGGGTTTTTTCAAGTTGTTCCTAGAAATTTTGAGTGTGCAGAAAAATGAATTATGACTTTATATTTATAAGAGTTATACATTTGTATCAGTTTGATTTCGTAATAAATGGAAGGTAAAAACAAGAATTGACAAGAAGTAGACAATAATCAATGTAATAATTGCTTTCTTTCCTTTCGTTCTTCTCACCCTTATTTTGGATACGTTTCTTCAGTATAAATAAATTGGTTTTTTTCCAGAAGCGTTGACATTGAAAGATTTGATGATGAGTCCCAATAAAAGGAAGGAATGATACATCGAATGACAAAATTATCCTTCCTTTACAAAAAAATCCTCGAACTATTGAATCTTCTGTAAAACAAAACCGCCAAAAAACTCGATATAAAAATGAATTAATCAATATTCGTCCAGAATACTATTCCAATAAATCTGCTGTTTTCGCTTGAATTTGCTTCGATAAGTGTATAATTTTAGCTAAAAAATATTTCAAAGAACAACTACACGAATAAATGATGAGTTAGAAATGAATACTCGTGATTCTTTTTTTATTTCACTTCAATAGTATCGGGATGTTTTTTTCCGGAAATTTAGTGAAAACAAGAAAATTATAACAAGGAAGAATAAAACGGTCAGTAATTCTAATAAACATATGTTAATTTTATCAAATTGATTTCGATACGTTCTTATAATATATTCAGTTGGTGAAAAAACATGTTTTTATGGACAAAATCAAGAAAAGCGGTTTTCCGAAAATATTTGTATTGAGCTGTTACCCATGTTCAGAACAGCTTTGCATTGGAGAGCCCTCTCCCATGTGCTCGATAGACCAGTAAATACAGCCATGGACGATAATCCCTCCTTTAATCGTTCGTGAATGTTATCCGACCAACAAAAAACAACACATTCCATAGAAGAGAAAGTTGTTCTACTGCTCATCTTCTCTGTTCTCTTCCTTCCTTGTGCCACTCCGAGCAAGTTCATCGAAAAAGTTCAAACGAACCACTTCAAGTAGGATGTTTCAAGTTATTTCAACTCTTATTATCGATCTCGTTGCCAAGGTCATGAGGCACCACAAACAAATCATCTCGAAATGTTTGTACAAAAACAAGAGTGGTGAGTATTTCGAGGTGAACCTTGGTGTTTTTTAAACTCTCACTGTGGGTGTAAAAGCTATCCAAAAAACACTAATTTATATATATTTTATATATAATTTGTATATAATTTGAATAAATCTCTGTCCTAATGCGTTCTAAAATTTTCATAGTTTCATAGTACACTCTCGCTGTGTCTACATAGTTGTTACCTCAAGATAGGTCTTTTTGATTTACTCATTTCTTGGGCGGGTGATAATAAACAACCTGATCTGTACTATGAGGGTTCTAGGTGTCCGGTTTTTAGTAAAGCCGGATGCTTTTGGACATAAACAAAACAGCCTAATTAATTACGCCGTATTGAGAGGAAAAGACAGGGAGAAGGGTATCAGTAAGACAGAAAGAGAGTTAAAAAGAGGATTAACCGCCCAGTTCAATGATCGCTTTCACGATTCGCCCCTGAATTCTTCTATAAATACTTTCATGCCTATCGCTCTCTCTCTCTCTCTCTCTCTCTCTCTTCTCTTTCTCTTTCTCTCTATCTCTCTCTCTCTGTTTCCAACTCTGACCGTCAATCTTTATAATCTCTTCTATGTTTCTATAGTTTTCTGTCTCACTCACTATCTTTCTCTGACTCTCTCAACCTATCTCTTTCTCTTCTTTGCGGAAACTAATAGTAAAACCTATAAGAAATGATGTCAATAACAAGAATAGTGCATTCTTAGTACAGATACCTAACTTATTTATAGTGCACGGATAAGAAGCCTATAGCTATATGAAGATAGCCTAAGGCTGTTTAATAAAGAGAGTTTCGCGACCAGAGAGAAACGTGGAAAGGGACGAAAAAAGAATTGAAGGGACATTCGGAGAAGAAGAATACAAACAGGAAGAAGATAAAAGAATAAGTTTGGGAGAAAAGCTAGAGAAGTGAAAAATAGAAAAGAAGGAAGAGAAATAGGAACATTGAGACAGAGGGAGGAAAAGAAGGAAGAGAAATAGGAACATTGAGACAGAGGGAGGAAAAGAAGGAAGAGAAATTGGAACATTGAGACAGAGGGAGGAAAAGAAGGAAGAGAAATAGGAACATTGAGACAGAGGGAGGAAAAGAAGGAAGAGAAATAGGAACATTGAGACAGAGGGAGGAAAAGAAGGAAGAGAAATAGGAACATTGAGACAGAGGGAGGAAAAGAAGGAAGAGAAATTGGAACATTGAGACAGAGGGAGGAAAAGAAGGAAGAGAAATAGGAACATTGAGACAGAGGGAGGAAAAGAAGGAAGAGAAATAGGAACATTGAGACAGAGGGAGGAAAAGAAGGAAGAGAAATAGGAACATTGAGACAGAGGGAGGAAAAGAAGGAAGAGAAATTGGAACATTGAGACAGAGGGAGGAAAAGAAGGAAGAGAAATAGGAACATTGAGACAGAGGGAGGAAAAGAAGGAAGAGAAATAGGAACATTGAGACAGAGGGAGGAAAAGAAGGAAGAGAAATAGGAACATTGAGACAGAGGGAGGAAAAGAAGGAAGAGAAATAGGAACATTGAGACAGAGGGAGGAATCCGGCAGAATATGTATGACGTAGTCGTACACGATAGTGGAAAATATTTTCCCACAATCACGATTAACAAATGACTGCTTGAATAGAGTGGAAGAAGGAAGAGAGACAGAAGAAGAGAGATAAATTAAGAGAGAAAGAGAAAGCGTAGAAGGATGACAAAAAAGAGGGAAGAAATATCAATAGAAAATCTGAAAAATTCTAAATAAAAGCAATTATTGGAAAGAAAATAATGCGCGATATCTGCTGGACATGAGGAGCAAAATGAACTTTTCTTTTCTTCTGTGACTGAAGAAAGAGTATGAGAGAAAGGAGGGAGGAGAGAGTCAGTGTAAAAAGAGAGAGTATGAGAGAAAGGAGGGAAAAGGAGAGTGTCAGTGTAAAAAGAGAGAGTATGAGAGAAAGGAGGGAAAAGGAGAGAGTCAGTGTAAAAAGAGAGAGTATGAGAGAAAGGAGGGAGAAGGAGAGAGTCAGTGTAAAAAGAGAGAGTATCAGAGAAAGGAGGGAGAAGGAGAGAGTCAGTGTAAAAAGAGGTATGCAGATGTAAATACTACAACAACAAAGGTACAGGGCAAGTGAATGAGCAATGAAGAGATTAAGAAAACAGAACTGATTGATAAAACGAAAAGCAAAGATTTGATCTACTTAGATAAACCACAATTCTGTTTTTAACTATATTGACTTAGAAGAACCACAGTGAAAATTCTGGTGCTTTTCTTTTTTGGCACAATTTAACTGGGGGGGGCTCCGCTTCACTTGGGGGGAGGGGGCTCTTTTCGGTGCGTTCAAGAAATGTAAAAAAAGACCAAAAAATGTAAATTTTCTTATGCGGTCTCGTTCGCCTAAGCCGTACGGTCTCGTTAGCGTAAACCTTTTCCTAACCTAAGCGTTTTTTTAATGTGAAAAAATCTTTAAAAAGGTATTTTTAAAAAGCCCCTACCCAAGTGAAGCGGAGCCCTAAGTGAAACACAGCCGCCCCCCCCCCCCCAAGTTAAAATTAACCTCTTTTTTATGACCCTCTATTCTTTCAGAGATGATGAAACTGAATAAAAATCCATTCGAATATTACACTCCAGCCATACAAAAAATTTCGCAGCGAGAGTGCGTACTTTTTTATCATTTCCACGTTTTCTAGGTACTAAATTTGAGAAATACTGCTAACTATTTGTTGGTCAAGCACGGCTATTCTCCCACAAAAAAACATGATTAATATTTTCAAAACGATTTTATGAGAAAAAACATCGTTGGAAGGAAGAAGGTTCTCCGATATATACTGAAACAGGAAATGAAGAAAAAACAGAATGTGATAAGGAGAGAGTAAGGGAGGAAGAGAGGGGGAAAGAGAGATACGAAGAGAGCAAGTGAGAGAGGGAGATTAATTGAGAGAAATAAATAGCAATGAGGAGAGAGAATCTGTTTTTCCAATATTCTCACACTTCTTGAAAACATACGCATCCGCAACGTCATTCCCGAATGAATAATCAGCGGAAGTTCCATGTAACAATGACCCTAATCTGAATTTAGAACAATTTCGTATACGTATATCCCTTCAGAGAAAACGTCTATCTCACTATTAACCTTCAAGAGATAAACCCCTTAGAGATGGACACCTCAGAAATGTACCCCTTAGAGATCCATCCATAAGAGAGGCATTGCCCTTTCCAACGTGGCAACTCAGTGCAACATAAACGGAAACTATGCTCATAAAACAACTTTACTTGTGAAAAGAAACTAAAGCTGAGAGGAAGATGGACTTTCTTCATAAGTGCATATTTTTTTAAACAATGCTTGCAAAAAGCAGAAGGTCTTTTTTTGAAAAAGGAACCTTAGGAGAGGGAGAGAAAGAGAAAGGTTTAAGAGAGAGGACAATAGAGAGAGAAAGAGAGAGACTTGATTAAAAGATTGGAAATTGAAACTTAGAGAAAGAGAGGGAGAAAAGATAAAATAACTGTCAACACAACATTTGAATTGGAACTCCCTCAAAACATTGTCAACGCTTGGAGTAACAAATTGTCCTGGGTTCTTGAAATTATGGAACGAAGCGATTTGGGGGAAGGCTGTGAACATGAGCATCTCAGAAATCTTAAAAACCAGATCTTAGAAACCCAAAAGAAACGATTCCTGAAAACCGAATTTGGAAAACAGAAAGCTGTAAAGGTTATTTTCAAGTTCTACTCAGCTTCCACGATGAGAAAGTTCACAGAGGCCCATGAAAGAGTAATCTCGTGTTGAGCAGACGAGGCGGATTGCCTGTAGAGGCGAGAGAGAGAGAAGGACGCAGATCGAGAAAGAGATAGATGTTGGTAAAAGATAGAGAAAAATAGAGAAAGAAAGGGAGAGAGACCGAGAAAGTAAGAGGAAGTGGGGAGAGGGATAGAGAGATTGAGAAATATAAGTAAACAGAGGTAGAAAGAGAGAAAAGAGAGAGAGATATAAAGGGAAGGGGTGGAGAGAGAGAGACAGCGAGGGAGAAAGTGTAGAGTAAGAGAAAGAGATCAGCTCTAGAATTTTCTCTCGAAACATTTTGAACATGTGACTGCCTTTCTCTCTGCTAAGCTAACTGACCATTATCAATATCAATTCTAATTTTATTTCTTTAAAGACTTCTAGTTTCTCTCTCTCTCTTTCTCTCTCTCTATCTTTCTCTCTCTCTATCTTTCTCTCTCTCTATCTTTCTCTCTCTCTATCTTTCTCTCTATCTATCTTTCTCTCTCTCTCTAACTTTCTCTCTCTATCTTTCTCTCTCTATCTTTCTCTCTCTATCTCTCTCTATCTTTCTCTCTCTCTAACCTTCTCTCTCTATCTATCTCTCTCTCTATCTTTCTCGCATTTTCTCTCTCTATTTCTCTCTATCTACCTCTCTCAATCTCTCTATCTTTCTCACTCTTTCTCTCGATCTTGCGCTCTCTCACCCTCTATCTACCTCTCTTTCTCCCTCTCTCTTTTAAACTCCCTCTCTACTTTTGTTTTTTCCATTTCTGTCTCTTAATTTTTATCTTCTTCTTAGAAATTTCTTCAACACTACATTTTTTGTTTGTTTAACATATGTTATATTCACGTTAAAATTTATCATATGTGTACTCTCTGGGCACTCACTGATGAGCCCCACCCAGAGAGCACAAAGGTCTGTCTGAGCAGGGGCGAAACAGACTTTTGTGGATTAATTTCATCGCAGTGATCGATTATTATCGTGCTTTCTCCCTTCTATCTTCTCAATCAATTTTCATAATATGTCTTCAATTCTCTCTACTTCACTCCCTCTTTTCTCATCAAGAACATCTGTGCTGAAGTTAAAAAATGTTGAAGTTCACTAGAAATTCCTCAGAAAAAACAGTGTGTGGAATGTTTTTAGAGACAATTCTAAGAACTTCTCTTTAAAATTTCGACTAAACTACATGTACAAAACTTCGTAGACCTATGAAACTTTTTTTAAGGGAAGAAAGGGAAGGAAAATGGAGGTTGAAGTGTTGAGTGCGTTCATACTATTGAAAGTATTACAGTTATGAAATTTCAGTCTGTTGTTACCAAAAGCTATTGTGTTATGAATTATATATATATTTTTAAAAATCTACATCTTTCGATGCAAAAACGCACAAATTTACTCACAATTGAAAACGAGAAAAAATAGGTTAGTTCAACGATTGTCAAATTAGTGAATAAATTCGATAACTAAAGCGAATACAGTGATTTGACTTCTTTTTTTTATAGCGGATTAAACGGGAAAAAAACTTTTATACAGCGAATATGAATTCAAAGCTTCCATTCTTATTTGTTTCCAGTCTTCTTATTTTCTATATTTTCAAAATAATATATACATACAGATAGATGGTGTAAAAAAATGAAAGAGAAAGAAAGACGATTGACGATTCGCTAAACATTCAATTGTTGAGGCGATCCAAATTAATGAGCTAATCAGAAAAAATCGTCTCAAAACATGCCTTGGAATACCGATTTGGTACAACTTTCTCGTCACTACGGCTTATTGGTTGCGATTTTATTGTCTGTTCATGCTCTAATTGCAGTTATCAGGACAGTTGTTTGAGGAGAGTTTTCGCATGATGCACAAAAAATGTTTCTTTAAAAAAAATGTAATTCAGTTCTAAAGTTATTTCGAGATAAAAATAAGAATAATCGGCAAATGAATATATAAAAACATTAATCGAACTGGTCATATATGTATGTATATATATATATATATATATATATATAATTAAAACAACTCAAAATTTTGATTAAAATAAAATTCCATTTATTTTTCGAGGAAGCTGATAAGAATTGACAGCTGTCCAATTCAGTTGATTTTTATGTCATTTGAACACTTGGCGTCTTCTGATAGTTAGGATTTATGGAGAGATTTGTCAAAAACCCTAGGTTATTCTTATCCCCTTATCTTTCAGCTCAGAAACGTTCCGGAAAATTTCTGCCTTTCTCTCTTTTCATCTGATTTTTTTGTTTCCTTTTTAAAAAAATTTATCTTCTCTCTATTATGATTTAGTTTTTTCTTCTTTTTTTTGTTGCTACAACCCCTCTTCAACACTTTAAGTCTCATTCTCTCCTTCTGTTCTCCTTTCATATTTGATTTACATAAAATAAATACGTTCAGCTGAGTAGTTATAAACCACAGCTGATGCCCTTTTCAGCGAATGCGTCAATTACTTCCATTCGGAACTGTGAAATTTTAGAAGCCAACGAAAAAAGGGAAAAACTCGAGCAATAAGCATATACCAAAGAGAGACAAGGGAGACAAATAGAAAAGAGAAAAATTATTGGAAGAGATGAAAGGAAGGGAAGAAAGAAATTCAGAAGAGAGAGAGAGAGAAAGATAGAGAAATAAAGAAAGAAAGAAAGAGAGAGCGAGAGAGAGCGTGAGAGAGAGAGAGTAGGAGCAAGTGAAAAGACAAGAGATGGAATTAGAGTAAGATAGAAAAATACAGTGTTTTTAAACAAAGATTAGGGAAAAGACTAATTTAGTGAAGAAATGAAAAAGGAGACCTGGTAGCATATCAAACCTTCAATAAGCAGATAATCAGTAAATTATGAGCAGAAGCAGTGTGTTCGATATATTCCAATGATTAAGACACAACCTTTTCATTTAATTGTCGATCAAAACTCGTGATAACGCGACTGGGGACAATGTATGTACATATGTATAGAGCGGTGTGATCACGATTCCCCCCCCCCTGCTCCCCAGTTCTCTTGATTCGGCTTCTACAGAAAACTTTTTGAGATTCAGGAGCCATCTGGTATATCAATCTCTCGTTGCTGGCCTCACCTAACTTTCAGATGATGGAATGCTGTGGCTTCAAATCATTCGAATTCGATGAGAAAGAAGCACATATGTTACTGATTTCTCTTACCAGTTTCTTCAATTCGTAAATGATCCCTTCAAAAAAATTTTTTGTAGGGATTCCATGAGTGTGATGACTGAAAAATGGGAATAAACTACGTGCATTGGTTGAAACTTATCAACTGCAATCTGTGAAGAAGGAGTGATTTAGAAAAACCGACCCAACGTGCAGCCGCATTCCAGCTACATAGCAGTTCTTCAACAACAAATAAACGCTCATTCTCGCTCAATTAGTTTCTCTCTCATTCTCTCTCTCTCTCTCATTCTCTCTCTCTCTCAGTTTCTCTCTCTCTCTCTCTCTCTCTCTCTCTCTCTCTCTCTCTCTCTCTCTCTCTCGTTTCACTATTGCTCAACTACATATCTGTTTCATTCCACTCTGAAAAAAGGTTCTAGATCACTCCATTTCCACTGAAAGTGATGGAATGTGAAGATAAAACGTATAGATAGATATAAGCGAAAGTGAGAAAAGACGTTTCAAAATGAAAGCTGTGCTAGAGCGAAGAACTTTCCTCTTTCTACACATTCAACAGTTGAACTGTTGGAATGATATCTTCCGGTTCTCAAATCTATCATATTACTCTTCACATCGTCCGTTTCTTGAAAACTTTCAAGGTATGCAGTATTGAGAGGCGCTATGAGAGCGATTATACAAACTATTTTCGTAAATTGGTAACGCGTGACCAGAGAACGAGAGATGGCTGGGTTGGCTCCTGTCGTGTAAACTAGTTTTTCTCTGTGCAGTAGCTCAATCCTTCTTCATATTGGTTTAGGAAATGATAATATGCTTCCGTTTGGGTTTTAAAGCACTTTATCATGAATAAAAAGAAGAAGAAAAAAACTTATGTTTGTTGTTGTCCAGCAGATTTGTAGAATATTCGAAACTTAAAGTTGATTTTGCACTGGTCTCTTGAAAGATCTATTGATAACCATTTGATAACAGGAAGGCGGTCAAGGAAATGAATCTCAAGAGTTCCCGTGACTCCATGACTCCATGACTCAGAGTTTCCTTGACTCCATGACATACATTTTGAGTTCTAACTCATAATTGCAACTGTTTGAGACTCAATCGCTTGCTTTGAGTTGAGGTCCATTGTTAACAGCTGATTGAAAGACTTAGACTGCTGAGGAAGGGGGATTGGTAAGGGCACAGAAAAGGGGGAAGTCTGTAAAGAGGGGAGGTAGGGGGACGGGGGGAGGGGGGAAAGGGTTGAGTTATTCTGTGCCTGGGATGCACATGACAACGAAGACCTACACATGTAGCTTATGCATTGTAGGATAAGGAGGGGAGAAGCTTTTAGAGCAGGATAGACAATACAGGAAAATCAAGGAAGATTAGAAGGCAATACTTGAGTACAGATTGGAAGAATAGATAATAAAAAAAAAGAAAGAACAAGAGAAACAGAACGTAAAGAAGAAATATAGAAACAGTGAAGAAGTATGTAGTAAAAGAAAGATAAAGAAAAAACGGGAAAAAAATAGAAAAGTAGAAAAAAGGAGAATAGAAAAAGGAATAAAAAAACGAGAAAAAAAGAAAATGGAGAGTTGGAGAGAGAGAGAGAGAGAGAGAGAGAGAGAGAGAGAGAGATAGAGAGAGAGAGAAAGAGAGAGAGTGAGTGAGAGAAAGAGATAGAGAAAGAGATAGAGATATAGAGAGACAAAGAGAGGGAGAGAGTGAGAGAGAAGTTAAACCAATAACGGCCATGATTATTGCTTCATTTTCGATCAGAATGGTTTTTTGTCCCAATCATAAACTCATTCTATCAATCACCATTTGTCTTCAAATGAAATAAAAAAACAACGGTCGCGATTTAAGGAAATGGAAAAGGTGGCAGAACTTTTTTTAAACAAATTTTTGTCGCTCCACATTAGCTGATCAATCGGTAGGCTTCTTTCTATTTATAACTCTTCCTATATTCTCTCTCTCTTTCTCTCTTTCCCTCTCTATCTTTTTCTCTCTCTCTGTATCTCTATCTATCTCTATTTTTCTAAATCTCTCTTTTTCTCTCTCTACCTCTCACTGTCTCTCTCTTTCTTTCTTTCATATTCTCTCTCTATCTTATTATATCTTTGTCGCTCTGCATCTCTCGCTCCATCTCTTTCTATCTCTGAATATTTCTCTCTATTTCTTTTTTAAATCTTTTTTCTCTCTTAGTGTTCATCTTTTCCTATATCATTCACAGTTCTATGCGGAAGAGATTGGTACTCTGTTGTGGTTGCCCACTTTTTCCAACGATTGTTTAGACTAGCAGCCGTCCCGTTGTCTTCCCCGATTCTCTCGACAGGGGAAGAATGCGATTGTCTCGAGATGAGTCATTTCGTGATTGCCTTGAGCAATGTGACTAATTGACAGAGTTGAATGTGATCTCTTCGACTAAGAAACTATCAATTCTCTCTTTCCATCTTTTTAATCCCAACTAAAATCCAAAGAACATTGGATCATTGAACAATTTTGTGAAAGAAGAAGAAAAGAAAGAGATATACATAGACAGAGAGAAAGGTAGAAAAAGAGAGAGAGATAGCGAGAGAGATAGCGAGAGAGAAAGAGAAAGAGAGAGAAAGAAAGAGATAGAGAGAGAGAGAGAGAGAGAGAGAGAGAGAGAGAGATGATTTAACAGAGTAGAAGTTAGAGGAAGAGCAAAGGTTAATCCATTCTGATTCTTGCTACTGCTTAGCAACTACTTCATCGTGTAAATTTTTTTCCAGGTCTCTTCGATCTCCAAAAAAATTTACGAGCTTAACGAGTCCAGAGTAGCGCGAAAAGTATTCTGACTCGTTTAGCTTTGCCGAAGAAAAAAAATCGTTCCTCTAAAATCACGAGTTATATATTTGTCGATGCCCTAACGAATACTGCAAGTTGAAAAAAGCATCGTATTTAAAACTAGCACCATATAAGTTTTAACCTCAAATTTCTAACTTCATACATACTTACTTTTATGGAACTCCCGACTTTTTTTTATAAATGGTTCGGAAAAGTTTTCTTTTTGAGGAAATTTTTTCGGATGAGCCAAATAATAAAAACATGAGGCCGAGACAAAACGAGAAAAAATTCATTATTGAGCTATCAATCAGAAATGAGACAAATCGGAAAAAACCAAAGGTGAGAGATAAACAGAATATGAACAAATCAAAAGAAGGAAACAAATAACCATCTTCCAATATGATTGCAATTTAATTTCGATATTTGAACAGGTGTATAGACTTCGTACTTGGTACTTATTTGCAAAACACTAAAAGAGAGGGAGTTCTAGAGGAGAAGAGAGAGAAATGAAGAAAAACCTGGAAGCGAGAGTGAAAGAGATAAAAATAGAGAGATAGAGAGAGAAATAAAAATATAAAAAGAGAGAGAGAGAAAAGAGAGAGTTCAATTTTTTTTATTCTTAGCAAAATCGCATGCATCGGAGATCTGTACAGGGCGAAAGTTGAACTGAATGCCGGTTCTATGGTGAGTGACGTCATTAGCATTATTTGGTGCATTTTTACAACTTTCTAGACAGCCTTTAAAATCCAGTTTATTCGCAGCTTGACCAGGCTATTTTAAGAAGACCTAATAGGTTCTTAGTTAAGGCTGTCAGACCTAATGAACTTATATTTCCTCTCCATCTAGCAGAATATGTATTTGTATTCAAACTCTTCACAAACAAACGTCTCAAATTTACTGTACACCTTAAGTTAGCCCACATTTTAATGAATATTTTCTGTTGTACTATTCAATAAGATGAAACTGAATTGAGGACAAGCTTTTGGAATCACAAAAACGATAATAAAGCATTTCTCATGGGTCGAAAAGTTTTTCTCGGTTCTATACTTGATCTTCTTCTGAAAGTGTTCTGAAGTCTCATAATTTTTACTTAAACTTTAAACAGCTGAAACCAATTTAAGCGAACCCCAGAAAAAAACCGACTGAACACTTAACCTACCGGAATTGAAGATTCCAATAAAAAACTAACCTACCCGAGTTAGGATATTCTTGTTTTTTTCGAACTATTTTCAAAGAAAATGATTTTCTGCGGGTACTGGCATACGGCACTGATTTGGCTATAAATTATGCTCCGAGAAATTAGATATCGGTCATTTCGTTTGAGATAAAGAAAAAAAAATCTCCAGTTTCTGCTTGGGCTCTCTTGAGACGTTTTCAGGTTTAAGTAACCTTTCTACCGCTTATTTTGAATTTCCGGCAAGTTACGCTATCTTCTGAGTAAAAATACCGACCTAAATTGATGAAATCTGAGACTTATCATCGAATGATTACTGTTATGTAGCAAAGAGGAATGAGATTCAAAAAAACCTAGCCAATTTATTTGGTTTCGAACGGAACTGTCCGACGTAAAAGTTTTAACCAGTGTGTCACTACGGTAGGGTTTTGATGTGCTACCGAACTGAAATTCCCCTAACCAACTGCCTCCGTTTTGGTAGAGTTCGTCTCCTGATTCCCATCTTCAAGTTTTCCGGAGTCGATGAGACAAGTCAAGGAATTCTGAAGAATTCTGAAGATTCTGAAGCACTTTTTAAGTTCAACAGTGGAAGCTTTCGAGTAGAATTACTCGAGTGACAATGAAAGGTTATACAACATTAGTCTGTGAAGAAATCAAAACAAGAACAGAGCTCAGCGTGTGAACGCCGCGAATCTATGAGAGCACACAACAGAGATACTGAACGGTTGATTTTGATGAACTTGGAATGGAGAAAAAAGAGAAATAAAAAGAAAGAGAAGAACTACAAGAGAGAAAGAGAGAAAAAAGAAATAGTGAAAGAGGTAAAGAGAGACAGAATGAGAAAGAGAGAGAGAGAAAAAGAGAGAGTGAGAATGAGAGTGAGAGAGAAAGATTTCAGAACGAGAAGAACATGCAAGAATGAAGCTTTTTGGTTTACCCTCCTTCTTTTCATATTTTAACTGTTAATTATTTCTCTTTTTCTTTATTTTACTCTTTATCTCTTCTTTTTTCACTTTTTTTCAGATTTCTTTATATCTTTTTTCCCTCTCGATTTCTCTTTCAGTGTATATTTTACCCTCTTTCCTCATTTTTCTCAGCTTTTTTCTTTCTCAGGCTTCCTATTATCTCTGTCAGTTTGTATTTATTAAGTTAATTCTTAATATATCTGTCTCTGTCATTATATTATTTCTAAAACTTTTTATTCTTCTTTCCGAGTTATACCCATTTTGAGCTTAACCTTTTTTATTCAAATTTTTGTTTATTTATTTTTCTTTCAATTAAAAAAAAATTCCATACGCTCCGCTTCATTCCTTGGTCTGCTTTTCGAGCTTTTTTTCAGATTTTTAAAACTCCTATACTGCTTTTTTCGCTATTGTTAGTATAATTTTCATTATCAGTTCGATAATTGTTATTTGTTTAACATATGTACTTTCGAACTTTCCCGGTTTGAATATTATGGCGCTATAAAAAAAAAGGAATTATAGAACTTTAAGGAATGTCGAGTCAAAAGTATGTGATATTTAATGTTGGCGATGAAAAATGTGATAGAAAGATAGAGAGAAAGCAAAAGAAAGAGGGAGAAACAGAGAGATAGAGAGGGAGAGAGAGAGAGAGACATTTGCGAAAAAATAAGCATAACGGCAGACTTTGAGCCAGTTGTGGAGAGAAGCACGTATGATATGTATGACATGGCAATGCCACGCAAAGGAAACAACAAAAACGAACACCTTCATACACAAAAGAGGAGGAAATGATGGGAGAATAGAAGAAAATGCTTCAAACGCCAAGTATGAGATACAGAGATACATGCAGATAGAGTGACAATAAAGATACATGCAGATAGAGTGACAATAAAGATACATGCAGATAGAGTGACAATAAAGATACATGCAGATAGAGTGACAATAAAGATACATGCAGATAGAGTGACAATAAAGATACATGCAGATAGAGTGACAATAAAGATACATGCAGATAGAGTGACAATAAATAACGACGTTAGGAACAAAAGAAAGACTACATAACTTGACCAAAAAATAGAAAGACTACGAAAATGACACGAATAAACAGTGTATTAATAGTGAAAAAGAGAGAGGGAGGGAAAAGTAAGAGAAAAGAGAGATAGAGAAAGAAGAGGAGTAAAAAGTTTAGAGAGAAGAAAAAAAGAGTGTGATAAAAAAAGTGAAAAAGAAAGAGAAAGACAAGAATAAAGATGAAAAGACAGAGAAAAAGAGATAGAGATAGAGGGAAAACGAAGTAAGGAGAGGAAATAGAGAGCATGCCGTGAGAAAAAAAAGAATTAATTGCAAGAGAATGTTTTGGAAACAGATTAGCAGAACAAATAAAAGTGCCTCTTAGGCAGAAGAACCATGACCGCTTGCGCTTTTTCAGCTAAGTGCCCCGTGTTGACACCTATTGCTTCAATCTCTCTCTCCCTCTCCCTCTCTATCTCTTTCCCTCTTTTTCCATTTCCCTCTATTTCTCTCTCGTTCTCTCTTTTTTATAATTCTCTCTCAATATCCTCTCTCTCTTTGTAAACTTTTACTTGTCTATTAACTTTCGTCTTCTTTTTATTTGGTTAGTTTATCGTTAATTTTATATATTTTCTGCCTTATTTACTCTTAGTGAGCAGTTACATATGTCGGTTTTGTAAATAAAAAGAAACCGTTCATTAACTCCTGTTAATACGCTGTAATACGACGAAATCTCATTAGCTCGTTGTTCAAAAATTTTGATTCAGACATCGAATAAAACTTTGAATTAATTTCAAAAGGAAATTTGAAAAATAATTTTGGCGTAAAGCGAAAATAAGGCTATGGGAAACGTGGAGAAAACATCGAGTTTTGCTAATACTTTCATAAAAGCTCCCATTAAAAAGAGGTTCAAAAAACCAAATCATGTTTTATGTGTGAAAATTTAAGCATTTGAGCAAATATACGAGAAAAAAATGTTTTTCCCGACGACAAAACCACTTGTCTTGAGTTACGCGCTACGAGTGTTTTTTTTTCTTCTTCAATATAGCATATTCATGGTAGAGGATAGATGATAGCAACATTCAATTGATAAAGGGTGACTTGTGATCACTGTTTTTAACTGAATTTTTATGTGAATCAGACAGAGGAACAAGCAAATGTGATGCTGCACTGTAAAATATTTGTAAATCACTCAGTACTCAAACCTCATTCTAAAAACTTTTATAGGTAGAACGAGAGAAAGAGACTGAGAAGCTTTCGAGTAGCAATACGTATATCTGTCAGGAGGGATATCAGTTGAAAAAATATGGAAAAAAGAGCTTTTGATAATGCAGACGGTCAATGGCGATTGAATGTTGAATCAAGTGAAAAGTGAGAATGGAGAGCTATGCCTGGCGTAGCTTGTCCAATAATTTCTAGGAGAGTACTACAGAAAACTGTTTCCTCGAATCCCTTTGATGGTGATACAGCCCACGACCTGACACTCCACACCATCGCAAGGACCGGTTAACCATATCGAGCGTGTCCTCGGGTGGCAGATAGAGGGACGTCTCCATGCACGTGAGCATCGGAGGTAGCGGGCTTGCCCGTAACGGACCAAAAATGGGTAGTATTGCTCGTCAAAGGATGGTGATGCCAGATTGACCTTGGAAAGCGACATGATCAAACGTCATCAATACTCCGCGATACTTTCTAACAGCGAGTCGAGGCGCCAATAAACTCACCTCTTACCATACCGACAACAGCAACAACGATATACATATAACTGTAAAAAGAGTAATAGAAAAGGGTTATGGCAAATTGGTTTACTTTAAGATCACTAGGCAGTTATAATTTAGTTACTTATCCGCGAAGATTATAATCAAGCTCAGAAAGATTATTCATCGACAGCTATTTAGAGAACATTTTACAGCTTCTTGCTCAGTGTAATTGCACTAATGACTGAAAAATGAAGAGTGACTACCTATTATGACCTCATATGTATTATATAATTAGAAAAACCAAATGCTCTACGAACAAACACAAGTGAATGCGTCAGCTAACAATTTGAAACGGCATTTGGCAGAAAAAGAATGAAGAAGATGCTTCGAATTAAAATATAGAAATGACAAAAAAGAGTAATGAGAAGAATTTTTTGAAGTGTGAGTAGGACAAGGGATACATATAAAAACTAGAGAGATAAAGAGAGGTTTAGTAGACGTTATGATAAAATTAGAGAAAGATAGAGATAGAGAGAGAGAGAGAGATAGAGAGAGAGAGAGAGAGAGAGAGAGAGAGAGAGAAAGAGAGAAGGAGAGAGAGAGAGAAAGACAGTATATAGGCGTTGCGAAGTTAGGGGTAAGAGTACCTTTGAATGAAAAAAGGAGA
Organism: Allodiplogaster pararmata; assembly: GCA_964056735.1. Lineage (NCBI taxonomy): Eukaryota > Metazoa > Nematoda > Chromadorea > Rhabditida > Diplogasteridae > Allodiplogaster > Allodiplogaster pararmata. The sequence goes on from OZ057407.1 coordinate 15,902,324, forward strand.
AATTTTATAATTTGTTTTCATGTCGTTCAGTAGTTAATAAAAGTAATAAGAATGGGACGGAATATACACTGACGATTGGTATTGATTATTGGTATTGATTGGGGAATGACCACAAGTGACAACGAGTTGTTTAAGAGTGAAGGGTTAGGGGAAAGATAAAGAAATGAGGAAGGAAGATAAAAACAGAAAGAAAAAAAGAAGGATATGACGCCAGAGAAGAGAATGAAAGTTCCTCAAAAATTGAACGAATCTGTCATATGTCCAGTCTAAATGTATCTTTTTAACGTAATAAAGTTTAATATGAAGTGGCTTAAACGAAGGCATCTTCAAAAGGACCTTTTCTAGGCTATTTCTGTGTATAATTTCTTGTCTCTTTTCTCTTCCTTCTTCACTCTGTTTCACTCTACTCGCTCTCTCTCATCCTCATTATATTTACCCTTTTTTTGTCACTTTTCCTCCTTCATACTTTCTCGCTTGTTCCATCCCATTTTTTTTGTCTTTTGATCTACCCTTATGTTATTACAATCTCTTGAACTTTTTTGTTTCTTACAACCTGGCTTGAGCTATTTTTGTCCTTCCCACTCTGCTTTATCTATGACTTTTCCGCTTAATCTCTTCCAGTACATAAATGCACTCTCTTTCTCTCTAAAGAGCCCTGTTCAGTTCAAATTCCATCTCTGTCTACATTTTTATCTCTCGCACTCTTTTTTATTTAACTGCTCTTCTCCCTCTGTCTCTCTCTCCGTTTCTCTTTCTCTTTTATCTCTCTCTCTTTTTATTTCTCTCTTTCTCTTTTGTTGTATGGGCCTTAAATGTGCATTATCATGTGTGCGTGTGTAGCTCAGTGGGGAGAGCATTCGCCCGGAACGCGAAAGGTCACGGGTTCGGTTCCCGTCACACCACACGATTTTTGCACAAGTTTCTGCGAACAGTCCGCTCCTCTGCTCGGTATAAAAATCCGTTGCTTGAGATCAACGAGGAGTAGGGAATACTCTAATTTACATGGGGGCCGAACCGGGATGAGAAGAGTGGATAAAAAGAAAAAAAAAGAGAAAAAAGAAGGAAACCCGAGCATGAGCTAGTTCGCGGAAACAAAGGCGCCTAGACCTCTGACCCTAGACCTCGAGAGACCTCGGTGTTGAGAGGGGGGCATGTTGTATGGGCCTTAAATGTGCATTATCATGTGTGCGTGTGTAGCTCAGTGGGGAGAGCATTCGCCCGGAACGCGAAAGGTCACGGGTTCGGTTCCCGTCACACCACACGATTTTTGCACAAGTTTCTGCGAACAGTCCGCTCCTCTGCTCGGTATAAAAATCCGTTGCTTGAGATCAACGAGGAGTAGGGAATACTCTAATTTACACTTTTTACATTTTCTCTTCCTCTTTATATATCGCTCTCTTTTCCTTTTTATCTCTCTCTTCTTTAAATCTCTCTCATTTTTTTCTGGCTTATAGGCTCATGGATGAGTATACCATCTTTGAACATTCAGCTTCAAAATTAAAAGTATTTACTCATGAAGTAACATACATACAAACTGGATTGCTGTTTCGTGTTCACATTCTCAGGTGCAAGTGTGCGCCTTGAACTTGATACGCTCATTTGATAGATGAGCATACTCAAATGGCAACACGATTTGCTGTTTCTACCCTGAACTCTATTTCGATTTCCTTTTAACTTAGAGCCTTTTCTATTTTCAGCATGAAAAAGTTTCAAGGCAACGAAAAAAATGCATCACCAATCGTTTTAAAGGCTTTTTGAAGACGAAACTTTTTATAGAATTTTTTGAAAGCACGCGTTAACACAATAGAATCCTCTCTAATTTACATCACGCTTTGCATAAATTATAATTGATTGGTTTTAGCCTTTTCTTTTTCGTGTTGGCTTCTAACTTGCAATAACTTGCACTGCGTCAGTCGATCGGGAAAAATCTGAATAACAGAAACTTTGTTTGAAAATCTAATTAGAAACGATGAGATTGAACAAAAAAAACTATTTTTACCCAAATGCTATTCTATTGTTAAGACAAATACTACGTTCCAACACGACATCTTCCATCAACTTCTGACTACAAATAGTTGAAGGTGCTTGAAATTCAAGGCCTCATGTTCTGAGTTTGAGAGCAAGTTTCTGGAACTCAACAAAACCGATTTATAATTTATCATACTCTCTCAAGTTCGGAATATCAGCGAGTAAGCCTTTTCTCGAAATATTCAGCAGAACCAGAAAGCCGTATTTTACCAGTACACGATTTTATTTCGAAAAACCCACGACTCATCCGAATGTGGTTTTCCATACAAACAGAAAAACTCACAGTTCTGGAAATCTACATTATATTGACTCCTACTGTCGTAAACTCCATCCGTCGTCTCATATAACCTTTGTTTGAATACACCCGCCTTCGGGATGTACAACACTTGACCGCAGTGAATAAACCATGAGCGTAGACTCACTCATACTACCACTTAAAGCATCTTGCTTTAACGCACGATAAACGTAGACTGAGTTACTTCCCTCTCTCGTCTCCCCGTATGCTACGCATACGCAACGCACCTACAGTACACTCCCTAAGGCGCGTATTCAAACACCAATTTCCAAAACAGCAGAAGTTATCTTGAAAAGAAATTTTAAATGAGAATATTTCACACCAATTAGTAACATTGATTTCAGAAACGAATTAAGAATTCAGAAACAGAAAAAAGATTCGGCTTAGTCAGAAGCTGAATTGGGTTCCATTGACTATTGCTCTACATGTAAATTATGTCTCTCTCCTCATTACAATATTTTCGACAACAACGGACTTGCCGATTTTGTCCATGCAACGATTTCGTCTACATTGGGCTTTTCACAAATCATTTTATTTTATTTTTTTAATTCTATGCCTATACATACGTATTATATATGTATATATATATATGTATTATATATCCCATTTTCCCCTGTAATTTTCATGGAGTTGTAAGAAATCGGTACAAAGACGTCAGCAAATAGTGAGTATGTTGGTAAAAAGCGGATATTAAAATTGATGCCTTCTATCACCAATTATACTTGAGTTCCGGAAAGTCTTCACCAAAAGCACTGTGTGTACTTTTGTTTTTTTCTCTCAGTTTTTTGTATTGGCATGAATCACCAAAGGAAACACAGTTGGAAATTATCAGCTAACGTGGATCGATAAAAAAACTCATCAGATCAATGAAAAAAATTGCTTAAGGTATAAGAGTAGTAGTGATGAAATTTTAAGGTTTTTTAAACAATATTGTTAAAGCTTGAAGGGGGTTTTTTTCAAACAATATTGTTAAAGCTTGAAGGGGGTTTTTTTCAAACATTATTGTTAAAGCTTGAAGGGGGTTTTTTTCCAAACATTATTGTTAAAGCTTGAAGGTGGTTTTTTTAAAAACAATATTGTTAAAGCTTGAAGGGGGTTTTTTCAAACAATATTGTTAAAGCTTGAAGGGGGTTTTTCGATATTTAGCCAATCTTTGGATCAGAAGCGAAGACTTCGTGGGATTGATTGTAATATCGAATTCAACTGTAGTTAAATGAGAAAAAAACGAAAAAAGAGAAACGGAAAGCGAAAAAAAGAATGAAAATAGGAAAACCAAAAAGTTCGAGTTCTCATTAACCTAGCTTGAAGGCAGTGACTCTTGTTTAAACTGACAACTATCACGCGGAAAAAAGCTAGTCGACCAGTCGGGATCGAAACCAGCAATCTCTTGCCTATCTATCCAAAATTGCTAGCGCGTTACCGGAGAGAAAAAAGTTAGGAAGTAGGAGTGCCCTTGCCATAATCCACTTTTACCTCCGATCGCTTCACTTTATTCTCATTTCGCATTCGTTCCCCCGGCGAGAAGGTAAAGACTTGGTAATGTTCAAGTTCTGAGATACCCAGTTTAAAAGCAGTGACGCCTGGTTAAGATTATACAGTACCGTCCAGAAGTATACCAAAAAGTATATTTTACAGTGTTTCTTGCATCTTTGTGATCTTTATGACTGCCTTGCATATTTGTGATCATCATTAGTGAGTGACTGTCTTGCATCTTTGTGATCATCATTAGTGAGTGACTGTCTTGCATCTTTGTGATCATCATTAGTGAGGGACTGTCTTGCATCTTTGTGATCATCATTAGTGAGGGACTGTCTTGCATCTTCGTGGTATAGAGGCCATCACGATCATTGCAATAAACAGAAACAAATAAACAAGAACATATTCCATAAATCTCGAAAAAATACTGTTTTCAAAAAAAATTGCTGAGCTATTTAACTTTTTTTTTTAGAAACGGCTCCATTTTGTAACATTATGGTGTGAGTCACGAGCTACACAACATATGAAAAAATTGCGCCAGTGGGCGCAAAAACAGAAAAGTTATACGAAAAAATATACTTAAATATACTTTTTGGTATACTTCTGGACGGTACTGTATGTGATTGAACCACCGCAGAAAAAAAGCTATTCCACCGGGCCTGATCGAACCCAGCCATCTCGTCTCAAACCGGGAGCACGCGTTACTATTATACCACGGGACGCATTGCTTTTCCATGGTAATGTATTCTTGGTAATGTATTCTCTCGATGGCAGAGTATCAAGTTTTTCAGCGGACACTGTTGAGAAAGTTCCCCAAGTGTAGATTTAGTAAATAAATCGGCAACTGATACACAATTATTGTTTAAAAATGTAAATATAAAAATTAATAAACTAGGAAGCTGATACTCATTGAAAGTTCAACGATTTAGAACACGTCTAACCTCTATTATCACAACTTTCTAAGGAAGAATCCATTAATGTTCACCCGATACATTGAGAACTAATCGATACATTGGTGAAAAAACTTGTTCCAGGTAATACTCTGTGCATTTGTCCCTCCCTGTCTACAGTCCATTCCCAATATTTATTTCGGAGAGCTTAGTCATACTCATCACTCTTCCCCTTCACTCGCTGCGACATGGTCGCTTCTTCCCTCGCGTCTCTAGACTTCAAGCCTTCTCTCAATATTCACTACAATACCTGAGAGAAAAACTCGAAAAATCTCATGAATTTGTTTCTTGACATCCAGGAATGACTACTATGAAGAGATTTCGACCAAATCCCCTGTCCCCCGCTCCTTACATCTTTCTTCTATATAAAAACTCGACGAGGCCCATGTGATGTACGTCACGTAATAAACATATATATATATATATGTTTATTATGTTTATATGTTTATTATATATATATATATATATACAGGGTGTACCAAAAGTCCAGGTGGACGACTTTGTCACGTTGTATCTTTTTTGTTTGGTGTGGCGGTCTTGTGATTTTTTTGCTTGTATCTTAGTCAGAACGTTAAAAACACACCCTGGAAAAATCAGAATGATATATCTTTTCGTTCTCAGGTGATGGTCTCGAACATTGAACGAGGCTGTATTCTGCGCATGAGCCAGTCTGGGCACATTCAGAAGCACATCCCCAGAATCACCGGATTTTCCCGAAGGACCATTGAGGGCACCATACGTCGTTTTCGTGAGACTGACGAATGATCGTCCCAAGAGCGGCAGACCAGTGACCGCGAACACTTCCTTCAACGTGATAAGCATCCAAGTCAAGATTCGATATAACCCCAAGTGAAGTCTCAGAAAAGTCGCAAAGGAGCTGAATATCTCGAAGAGTTCCGTTCGTAGGATCTTCAAATCTCCCATGGTACCTTGCCCCATCAAGCTGCAGAAGACTCATGCGTTGACGGACCAAAGAAGGCGACTCGTCTTCGGAGATTTCGTGAACTGTCAAAGCGGTTCAAGCCGGTGGAATGTTTGGATTTTCTCTTCACCGATGAGAATTTGTTCAATATTGAGCAGTCCTTCAACCACCAGAACGATAGGACTTGGTCAAAATCGGTCAACGATGCCAATAAGAGTGGCCACTACGTCTCGAGAAAGGGCCATATCGCTTCTGTCATGGTTTGGGCCAGGATTTTCGCGACTGGCAAGACTCCACTCCTTTCCGTCAAACAGGGAATCAAAATCAATGCCAATAACTACCTGAACGACATTCTCATGGAGGAAGTACTTCCCTGGAGCCAGGATCACTTCGCGGGACGCGAATGGACGTTGCAGCAGGACTCTGCGCCCGCCCATAAGGCTAAAGTGGTGTAAGACTGGTGCAAGACCAATTCCCCCCTCCATGATCACCTCCGCCGAATGGCCTCCGTACTCACAAGATTTGAATCACCTGGACTTCTCTGTGTGTTCGATCCTTGATAGCAAGGCCTGTGCTTCCCCACACAAAATTTAGAGAGTCTGAAAAAAAGGAAAGCCCTACAGAAGGCGAGGGAGGATCTTGACGTCGCTTACCTGTCTACCACGGAGGGTGCCTTCCATAAGCGACTCCGCGCTTGTGTCAAGAAGAAAGGAGGGCTGTTTGAAATTGGAAAACGCAGTTATATCCCAAACTATTTGACTGAACTTTGATGAAACTTTAGTTTGATTTGCTCAATCCGTTAAATTTTTATCGGAAAAATACTATTCACCTGAACTTTTGGTGCACCCCTTGTATATGTATGTAGTAACTGCATCTAGTATAAACTCATGTACCTAGTCTTAAATCTTGTAATTAGTATATACTCCCATACCTAGTGTAAGTACCTATTTCGAAAAAATAAATCGTGAAACTAGTATAAGCTCATGCACCTAGTATATATATATATATATATATATATATATATATATATATATATATATATATATATATATATATAGATAATGTATATATATATATATATATACATTATCGCAATCGGTTGAGTTCTGGTGTGAGGGGATATTGGATCGAGGTTGAAGATGTTGACTCGAGCGTGTCACTTTGATAATCAAAGTGAGAAAAAAAAGAATCGTGGTAGGAGGCTGATTGCGATCATGATGATCTCAAGCCTTTTTTGTTCTGCGCTGAACAGTACATTTGAACAGTAAACTTGTTAAATATCATTCGAGACTTTAGTGAGCGTACTATCACTGTATGCTGACAAATTTTTAATATTTTTTTCTACAAATTTTTAAAATGATTGGGTTTCCTAACACAGCTATACATATTAACTATAATAGATTACATTTCAGTCAATTTTGCTTTCTGAAAAAGTGGACTGATGAGCACAGATTCGAGCACATCGATACTTAGATTATTCCACGCGTCACAATCTCTTCGCGGTAAAATATTAGAGTGATAAACAGTATTCAGACGCATGACATTTAATTCCCAACTATGGGACCTAGTACTATAATGGTGCGCTCGCAGATTGAAAATGGATTTAGGACTGAGAGGCGTCCTATTCTTGATTATCTTGGAAGTCATAACAAGGTCGGCTTGTTTACGTCGCTCCTCTAAGGAAATTAATTGTAACTGTTCTAAACAATCCTCATATTGCAAATATAAACCATCTCTAGCACATACACGCTTTTAGAAAGACCTTTGAACTTTAAGATCATCAAAAGTAAGGTCGACTTATTTGAAAAGTATGTACATTTAATATCTGATTTTCTATGTTCAACAACTGTGTAAGAACAGGAGGCTCTAATCTCTCATGGAGCGTTAGAATTCAACTTTTTCCCTTTCTCAACGTTATCTCTGCTAAGTGTTTTCGTGGAACGCTAGAATGTCTCATCACGAATTGCCGTGAGAATGAAAATGGACTACAGTATTTTTATATTTACGTCGAACAGTAAAAGTTAGAATATAAAAAAACGTAGTTCAATCTCACGGCGATTCGGGGTGAGACATTCGAGCGTTCAACGAGAACACTTAGCAGAGATTACGTTTAGAAAGTGAAAAGTTGCATTCTACATAATGCTCCGTCACTTGTCCTTGTGAAGAAAGAAAGTTGGGTAATGGCGCAAAAGTTGTGCGAGGGGTTGAACCCTACCCTGCTACCTTGGCTTTTCAAGTAATACTTTTTATATTTAGCCACTAATGCACGCAATATGTTGCAGTTGAAAAGACTCTTGGGGATAAAAGATTAAATGATCTTCGAGTGTTAAAATTTGACATAAAAAACGACTGATCACTAAACTTGTTTAGCTAGACTCTCAAAGACCTCCCAAAACATTTCCGAGCCATTAAAGTGTCCTCCACCTTCGATCTCGCAAATTTGTTTCTTTGAGTAGAGAATAATAACCTTAAAAACCAATCTGATTGCAATCGCTAAGGTTTTGACCGAAAGAAGATTAGAAAATTGAAAGACAATTAAGCGAAGAAAGAACTTAAAACTCAACGAAGAAAACAACATGGTCAAACAAAAACCAAACAGTCAAACAAAAACCAATAATGCCAGGGAAAAAATCAATCTGTTTAAAAAAAATTGTACTCACTTTTCCACGGTGAAACTTTTCGATTGTCAACTCATCACTATGTTTAATTGTCTGCGCAATCGTCCAGCCTAGTAGACTGATTTTGTTGCAATTGTGGTTCCCGCGTGGCGGGATGACAATTCAAAGTATTCTGAGAATAAAACCGTTTAATTTTGACATGATACAACGGAAACGATTAGACGACAGAGAGAGAGAGAGAGAGAGAGAGAGAGAGAGAGAGATGAAGATAAAAAGAAAGCGAGACCAGAAGAGAGAAAAGAAAGACAATATAATCAGAAATTTAGAGAGAAAGAGTGAGCGCACGAGAGAGAAATATTAAAGAGAGATAGAGATTGAGAGAGACGGAGAGAGTGAACTAAAGAATAAGAAAAAAGAGAAAAAAAGACATGGAAAGTGAGAGAGAAAGAGAAAACGAAACAGAGAAAGTATGCGATAGATATTATGATAGTGCAAAAAGAGAGATTAAGAGTTTTTAAAAATTGAATATGCTATAAAAAAAACGTAATTAAACAAAGTAAAGTAATTTAAGTAGAGTGAAAATCGATGGAATTGCCAAAGTATTTATCTCAACAAACATGTTTTTTAAAAAAAGATTTATTAATAGTAACATGGAATAAGAGTGTATATTGCACTCCTATGTAATTTTGTTCGAAATTGCACGATTCTCTCTCTCCCTCTCTTTTATCTCTCTTCATCTCTCGACCTTTCTCTCTCCATTTAACTTTTGTAAATTCAGTAAATTATGTTCACAATTTTTATTCTTCGCGAAATGATTGTGAAGAAAAATAATAAGAAGCTCGGGTTGCTAGACTGGGCACTGAACTAGACTATCAGTGTGGCAAAACAATAGGAACTTCTTATTAAGTTATCAAAAACCGAAGAAGGAGGCCCAATAAACTGAGCTCGATCACTTTGCTACTAAGCTCACTCAAGAGGAATAACATCGGGAAAAGCATCACATATAGCTTTAAGAGACGAATGAACATGTAAAACCTCAATAATCATTGTCGCGCTCGCTCCCGCCTCGCAGCAGGGTACGCGCGCTTCTGAGATGCGGGACAAAACTTTTATCTTCAAATTCATTTTTTAACGCCAATTTTGTGACACTAAAATAGGTTTTACGAAGAACCATTGACTGAGCGCTAGTTCTACGGGTGTAGCAGCAGCGAGAGAATCACGTTCAAGCAAGCCCTACCAACGTCTATTATTTTATTGGTTTGATTGCGTTTTTCCGGGAGGGGGGGTGGGTTAAAATGGGACTCTCCTTATTATAGTCACGCACACATTATGCCACGCCCACATAACATCTTCCCAGGTTCTCGTAACATAAGCATGTGAAACCAAAACTTTTCTAACACGATTATCATCAAATTAGTCTCAGCATCGGTAGTGCGATTGAATAACGGACTTTGCAAGGGACTTGATGAAACAGTGTAGAAGTTATAAGAAGAAAAAATTCAAATTTTTATTAGTATGATGTTTTCCGCCTTTGTTCGTTTATCTCTGTCTCAATCGTATATGCAATCTCTGATGGAAAGTTTTTGAAGGAAGTTCTGGTTCCTCTTCATCAGGCCTGCAATCTCTGATGGGAAGTCTTCTGAAGGAAGCTCTGATCCCTCTTCATCAGGCCTGCAATTTCTGATGGGAAGTCTTCTGAAGGAAGCTCTGGTTCCTCTTCATCAGGCCTGCAATCTCTGATGGGAAGTCTTCTGAAGGAAGCTCTGATCCCTCTTCATCAGGCCTGCAATTTCTGATGGGAAGTCTTCTGAAGGAAGCTCTGGTCCCTCTTCATCAGGCCTGCAATCTATGATGGGAAGTCTTCTGAAGGAAGCTCTGATCCCTCTTCATCAGGCCTGCAATTTCTGATGGGAAGTCTTCTGAAGGAAGCTCTGGTCCCTCTTCATCAGGCCTGCAATCTATGATGGGAAGTCTTCTGAAGGAAGTTCTGGTTCCTCTTCATCAGGCCTGCAATCTCTGATGGGAAGTCTTCTGAAGGAAGCTCTGATCCCTCTTCATCAGGCCTGCAATTTCTGATGGGAAGTCTTCTGAAGGAAGCTCTGGTCCCTCTTCATCAGGCCTGCAATCTATGATGGGAAGTCTTCTGAAGGAAGCTCTGGTCCCTCTTCATCAGGCCTTCAATCTCTGATGGGAAGTCTTCTGAAGGAAGCTCTGGTCCCTCTTCATCAGGCCTGCAATCTCTGATGGGAAGTCTTCTGAAGGAAGCTCTGGTCCCTCTTCATCAGGCCTGCAGTCTATGATAAGAAGTCTTCTGAAGAAAGCTCTGGTCCCTCTTCATCAGGCCTGCAATCTCTGATGGGAAGTCTTCTGAAGGAAGCTCTGGTCCCTCTTCATCAGGCCTGCAATCTATGATGGGAAGTCTTCTGAAGGAAGCTCTGGTCCCTCTTCATCAGGCCTGCAATCTCTGATGGGAAGTCTTCTGAAGGAAGCTCTGGTTCCTCTTCATCAGGCCTGCAATCTCTGGTGGGAAGTCTTCTGAAGGAAGCTCTGGTCCCTCTTCATCAGGCCTGCAATCTCTGATTGGAAGTCTTCTAAAGGAAGCTCTGGTCCCTCTTCATCAGGCCTGCAATCTATGATGGGAACTCTTCTGGAGGAAGCTCTGGTCCCTCTTCATCAGGCCCTCTCCACACAGACAGCCGAAATTAAAGCTTTTCGTGAAATAGAGACAGGGTCGATGAAATTGTGAATCGAAACATCAGTTCATATTGTACCAGATTCATTGAAATTTTAGTTTAAATGAGCCAAAATTGTTTTTCGATAATGAAGGTACGTATACCTAAATAACTTGAAGGAGACCTTTGTGGTCACTATACATATGTAATATGGAAAGTTCGAAAACCTTACATTCGGAAATACTGGGTATATTTGTCTACAATAGGTTGAGAATAATATCAACCTTTCTCGGATAATCGACGAAATGAGTTAAAAATGGTTTGTCTTGAGTTCAAAAACATATTCATGTCCATGTAAAGAAGATCTATTAAAAAAATACCAGTGAACATTCCAATGAATGATAATCTAAAATCCTGAACGATCAAATCATTACACTTATTTGAGGTACATATGGTACATATGACAACTCTGTGTGAAATACGATTTTTTGTGCAAAACACAATAATAAAACATGAATAAGATGAGGGAAAAATGCTTAGAGACTTAAATTTAAATTGTATAATATTCGTTTAGTTTAAATGTGCCAAAATTGTTTTTCAGTGATTAGCGGGAATCTTCCGAATCAGAAGCAATCCAACTCTCACAAAACTCCATCTCTCACGATGAAGTGTTATGTTAGACAAATGGACCTGTATAGACAGATGCAACCCGAGATGGACCCCCATAGGAGCTAACGAAACATGAAAAAAAACTGTTTACTATCGAAGTTGAATTCAGACAGACCGAACTCAAATGAAAGCACACAGCGTATCACAACTGATCAACGGTTATTTACATCGAATTCATTTCACTTAGTTTAAATTCTTCGTTTGTATTATAATTGCTGCAGAGAAAGAGAGAAAGACCGAAACAAAGAAAGATAAAGTAGAAAAGAAGGAGTAAGAAAACAACAAAACAAAGAAAAAAGAGAGGAGAAGAAAACGAGTAAAAGAGATATAACTGAAAAGAAAGGCAGAGAGAGAGAGAGAGAGAGAGAGAGGGGAGAGAGAGAGAGAAAGAAAGAGAGAGAGAAATTTTTAGACCTCGAAATAAACGTTAGCATACAAAGGAAGAGATGATGAAAGAAGTGTTTTGGAAAAGAGAGACTGCCATGACACATAAAGCATTCCAATGACTAAGTGGGCCATGAAACCCGATCAGAAAACCAGTTATTCGTAGAATTTAGCCAAAAAACACCCAGCCGGTAGCCCCGGTATAATCTCCACCCCCGCCTTTATATCCATCCCCCCTCTCATTATTCCTCTCTTGTTTAGCTAATTTCCGTTATCCATCTTTTGTCATGCTCTCTCTTTCACGTATATCTCTCTCACTTTCTCTCTCTCTCTCGATTTCTCTGTCGTCCTTCGCCGCAACTAACCAAAAACCTCTTAGAAAGTAATACCTCTGATATGGCTTTCAAGGCGACTTGTTCAAAGCATTCCACTGTTCCTAAATAGTGTAACTGGTAGTGCACTGGTGCACTCGGTCAGAGAAACATAGATGACAGGGTTCGTTCCTGCCCCTTGGAATAGTCTTACATAAATAGTTCATATATCGTATCGCTCTAACCGTAGATAAAATCATCGCTCAAACAAAGCTTTTACTTTTACAAGGCCGTTTTCTGGGTTCCAGCTTGAAAACATGGCTTTGTCATCTTTCATTTATCGCAGTCACGCCAACATGTAATTCGGCTCTGGGATATTTATGGACTGTAAATCTGGAGAGGTTCTCTGTCCTATGAAAAAAAAATCTTATGTGGAATCGTGAACCAAAATATACGACAAAACAAAGCCTAAAAATATTGTGATAACATGGTCTAAAACTTTTTTCTCAATTGATTGATTGATTAATTGATTGTTAGCTTCTTCGTGAGAGGATAGCTTATTCAGAGTGATCACCAACCTCGTTGTCGAAGAGGAGTTAACATATGATGAAACAAGGATTAAAGAGTAAGAAAATGTGGTGCTCCCTAGAGTCTTTTCAGACCGCTTAGCGTTCAAACATCATGGTTACAAAACCCTGAGAAATTGTCCTGAAACAACGAAGAAAAAAAATAAACAACCGTTTGATCGAAAAAAAGTGAGGAAAAAAGAAAAATTATTCTGTTCCTCAGAAATATGAAGCTCTGTGTGTGGATCGAAATTCATGAGATGTTGAAATGAGTTCCCGGATTCAAGAGAAGTATACTAGAGATTACATGAATAGAGCACTAGACTATCCGTTCAAGACCTTTCAAGTCGTGGATTCGGCCCCCATGCTGACCGGAAAAAAGAGCGGTTACTTCTCTACCTCATCATGGTTGAGCTCGGTCTCTAGCAGGATTCGGATATCTTGAGACCGTATCGTCCAAACCATTCTCTACATTCTAATATTAAACCTTAAACGTTCCTGTTAGTACTTCAGCGGGAACATTAGTAGATTTTTTAAGGTTCTATTTGGGGTTCTATTTGAGGTTCTATTTGATCGCTGATGATGCTTTGATAAAGCGAAACGTACGATTCTTCTCCTCTCCTCCAACGCGTAACTAGGCAAGACACAGAACATAAGTGTATTGTCTCCGGATTCACCATCCGATGCGTTTAACCAAGGACAACAACTTCATTAGTAGAAATGTTTTGAATTGTATGAATTATGAAGCTTAATGACTGTGACGTTAATTTCAGAGCAAACGAGGAAAAAAACTAGAGATCTTGGTTGTTTGCGATGTCTAGAGCATTCGACTTATCATTTCCTCTTTGTAACTCTCATTTACGCTGATTCACAAGACTGAACTTCACAGCTAGCAAGGATGAGAGACTTCAGAGCCGTACCGTAACGTCCAAACCGTACCTACATCAACGTCCAAACCGTACCTACATCAACGTCCAAACCGTACCTACATCAACGTCCAAACCGTACCTACATCAACGTCCAAACCGTACCTACATCAACGTCCAAACCGTACCTACATCTTTCATTTTCTCACAACCAAAACCTTGAATTTTGTTTCTGACACTGAGATAATTCTTTTTTTTTTTGAGTAATTTCTTACTGGGTAATTCCTTTGATAACTTGTTTGAGTCTTCCATTTTTATAACTTTAAAACAGTTATAAAATACAACCACTGTATATGTAAGAAGAAAAATGTTTATTCGAGTAGTTAATATCATCTAAATTCATTTTGAAAGTAAAAAAGGAGTTTATTTATTGAAGAAGTCGAATATTCGTTAACAATATGTTCTTGAAAGAGTGCAAATGCGACTGTTATCAAAGATCCTGCAAGCATAAAACTTTGCATGAATTTTAAGTTCTACGATTTGCATGAACTCAAACTTCCGGAATCAAATTCTAAAGTCAAAAGAACAAGAATACAACACAGTCAACTTTGCTAAAATACAACCACTAGGTTGGCAGTTTCTAGGATGATACATTACAGAAACGAGAGAGAGAGAGAGAGAGAGAGAGAGAGAGAGAGAGAGAGAGAGAGAGAGAGAGAGAGAGAGAGAGAGAGAGAGAGAGAGACATGGGAGTAGAGAGATTCGGAGAAAATATGAGAGACAGAAACTGAGAGAGATAGTTCAGATTGAGCGAGAAGGAGAAGCGACGGAGAAAAAGAAAGAGCATGACGAAGACAATGAGAGCAAAAGGCTGTCAGTGACGGTGATAGGAATTTCAAAGGTGAAAAAACTGCACGAATGAAAAAATAAGCAAATGTGTCGGTAATAAAGAGCCATCGCTATCGGAATACCGTTGCGGAACTCCAAATACTCGGTTTAAGCTTCGTGATTTGCAAAAGAGAGATAGAAAGAAAAAGAGAGAGAAAGAGAAAGGGAGAGAAAAGGTGAAAAGAAGAGAGAGGGAAACAAAGAGAGAAAAAGTAAAAAGAAGAGAGAGGGAAACAAAGAGATAAAAGGGATAGAAAAACTGAATCTTGGGCATGGAATGGAAAATTATGCAATGTGACAATCGCCTAATAATACAAATGGTGTTTCTCTTAACTTCGTTTCCAGAACATTATAAGCGCTCACAGGAACTCCCCTGCAAAACTTTCAGGAAAAGTTTTGCAAGGGCAACGGGTGCTCTCTACCACACTTTGCAATAGTTTGCTTGTCGGGAAATCTATGGCGTTTCAGTTTTTCGTTTAAAATGGAGGGAAAGGGAAAGGGGCTTCGACTGCGAATTCCGCAGCCAAACACAAACTCTCATCTTCACCGCAGCCAATCAGGAGCGATCGACGTATATTTTGACTTGATCATCGTCGACGTATCTTTACCAAGCTCACATGTGTAGAGGAAATACTCGATGCCTTCTCCGAATTTTTGCACCTCAACTTTTTTCTTTTTTCTTGATAATTTTTTGTAGTTTTTTTGAGAAAACAATTTTCCCCTTTTTCCAAAAACTGCATCGGAAAATCGATTTTCAAACTCTCTCACATCCACGGCCCAGCCGGAAAATCTCATCAGAGCAGGCACTCTGAAGTGCGGCTGGGTGAAGGAGAGCGAGAGGTAGCGGCCCGTCTCCGGGCACAGGACGCGACCTATCGCTGCCCAGACGGTGTCCAATGTGACGAGAGCTGTGGCCGAGGGTGTCCAGGCACTCTATAATCACCGTCAACAATCGAAAACAAGTGAGAGCTTTAGCTTAAAACATAGGTATCTAATTGAGACTCGCATTTAGAACTCGAAGTTGGCTAGACATTCCACGGAATAGCAATGTGTCCCCGTGGTGTAATGGTAACAAGCGCTCCCGGTTTGAGTCGAGATGGTCTGGGTTCGATCCCGACCCGTGGACTAGCTTTAGCTTCAGTTTTAAGACTTTTCATACCTTTTCCGCTACCATGAGTGCTTCAATCGTGGCTTTCTCGAGAACGACATCAAAGGAAGCAGAAGGAATCTTCATCAGCAAGCGGATGTCATCACAAATCCATTCCATTTCTGGATGAGACTTCTGCCGAGACTCGATCAGAACATGAAATTCCTTCATTTATAGAAAGCTATTGTTTGGGTGCATAAGTGTGTACACGTGTGTTCCTCTCTGAGCCAACCAAACAAATACGTCAAATCATGTTCACTTTAGATTTCTTGCCAAATTTAGATTTCTCCTCTCTCCTTTGAAACAAATCATTATTGATGCAATAAAATGTTCGTGTTTCTCAAAAATTAGGCGTTGGTGCCTTTGAACTGAAAAGATGTTCCTAAAATTTTTTGAGTTTGCACGCCAAATTTTTAGACTTGATCGCTCATACAATTCTCTTATTTTTTGCGCTAAGACGAACTTTGTTTAAAAAATAGTTAAAATACAACACAGGCAAAAGTTACTCCCCAAGGCGGGATCGAACTTATCTATTCCTCTTACTTTAAGAGAGTATTTTTTTGCTTCATCAGTCAATAACCAACATCTGAGAAGTCGACATTGGTGATTTCGGTGAACCCAAGCTTGTAGAGTTCCATGGAAAGGCTACTGCTTCCACACCCAATGTGTAATATCCTCAAACAAATGAGAAATTTTTTTTAATTCTAACAATTTTTTTCTTTAACCGACTTGTTCGATAGCTGGCTTAGTGTTGCAATTCGCTTTGTACACTTATAATTTGCGATTGACAGACAGAGATGGATCTTAATTATAAAAAAAAACCCCAAAAATTAGCAATTTCTATTAGCAATTCGTGTTACATAGTTATTATAGTTGTTATGAGCTCGCTTTGGGTAAAAAAAGTTAGTTGGTTCAATCCCACCTCTATAACTAGTTTTTGTCTGCATACTAATTTGATCATGTTTTTAAATTTAACCTGTCTTCTTTACGAATCTTGGTGAGGAGCTGCTCGCGGAAGCCTTCGAAGCCGCTCAGCCACTCGTAGCTGCTCTCCTTCTGGAAGCGCTCGTTCCAGTACTCTTCCCTCGCGTAGTCTCCATTATTCGTTCCTGCTGATGAAGCTGGAAAAATTGCATCACCATCAGGGCTGTGCGAAAAAAAACCAAAAAAAATTTTTCGAACTTTTTTTTTCGATTTTGAAAACCAAAAAATTTTTCGACTTTTTTTCGATTTCGAAAACCAAAAAAAAACAGAAAAAACGAGAGAAAAAATCTTTTATCTGAATGAAATTTTTTCTCATTTTTAAAGTGTTATTTTATGATGCTTCTCAAAGTTGTAATATATTTATTCATCTCAGATGATCATTGTCTCTAATTACCAGTTTGCAACAATCATCAAAGTCCGAAATCAACGTGGACCCCTTCGAGCTGATATGTTATCAACTCCTTCGACCTCATGTTTCCCCTCACATGGAAACCCCCCCCCCCTTCCTTATACCTTTGTACGCATGGAAAATGCGTGGTGAACTCAAACTCAAGAAAAACCTAGACGTATTTAGGCCATTCTCAAAAGTATCTGTGCTTGAAAAAAGGTTCATAAACAAAACCAGAACTCATTCCTCACACTATAACTTGTATAGGGCGGCTGAACACTAAAAGTATACCAAGTACACAAGCATAGCTATTGTATGTATTCAGTGAAACTTTGGAGCACGGACCTTAGACTCATTAATGAGGGCCGATGAGGGTGAGGTTCTGATTCAAGAACAACAACTTGAATAAAGTTAATCGAAACCCGCTTACAGGAATTTTGTAATTTTTAACAATAGCAGTCACATTGGAAAAAGATAAACTCCGAGAATACCGTAATGCGGTTCGATCGGGTGAATTAATTATTAGCACGCAAGCGCTAAAACTCTGTTTGTGAAAAGCACTGAAACATGTGCCAGGCAGGCAACACCAAAAACCACCGCAAAAACTCTATTTTTGGCCTTTTTCGGTTTTTTTTGGTTTGCTCTCGAAAAATTATTCGACACTTCAAAAAAACTTTTGTTCGATTTTTTTTTCGAAAAGTCGAACAAAATTTTTTTCTTCGATATTTTGGTTTTTTCGAATTTTCGAAAAAAGTTTTTTTTTCGAAAAATGTCCAAAAAACCAAAAAAAAAACAAACAAAAAAAAACAAAAACGAAAAAAAACCGGCCCTGATCACCATAGAGCCATTGTGCCTTCTACATGAAACTCTCCCATAGTATAGAGCTGTGTCCTAAGTATTTCACCCTTGGCCCGCTCATTCGCCGTGGATGAAATGGCTTCACGTTCAATTCCGCTGACGAAGATCAACTTTTTTTCAAGGCAATAAATAGTCTTAGTTCTACGTAATCAAACAATGCTTTCTGTTGAATTGAATAAATGTTGAAATCACTCGGTTTGCCTTCAAATTCACTAACTGGATTCTATTCAAAGTTTTCTCCTGCTTTTGTGTTTAGAGATTCCTGGTATATCATCAAACCAGATTCCTGGTATACCATCAAACCAGATTCCTGGTATACCATCGAACCAGATTCCTGGTATATCATCAAACCAGATTCTTGGTATATCATCAAGCCACATCACGAGTGAACAAGTCTAACAATCGGGACCACATTCAGGCTTTTCTCTCTATCTTTACCCGGAAGTTCAAGTGCGTTGAAAGTTACACAAAAACCTTATGTCTTCGTGTTTTTTTAATGTCCTAGGCCTTCGCTCGCCTCTACCTCCCATGCTGAGTGATGAACAATCACTAAACCGTCTACTACCAGGAATGAATCCGTTTGGTCTTAGCGGTTAAGGAGCTGGATTCGGCCACAACTTGAAGATGATTGAACTTTCGGGCAATCAAGATGATTTGAAATGAAAATCTTCTTCAGAATTATCTGTTAGATGCATCTTTTTAATACATAATCTTCAATTCTAGAGTGGAAAATGTCTTACTTTCTTTCGAAAAGTCTAAGAACTAAATATTTTCGAGTATGTAGATTATTAAATGGTAAAAAGTCCTTCAACCCATTTCTAAACTTTTGAGATGAAATGTGCCACTGTTTTGACCAGAAAAAACTTCCAGTTGACATGGTCACCCGGGTTTTTCTAAGAAGTTCAATACTGAGAGAAAGGACAGAAGACATTGTCCGTCAGCTCTTCTCGTAACAATGGATGTCAATGTACGTCAAGCTGAGAGAGAGAGAGAGAGAGAGAGAAAGAGAAAGAGAGAAAATCAGAAAATGTGAGAGACAGAGAAAGACAGAGAGGGAAAAGAAGAGATATAAAAAAGAGAGAGAATCGCCTAGAAACCATAAGTTATTTTGACAACACCATCAGCCATCACGCCTGAGTGTAGGGATGGGGCTGCTTCTACTCTTTGGAAGCTGTTTAATATGCGGAGTTGAATTGCTAGCAGGTCAGTTCCAACTTATCCATCCAGCTCGGTACTTTGTGTATAAATTTAAAATAGAACTTTTAAAAATTTTAAAAGACCATTTACAAAAGTTTTCATTGTAATCATTAGCTCACTACAACAAACAAGAAGCGAATGTCTATGTGTGCAACAGCTTAGCATATCAAACAGTTTCTTATATCATATAGCTGGTCTCATCTGTGATGCTCTGAACAATGTGAACATCGACGTATTGTGAATAAAATATTTATATTATTCTTCTGCAAAACTTGGATTTAACTGAATCAGGTCATAGTTACTCGAAGTATGTAATAATCACTGTCCCCCGAGTAAAGAAAGGAGTGAGCAAAGATAGATCTGTTGTTACTTAGGGTCATCCCCGCAGTTATACTGCAAGAATGGCTGCATTATACGCCTGGCTGTCATGGAGGCTAGAAAGAACGGACTCTGTCGGTTGGGCGGAGGATATGAATGCGGCGACCACTTCACAGTCACCGGGACGCAAGAATGCACTATCCGCTGCACGCTGGGCACATTGGCGGTAAACTAGTTTCGTCAAGAGTGATATATTTCTAGTCATGGTGAAGACATCATCCGGGCGCGGCATAATGAAAATGTGCGTGACTATTGTGCGAAAGGTCCCAAATTCGACCCTCACCCCGGACCAGAGATGATTTTTTTCGTTTTCAATTTTTTTGACAGATTTCGAAAAAAATATTTTTTTGAAAAGCTCTAATCCGTTTCTAACAAAAATTTAAATGTTTACTATGAAGCAAGATTGTTTAGATACTATTTCTTAACATAAAACACAGTTATTATGTATGCACCATTCTTTTCAATACCTTATTCACGCGTTTTCAAAACAATTAGTTTTTTCGAAGCGCAACTGGAATTTCAGTGAAGAGTAATAAAGTGCAAATTCTAAAGGCTTTTTTCTAATTCAAAGGAGACGCATGATTAAAAGACTTCGATTTATTGTTAGACAAATCCCGTAGTGAGAATTTCTTAGAGTAAATTTTAAGATTTAAAAAGTAAAAAAAACAGCTTATAAAAACTAATTTTGTTTTGAAAAATTTACGTTATGTTGTTTATTTTTATCATATAAAAGAGTAATATACATATTTCAGTGAAACGTCTACCTATTTTAAGAAACACGTCTAGCTGATAAAAAAATTAACTACCAAATTTAGTGACACGTCTACCTATTTTAGTGAAACGTCTACCTTTTTTGAAAAAAAAAGTCTACCTAAATAAGTGACACGTCTACCTATTCAAATTACACGTCTACCTATTTTAGTGAAACGTCTACCTGATT
This sequence comes from Allodiplogaster pararmata, assembly GCA_964056735.1. Lineage (NCBI taxonomy): Eukaryota > Metazoa > Nematoda > Chromadorea > Rhabditida > Diplogasteridae > Allodiplogaster > Allodiplogaster pararmata. The sequence continues at coordinate 15,922,861 of OZ057407.1, forward strand.
TAGTGAAACTTCTACCTTATGGTTTTAAGAAAACAAAGACTTGTAAAAGGTTAAAGAAAGGCTCGCCAAAAAAAAGGAACAACACCCGAGAGATTTTGTTCTAGAATAACAGTTTAGAAGGTTTCAAGGAAAAAACTCACTTTTATTTTTAAAAATTTCGAATTTTTCGAGAAGTGATCGAGAAAAAAATTTTGATTGTTTTGTGCGCAAATCCCTCTCCGGACAGATCGACTCAAACCAGAATTTTAAAATATGTTTATACGGCCACACTAGCGATGATACGGGGAGCCGCCACAGGTTGTACGATAGTATTTGGGTATCTCATTTCAAGCGCATTCCCTGCTAGTTCGGTATCTCATTTCAAGGTAGCGCATTCTCTGCTAGTTCGGTATCTCATTTCAAGTTAGCGCAATCCCTGCTAGTTCGATATCTCATTTCAAGGTAGCGCAATCCCTGCTAGTTCGGTATCTCATTTCAAGGTAGCGCATTCCCTGCTAGTTCGGTATCTCATTTCAAGGTAGGGCAATCCCTGCTAGTTGGGTATCTCATTTCAAGGTAGCGCAATCCCTGCTAGTTCGGTATCTCATTTCAAGGTAGCGCATTCCCTGCTAGTTCGGTATCTCATTTCAAGGTAGCGCATTCCCTGCTAGTTCGGTATCTCATTTCAAGGTAGCGCATTCCCTGCTAGTTCGGTATCTCATTTCAAGGTAGCGCAATCCCTGCTAGTTGGGTATCTCATTTCAAGGTAGCACAATCCCTGCTAGTTGGGTATCTCATTTCAAGGTAGCGCAATCCCTGCTAGTTCGGTATCTCATTTCAAGGTAGCACAATCCCTGCTAGTTGGGTATCTCATTTCAAGGTAGCGCAATCCCTGCTAGTTCGGTATCTCATTTCAAGGTAGCGCAATCCCTGCTAGTTAGGTATCTTATTTCAAGGTAGCGCATTCCCTGCTACAAAGCGGGAGCCGCCACAGGTTGTACAATAGTAGTTGGGTATCTCATTTCAAGGTAGCGCATTCCCTGCTAGTTCGGTATCTCATTTCAAGGTAGCACATTCCCTGCTAGTTCGGTATCTCATTTCAAGGTAGCGCAATCCCTGCTACAAAGCGGGGACACGCGCAAGGAAAAGTTTTAAATTTGACTAAACTGCAGTTCTTTACAATATTGATCACATATTAGTTCAGAAATATTCCTCTTGCTCTCAGGTTTTCCTTAAAGATGAATTCGTGGATGCCAACTCTATTCTTTGTGACAACAGCAGCAAGAAATTCGCTCTGACAGAAGATGCGAAGAGACCTTTATCTGGAGGGGTTGTACTTGCTATTTGTTACTATGAGAGTTAGTTGCATCATGCTCCTTCCAGATTTCTTCTAGATTTTCTTCATCTTCCTTCTAGATTTCTGAATAGAATGCTTCTCGTTTAGTTTATAACAGAGAGACTGTCGTATTTCATAATGATCTACGGCAGGTTCTTCGTTCCTATAAAAAAAACGCAGAGAACATTTCAGTTTGATGTATTCCACGAGCATAGTTAGAAACCTAAAAAATGAAATGATATCTCAAACAGAAGAGCAAATCGAACAGCTGAGTTTTTTGAAATTGCTGGTTCTATGTAGTTGAGTCTCTAGAGTGATTAGAAAACAGAGTGAAGAAAGGAAGATCTGCTGTTGCCACATTTAAAAAAAATTATTTATTTCAATAATGAAAAACTTGCAGCAACTACAACTACAACTGCACCAACTACAACTACAACTCAAACAACAACATCGACTTGGATCTCGAGCGACGCTGTGCGAATGGAAATTACTGCATCTCCTGAAGAAAGTTTGTAATGAACTTTTTTTATTATACTGATGACATACTTTTAGGGCTTTCAGGTGCTTCAGATATGAATAATTCTGCGGATTATGGGTTATTTTTGAAAAACTGAAAACAAAAGTTCGATTAACATAATATTTTTTTGATCTTCGTTAATCGTTTAAAGCAAAGATGGGCTGAGACTATAATGAATGAAATCCATCGCACGGGCAAAAATCTGGCACTCGGCAGGGACCGAACCTCCGCTGCCTAACCGGGGCTTGTAGAGAGTTAACAATGCACCAACCGAGCACACATTGTCCGATGCGATTTCCTGTTATGTTTAAGGCACGATGGCCGTTCTTTTAATAAATTGATTTTTTACATAATAATCGACTTTTGCGACAAAAATTGGGTGGGATTTTCTATGTAAAAATTATCCCTTAATATGAAAACAGCTAAACCGTATTCGAAGAGATGGGGCTGCCGAAAAACGGTAATAATTTATCAGCCCAAAAACTCTGCCTGGATTAGGATACTCTTTATTGTCTTAATATTAATGCTTATTTTGAGTGTTTGCTGCTTCGCTCCAATGCAACGATGAGTGCGTGGTGCACTATGCTATATCAGAAGCTCGCTCTAGCGGAATATGTCTCGTAGACGAAGTGTATCGCTGTGAGAACAAACTGGTCAAGGAGGACTCTAACGAGTGCAGCATACGATGCAGCTGGGGTGTACTGGCGGTACGTCGTCAAGGAAACTGGGTTATCATGAGAAGCGAAACAAATTTTATATATAAAAAAACATAACACTACTCGAATCTCTTAAGAGTAACAATTAGGATCAGAAAAAAACCATCAGAAGACTAATTTATAGAGCTATGACTATTACAGTACGCGTTATTCTCATTAATTATAAATGCTATCAAAGTCAAGACTTTTTTCTATTATGTACCACATTCGTTTCGTATTAGCATTCGATACAGTTTGAGCTGGCTAGTAAAGTTGGAGAAAAAGAAAAAGACAGAGAAAGAGCCAAAGTTTCAAAATATTCGAAACAGGTATATCTCGATGGAGAATTTTTTGACACCGACTACATAATGTGCACTGGGATTCGCGGTAGATCTGCAGTTATGGGAAGGCAGAACAAAAAGATCGCAGAGAAAGAAATACTCGCCATCTGCTACGAATCAAGTCAGTCCTTCTTCTTCTTCCTCGCGCTTGTTCCCGCCTCGCGGCAGGGTACGCGCTCCTCTGAGATGCGGGACAGACCTACCCTGGTAGAACCAGTGGTTGCCTGCTAGATCACTGCTAGTGTGATTAGCAGCAGTGGGGAGAGTCAGATTCGTGCATGAGCACTACCAACATTTCTTAACCCCCTTGGTTTGGGTGGATCTGTCCGGGGTGGGAGTCGAACTCGGGACTCTTCGCACAATGGTCTATCACACTACCACTATGCCACGCCCGGACTAGTCAGTCCACATGGACATATTGTGAAAAGGGCCTAAGAAAGTGCAAGAGGTTGTGTGCAATGATATAGCTTATTGGACAAGAACATGATATACATAGCTCATTGGGCAAGAACTAGTAAAGCGAAGACGCGCGTTCGGTTCTCCTTCAACCATCTATTTTTGCACAAGTTTCTGCTAAAATTGTCTATTTCTCAGTTCATTATGCGTTCAACAAATAATAATAACTTTAGAAAGATTTTTGAATACTTAATGATCGATTAACGAATAGGTAAATGAATAAAAAAATTATTTCTCGTAAAACCTTCACATTAACTATAGTTTGCTATCGGAGACTTCAATAACAAGCTGAAGTATTTGATGTACGACCGAACTGGCGGGCAAAAAAAAAAGAAGAAAAGAAATTCGATCGTAGGGCTCCCATTTACAGCTGAAACGACTGCTGCCACAATGGATCCTTGGGTCAAACCTACGAGCTCAAGTTAGTTTACATCATTATCGTGATATCGTAGTCATGTTCCATTCACGAGAAAATCGCATAATGGTTTCTCGAAGCTTCTCAAAGCAACTTCAGGATTAAATCTCTCCAGCGACCCTTCAGTGCTGCAATGCGACAACGGCTGCCAGGTGCGGCCTGCGATTGCAGAAGCCCGTTCCATGGGGCTGTGTAATTTGAACGAGTCCTATGACTGCAAGGAAGCTCTGGCAGTTACGGGATCCCTTCAGTGTGAGATGTCTTGCAGCTGGGGAACCCTCGCGGTAGGTCTATTCGTCAGAGGAAGAGCGAAATGAAAAGTCGACTGACCTGCTTCCTACTTATCATTTTCAATTCGAACATGTAAAGAAGAGCATTAAAATGAAGAATTTTTGATCGTACTCAACTAACAGTCATCTTTAGAAAACATCCTCAAGTTTCAAAAAATCTGAAGGGATAGATAGGAATCTTGCTGGGGCTATGCGGAAGTCGCCGAAAATTTCTGATGATTCCATTTGAACAGGTGTACATCGATGGGGAATTCTTCGATGCTGCAAGAATTCTCTGCTACAGCGAGAGTGAAAGGTTCGCTGTTATTGAGGGTCGGAGGAATCTCTTGCAAGAGGGAGTAGTACTTGCCATCTGCTATCAAGACACATTTCGTTAGTTTTTCCGGCCACTGGCCAAACTTTTCTCACCAGGATTTAATGTGTTTCCTTCAAAGAAAGGCTTTCAGCGAGTGAACTTAATGTTCAGGAAAAAAACAAATCATCTTTACATTCTAGCTGAGGCTGCAGAAAGCCAATTCACTTTTTCCTCTACAGCGATCACATCCCCAACCTCCCGTCCTGGTTGGTTATGAACTACGCTTCGAATGACATATGAAAAAGAGAAAAGCTTGTTTACTTCGTAAAAACCCATTATCTAAACAGTGTTTGTCGTTGTAAAGAAGATTTGTTATTTCAGTAATCTTTATGCACTGCGACAACTCTTGTACCATTCGCTCGGCATTGATTGAAGCTCGAAGTCGCGGCCTCTGCCAGGCCGAGGAAGAGTACAGATGCAGCGACAGTCTCGCAGTAGATCGAACACACGACTGCCGCGTGCATTGTACTACGGGAAGACTCGCGGTGAATCTTAATTTAACTAATAGTACAACGCGGAAAAAGAGTTGATTACCTTGACAAAGTTGGAACGGATCTACCTAGTCCAGTTTCCAATAGAGTGACAGAATAGTTATTTATTTCAATAGTTAGCAGTTTTGCAGTTCCATTCAATATTTCATAAGTTTTGAAACATTCTCCACGTATCACACATCAGACCTGAAACATTATTTTCTTCACCGCATACTTGTAATTTTTTAATGATATTCTTGAATTTTGTTGTCTTATCAGTCATTGTGGAAATAAATGAATAAATAACAATCATAAAACAGTCAATAAAACACTGCAGGTCTATCTCAATGAAGAGTTCTCTGAGACAGACTACTTGAGATGTCTCAACAGCAGCCAGAGATTCGCTATGATTGCTAATCAAAAGATTTCACTACCGCGAGGAGAAATTCTCGCCATTTGTTATCATGACGGTTTGATTGATCATTCGGTTCTAAATTCACATCGAGGATATCGATTAAATCCGAGCACACTGTAATTTCAGATAAAAACAACCCTTATGCACTATCAACTAGGCGACCTTGGTTCAAAAGTAAGTTCTTGAACTCCGTTTTATAATCGATCCTTTTACAAGTGAGTTGAGATAGTTTAAACAAGAATCTCAAGATGAATCAACGTCAACAAAGTGCGCGAACGGCTGCACGATTCGCTTCGCCATTGCCGAAGCACTTGACCGCGGTCTTTGCCGATCGGACGACGTACACGAGTGCATGAATGAGTTCACTCTTGACGAGGAATCCCAAGTTTGCAGCATCCGCTGCACCAAGGGATCGATTGCCGTTCGTTTTTTTTCCCGAGCAGTAAATCAATTTTCTTCCATCATACGTAGTGAAGCATATTCCGAGAAGCAGATCCATTTTTCAAATTCGAGTAGATCAAGTTTTTAGTGTATATTGATATATGCTGTCCAGTAATTTTCGACTAGCTCACACACATAAATGCTTCCTCAATCAGGTCTTCAAAGATGAGGTCTTCTCAGACGCTGAATACATCATCTGTCATAACGACAAGCGCTTTGCTGTCTTTGGCGACTCAGAAATAGACCTGGGAACTGGAGCCGTCCTTGCAATCTGCTATCAACAAGGTCGCATTCCTTGCAATCTGCTTTCAACAAGGTCGCATTCCTTGCAATCTGCTTTCAACAAGGTCGAATTCCTTGCAATTTGCTATCAACAAGGTCGCATTCCTTGCAATCTGCTTTCAACAAGGTCGAATTCCTTGCAATCTGCTATCAACAAGGTCGCATTCCTCCCGAAGGACAAAGTTCAGAGAAAACCACGATATACTAAAATCAATACTTTTTATCGCCAAAAGGATAACTATAAAAATATTACTGCTGAAATGTTAGACAAAGAAAATTTTAGATGATAAGAAACTTTGACAGAAGAGAAAAAACTGCGGCTTTGCATAAAACAGTGTTTAAAGACAGCTTTTAAACTACATGGTTTCGTAAGATTGTGAAATGAGAAAGCCATTAGGACGATTGAGAAAAAAATGGAGCGATCGAGTAACGAAGTATAAACAGGGTGTCCTATATTACCTGTTTCCAAGTTTTTACTAGATACCTTGTTTACCAAAAGAGCAATTAAATTCATTTTGTAACACTTATTAGATCAGTATAATAAAATACACGGGGTGAAGTTCCATTCAATTCGGCCTTGATCAATCCAGAAGTGCGAACAACTAAAGGACGTCTATTTCTCGCACGATCAGCAAGTGTTCCTAACTCCTGGTATCGTTTAACGGTCTTCCAAACACTTTGACGTGGGATATGTAGCGTATTCGCGATGCGGGTGTTGGTGTATTTAAGCTTATGAAATCGAATGATAGCTGTACGCAGTTGTTGAAAATCTGTCATTACCTGCAAAGTGAACTTGGAGCTAAAAAATTTGCCGTAAAAGAACAAAGGTGGAGTTATAAAGAATTAAAAAAGGCCGCACCTATCAGAAATAGAACGCTGGAATGAATGGGGCAAATTTGGTAACAGGTAATATGAACCATTCTGTATGTTAAAATGATGTTCAGTTCGCGATAAGCAGCTTGGAGATGTCTCGGGAATTCCTCCTATCAACACGTACACGAAAAACGCGGGTAAAGGTGAGCAACTCTTCCTAGACTGCTTTGGAACAAGTTGTTTTTTCTTCGATGTTTTTCAGATGTGCTCTTGAACTGCACAAATGGCTGCATGGTCCGGGCAGCCATTAAAGAGGCACGAGCAAGGGGTCTTTGTCTGGCTCAAGAGGTCTACACCTGCGGGAAGAAGTTGGCCATTGAAGGGGACTACGAGTGCCGCATCTACTGTAAATCAGGAACACTCGCTGTAAGAACCAACGGTAGCGTTCTCTTAAAAAACACGATTTTTTCTGAACATTTCAGGTATTTGTCGACGAAGAATTCGCTGATGCGAACTATATCTTTTGTTACGAAAGCGAAAGCTTCGCTGTAGCAGGGGGCAGTAAAATCGCTCTACCGGACACTAACATACTCGCTATTTGTTATGAAGATTGTCAGTTCACTTGTAACTTTTTATTAACAGTGTTAATTCATTCATCAGTAGTGTCGCTTTATTCGAAATAACGAGGTAAGTGATGGAAGATCTGAAACCGAACATAATCAAAATCGTTGAAGTGATCGACTCTTCGGGAAGAAATATTACCACTACTACAACCTCCACCAGCACAACGACAACGACGACAACGACGACGACAACGACGACTACCACGACAACATCAACGCCCACTACTACACTACGTCAGTTTCCTCAATTGTAGTTCTTCACAGACTTTTTGTACGCTTTAGCTGTCTTTTTCTTATTTCAGCTCCTCGTTTCTGTCTTCCTTACAAAAACAAGAAGGGTATGAAGTTCAAAAACCGCTGCGCGACTCGAGACTATAAGGCCAGCTGCGTTGAGAGTGAAAACGGACCAATCTGTAACTGCAGCGCTGATTTCTCCGGCAGGCACTGCACAAACAGTAAGTTTACTTCCGAATTAAAAACAAAGCACAAGTTTTGGATCAAATTATGCCAAGCTCCACTTTTCACGAAGCCACTTATAAATTTTCTCTAAAAGACATGTGGTTTCTGTTGCCAGTGAGCAATTCGTCATTTATATTTTCGGTAAAAACTTTGTCTATTTTGGCGATAGATCCACGTAAATCCAGCAATTTTTTAAATCAGAAAAGTTCAATATGATAAGCCGCATGTTTCAGAAATCGTGGAGCTGGACCTCCTGAATCCCTTGCTCGGTAGCGCAATCAACGAAACCGATTTCAAGTTGGTGAGTTATACTTGACTATCCAACATATTCAGCTGCTCATTTAGATGCATAGCTGTCAACGTCTCACATCTGAAGAGTTTCCAAGATATGTAAGCCTTCTCCTTCCGGAATGAATATCATTCAGAGAACCTTCACTATGAATGCAAAACGAAGCTTCTCATCTGTATGTGCATATGTTTCTTCAAGCTCAAAACAAGCTCTATAGGTTTTAATTATGATTCAGACCAAGCATCGTAAAATGCCTAAAAGTGCTCGTTTTCAGCTCGTTGGAGACTCTCATGCAGAATCATCAAAGATTGTCGTAGCGCTGCCTTCGCTACTCTCCTTCGTCGATGGGCAGAAGAAGCAAGAACTCTCCTGGGACGTCGAGGATATCTTCATCTACGCTGAATTTGAAGGAGAACAACTCAACTTGAAGTGAAACTCGAGTTTGAAAATAATCACATTCGAATATGCGACTCATTTTGCAGGAGTGATCTGTATAAATTCAACGACCCTACTCTTGGCAACTGCTTCACTTTCAACCATATCAACTCTTCGAGACACTTTGAAGCTCGACTATCTGGCAAAGAAGGAGGTCACAAACTTTCCAGCTCTATTAGCCAGCCGCTGCGTCTGCCTCCAAACTATCAAAATGCTACGAACGGAACCAATTTTCGCTTCCGAACTTTGAAACTGTTCGGTTATAAGGGAATTGAAAAAGTACACCACAAAAAATTGAACAGAAACCTAGCAACAAATAGTAAAATGTAATGCTTTTTCTGTTTTATCACTATTAAGGAATGTTCCTTAAAGGGATCAAATCTGTTGCCTTTCATCTGACAGTTCTAACAAACGAGCTACAAGACTGTCGGGCATTTTAAGGTCTTGCTTGTACCCTAAAAATTTAAAATCTTTAGCGTTGCAGGCTTGCGGGTGAGTCTGTTCCTGAACCAGTCTGAGTTTATGCCATGGGTGGACACCGCAGCAATTCTCGTATTCGTACATGCCATGAAAGCCGACGTGTACGCCGAGAGCGCGCACTACAAGGCCCGACCTGGCGGAGCAGAGCTGCTCAAAATCCATCGGGTTTCTTCTGGAGCGATATAAAGTAAAATGAATGGGAGCTTAGATGTGGAGCATACAAGGGTAATGAAACCTTTTCTGTCGATAATTCCGATTTTCTTGGCCCGTAGAAATGTGTGTTCAATCATTCGTCCCTTTTTCATTTAAGGCACGTATTTATACGACAAAAACCTTTAAAAAACTGATTAAAATATGCATGGACTATGTATATATATATATATATATAGAGTAAACCATTTTAGCGGTTTATCAACGGAGAAGGGGTTGTCGGTTGAGATAATAATGGCATTTATTAGTTCCTCTCAAATGTAAGAAGCAAGACTAATCAACACGTATGTGTACATACATTCACAGGAAACGTAAGACGCTCTTATAACTTAAGGCTACTATGTAGCTTCGTTGATAACCCAGAATGGAAGATAGTTCCGACATACATGTGTTTGAAGAATAAATAATGTATAAGTAGGTCTGTGTGCGTGCTATTATCTTTGACTAACCAAAAAGTCTTCGCAATGACTGAATGTATATTTTCTTATGAGATGTTGGAGAAAGCATTTATTAAGTGACCGTTCACTTACATATAGAGGGCAGCTGACCAATATAGGGTAAGTTGACTACAGTATTCAGGCCATTTTTTGAATTTTATATTTGTTGAAATTTAGATTTTAGTGAATTTTATATTTATTGCAATTTAGAGCTTAGGTTTAGGTTAAGGTTATGCTCACGAGGCCGTACAGCTTAGGAACGAGACCACTATGTGGTCTCGTTTGTGAGAGACCTATTATTATATGGTCATTTGCATTTGATGCTCAAATATTATTTGCGGGCGAAATAAAGAATATATAAATGATTAGTCGATAGTCTTCAACTTTTAGAGTTCACGGATAGCGATTTACGATCTATTTGTTGACAAAAGTTTTTGTAAAAACAGTTTAATTTTTGGTTTACAAATACTACTATCAAACTAATTAGGATTCAAGAACTCGTATTCTCGCATGAATGGTTGGCCCTACGGGAGATGCGTCGACAACGCTCCCGATTCATCAACTTACTTATTCAAAGGCGCATACAGTGTTGATGTCAGTCTTGACGAATCTCATGACATTCTTCGCATTCCAAAAATCCTCGGTTTCGCAGTTAATAAACATGAAGCATGATTTCACAATTTAGAGGCAATAAGGCCTTGCAATCTTCGATATAACACACCCACGACTTATTCACCAATAATTGCTTTGCAGTGTTAAGTCGGAATTTAGTAACAAATCGGTGCGATCCCACCCCGTAGTATAAGTCAGTTTAATATATAGGACTTTGAAAGAGCTGATTCCTAATACATATGTCGATTTGCCTACTTATGTCGATCTGTCTACGTTTCCAAAGTTTATTTTGATAATAATTCAGTTTGCTAAGTTCAGGGCTGCTATCGGTCGTGCTATCAAAACGCCATTTTCAATGCATGCGGTTGCATGGACAGCACATACGTGAAGAAGGACAACGCCCCTCATTGCGACTTTTCTAGATGCAATTTTTTTGTTGATTGCACCAACTGCTACTTCTAAGTGCTTATTCTGGTTGTCGATTGCACCAACTCATAAATTCCACGAGCAAAAATGGACGGTCAAAGTCTCACGAGACAATTGAACCGATTGACTCGAATCGCATATCAATTTCAACATTTAAAAAGAACTTCCAGAGTACGGCGCTTCCATGCTTCCGTTTTACTATTAGTGAAACTTATATATAATTTCTGTTCATCAAAAATTTTTGATCTCACATCGCCAACTTTACGGGAACGGTAAGTTTTTCCTCAGTTCATCACTAGAACTGCTTGTTCCTCTTTTCATGTTTTTTTTCTTTATAAACTTCTCCTTGTGATATTAAGTCATCATACATCAAAATGTGTCATGATGGGAGCTAGTAATCTATCTCTTAGAGTTAAGTGAGCTGCGTGGCATCTGTTCGGGAAGAGAAGGGTGATCCCGCTTCCTGGCCGGAATGCGATTGCCCCGAGCCCTGTTTTGACGAGCACTTCACTGTTCTCTCTTGGTCAAGAGCGCCTTTCACCAAATCAGTTCGTGTTCTCGATCTCCTAGATCACGAAAAGCGTATTTTCTACAGCATCACAGAGATGTGGGGGTTCAATTGAAAATTCCTTATAAATAATACATTTATGACGTGAACACATCGATGATGGCTTACCATTAACAGGGTTCAATAGTTTTCGGGCATCACATGAAATTGAGTCATAAGATAACAAGTTAAAATAACATTTTGAGAAACCCTTTGATACAGATTAGATTACAGTGCATGCAAGCCAATGACTCCAGACTGATTTGCAAGGATCGCGACCAAGACTCTCTTGTGATCGATATCTTCCTCCCGAGTCTTCAGATTGTTATGCATGAGGAGAATGCCAGAAACACGGTACAAGAACTTATTTATCTGAAAATTTTTCGAGTCTTTTTGCTTTGAAACATCTGAGATAAAGTATGAGATAAAGTCTCTAAATACATGAAAATTAGGGCTCTTGGAGGGAGTGAGAAAACGCAGACAAGATTCTCGTAAAACGACGGCCAGACTCCATTCCACCATGGTTCATTCCTCTGTTGATATTGTTGCTTGCCCGATGCAGTCCATCCTCTCGTAGAATGGTTCAAGAGTATCTCGTACTGTGGCTTGAACACGAGTCATTCATTCCTATTCTCTTCTATTTTTTCTCTCTTTTTCCTCCCTTCGTTTAACCTTTTTCCTTCCAATCACATGGACAAAAAATTAACAACTTGAATAGGCCTACGCGATAGATCGACGGTTCTAAGACTAGTAGGGTCACATCGGCATTCAAACACGTGAGCAGTTGTATGATCGAACTCTGCGCATTTGCGGGCAAGGTGGTGTTGGGCTGGCACCTATCCTATGGAGATAGCTGTTTAGGCGACTGTAGAAAACGCTGCGCAATCGGGATAATGTTACTTGCTCTTCCCTGCTGAATTTCTCTATGGACTTAAGAATACATAAGGGGTCTGCTTCCCGACACCCTGTGAGGTTCAATATTTCTTAGGAACTGTCGTACTGCATATCGAACTCTCCGAAAAAATATTGATAACCAAACTTTTATAAACATGAACTCTCCGAAAAAATATTGATAACCAAACTTTTATGAACAGCTCGACCGCCTGCTGGGCCTGATCGGCTCGTTGGCAAATGTGATGCTTGGTGTGCCATTCGTATTCGTCTTCGAGCTGCTCTTCGAGTTCATTCGGCTCGTCCGTATTTATATGCAAGACGAGGAGGAAGATTGGGAACGAGAGGAAGACGAGTTCGATGATTTAGAGAATGGCGAGAAAGGCATGAGACCAGCGAGGGAACACAACTCGGATCATCACACTAAAGAAAGCAAAAAGGCCGAGCCGAGAATGAGCACGTGGAGCATGGACTATCGACATCTGCTCCGCTCAATCCGGATTCGTCATGTATCCCGATCTATGTGACCCGGTAACTTTTATATTGACAGTTCAATTTTAGCTTGCATTGATTGGCAGACATCACGGGTTTCAGATCAGACATTCTGAATAAATACCTTAGCTTCTTTTCTAATTCTCTAATGTCACTCTCCTTGACTTTAAGAAGTCAGCGAATCAATGCAATTGACTCGAAATAGTTCATAAACAAATCTAAAGGAAGTTCGCAAATAAACGTCTACAAACAATGCGGTTATGTTCATAATGGGCACGTGAAGTACGCAACCTTCAATTATAATTCATTACTCCGCGCCGTCTTACAGTCAATTCGTGAATATGTATATGTAAATTTGTATTGCTCAATGTGGCGGGAAAAATTCAATATTCTGATTTCTTTGAACAATAATTGTATGATGGGACAGTTCCTGCGTGCTAAAATGACTGGTTGAAAATACTAACCGTTTTCATCTCCTGCCTCTCCGTCTCGCATATGGTTCGGCTGGCTGAGAAATGATGGATGAGCTAGCAACAAAAAAGATCGATCGTTCTTTCTTTTCTCTAAAATTCTCTTAATGGAACTTTTTTGAAAACAAACATAATGCTGACAGGAATCTTCTCGTGCTTCCATGAAAGCGTTCACTGTGCAAAGAGTCTCACAGATATCTTCGGGAGCTTTATTTTATCAACACAATTTGAGGTATACCGTAATTCAATTTTAAAGAATTTTCGCAGTCTTCTCAAACACAATTTTTCCCGGAAGCCGTGTTGATACAGGGTTTCGAAGTATGAACGAGAAAAAATACGTAAAAAGTAATGGCCGGAAGAACACGAATACAGTTATTGGAGAGTTACATGATGTACATAGATGATTTGTAGATGAATACTACATGGAGCGAAAAAAACTCAACTATAACCCCTCTATTCCATACATTAGAATAAAATTAGTTTTTAAAGTCACAGAAAACTTTGAGATCAAGGTTTACATCAACAATTTCCTGGAGCACTTTCGTCAACTTTAATACTTCTTTGATTTGAAAAAATATCAGAAATGAAACCATCGATCTTATACTTGATAGTGCTATCAAATGTGATTCAATATAATTCAAAAAATTGTCATTATCATGGAACATGAAGCTCCATCCTTTTTTCAGGCCAGTCCTCTTTGTTGCAAGCTATACTTTGAAAATTCAAAATTGATATCAAAGGATTGAAGATGGGCCCTAAAAACTACCACAACAAACTCTTCACTGCACAATTTCACACGAAGGATCAAACTGCTTCAGAAAACTGCAGAAGAAACGAGGAGAACTTTCTTCTCTGAAAAAAAAACTTCGAAAAGTATTTTCTTTTATAAAGCTCTCAGATACTACAAATACTATTTCAGCAGTTGCCTCGAGGGAGGTGTCATAAAATGAATCATGAAATGTGTAAGAAAACAATCATTTCATGCTATGATATTCACTAATATTTAGAGAGGCACCCGTGACTGGGTTTTCAAAGATATATACATGTAAGAGCACGGTCTAGCGATTCGTACTCTGTTGCGTAACTGGTAACGCGTTTGTACACTTGATCAGAGAAAGAGTGAAACTAAATTTTCCCCACGAAATAACTTCCGTCCGCATAGTATTATAAAACTAGTTTTGTTGAATGCATAGCTTCTTCCAATTTTTCCGATAGGTAAACCATTGGAATTGCAACCCAATAAGGTCTCTGGTTTAATTATTTTCTAAAAGTTGAAGAGGCTCCCTGGTCTTTCCGTTACGATATTCAATGAACTCACCATTTAACCCATTGTGTTCCAAAACGCCCCAGCTCTATATTGTCCCTTGTTGGGAATGTTAATCTCCGGTGGTATTTCGATAATTTTAAATGTCGAAATTACATACATATATACACATTTCTGATAATGTCTTACGTGTAGGTATCGATGCTGTTAGGCATGGAATACGTCATTCTTATTCTCCGCTTCCCGCTTTCTCCTTCCATTGAATCAATGTTGAAGTAGACGAAGGATGACATATGAGCGTTGCTCCAGCAAGTGCAATACTTGTACCTGTTGACAAGTGCAATACTTGTACCTGTTGACAATTGCAATACTTGTAGCTGTAGACAAGTGCAATACTTGTACCTGTTGACAAGTGCAATACTTGTACCTATTGACAAGTGCAATACTTGTACCTATTGACAAGTGCAATACTTGTACCTGTTGACAAGTGCAATACTTGTACCTGTAGACAAGTGCAATACTTGTACCTGTTGACAAGTGCAATACTTGTACCTGTTGACAAGTGCAATACTTGTACCTGTTGACAAGTGCAATACTTGTACCTGTTGACAAGTGTAATACTTGTACCTGTTGACAAATGCAATACTTGTACCTGTTGACAAGTGCAATAACTTGTACCTGTTGACAAGTGCAATACTTGTACCTGTTGACAAGTGCAATACTTGTACCTATTGACAAGTGCAATACTTGTACCTATTGACAAGTGCAATACTTGTACCTGTAGACAAGTGCAATACTTGTACCTGTAGACAAGTGCAATACTTGTACCTGTAGACAAGTACAATACTTGTACCTGTAGACAAGTACAATACTTGTACCTGTAGACAAGTACAATACTTGTACCTGTAGACAAGTACAATACTTGTACCTGTAGACAAGTACAATACTTGTACCTGTGGACAAGTACAATACTTGTACCTGTTGACAAGTGTAATACTTGTACCTGTTGACAAGTGCAATACTTGTACCTGTTGACAGGAAGCCGAGAACAACCTTGTATCGGAGGAAAATTCCAATTAATAAACGGGTTTAGATGTTAAATTAATTTTTTTTTGTCAGATTGAGGTAATTTTTGTTAGTTACTCGAGATATTTTTTTTGTGGACAAGTACAATACTTGTACCTGTTGACAAGTATTGTACTTTTTTTTTTTTTTTTTCTCCACGCGCTGATTACCCCGATGGCGTATGTGGGGCCTCTCCCGCAGGCGGATGGGAGACTTGGTGGCTTTGCCATGGCTGACCAAAGAGGGGCTTAGGCTAGTGAGCGTCGCGGGTGGGTGTGGGAACTGGGCAGCCCACATCCTATAAAATGCTCGCTCACTGTTATCTCACTGGCCTAAGGGACACGGTCAAGAGGCGTGTCCAAAAAATAACCTCTAGCCCACATAGCCCAAAATCCCGGGTTATGTGGCCCAAAGGGTCGTAAACGGACGTCAGGCTGAACTATCGACTTGGATGTTCGTGCGACAAGCCGGTCTATGAAGAAACCGTCGCATCCCCCCCAAGATGCACCATCAGAGTAACCCCAATGCTAGGGCGTCCCCTTCAAGCGACGCGCGTCGAATCCCGATCGACGTGAGAAATATGCGAGGGTCTTCGAGGAATAATAGGCCGCGTCCTCGGTTTAATCAAATAGCAGTGCCTACACGCCTCCGACTAGCTACCTTGAACGTCGGAAGTCTCTCGGGGAAGTCCATGGAAGTCTGTGACATGCTGGCAAAAAGAAGAGTACATCTGGCATGCCTCCAGGAAACTAGGTGGAAAGGAGGGAAAGCAAAGCAGCTCGACGGGAGGTATAAGCTGTGGTACTCGGGCAATACTTCATCAGCAGCCCGCAATGGCGTCGGAATTATCGCTGCCTCCTACCTTGCCACATCCGTCACGGAAGTTTGTCGAATCTCAGATCGTTTGATGTCCATCTCCTTGGAATGCAATGGCAAACTCTTCAAAATAGTCAGTGCTTACGCACCGCAGGCAGGATGCAGCGACTCCGAGAAAGACGGGTTTTGGGAAGACTTCGATGACGTCATCAGAAAATGCTCTCCGGAAGAAACTCTCATGATCGGAGGAGACTTGAACGGGCACGTAGGAAGAAGATGCGAAGCCCATAAGAGAGCTCATGGAGGCAACGGCTATGGTTTGCCGAATGCAGAAGGAGAGCGAATCTTGAGTTTTGCCGAAGAGCACGATCTTTCCATCTGCAATACCTTCTTCTGCAAACGAGAGTCTCACCTCACCACGTATTGCAGTGGTGGAAGGAAAACCCAAATCGACTTCTGGATGACGCAAAGAACCAATCTGAGACTCATCACTGATTGCAAGGTGATTCCGAGCGATAACGTCTCCTCGCAGCACCATCCAGTTATAATCGATCTCCGATTTTCCCAGAAGCAATGCAACGTAAAGCCTCTGAACGAAGTTTCTCGGATAAAATGGTGGAAGGTACGTGACAACAAGGTTCGCTTCATGCATCAGCTTCTTCTCGCCCTATCCCCGGACACTCTCCAAAAAACGTTCCCTGACTCCATTGAGGAGCACTGGAGGTTCGTTCGAGACAAGATGAAGGCGGTAGGAGAAGTCACTCTGGGCTTAACAAAACCAGGTCGCAAACGCATTGTAGACAAGGAGACATGGTGGTGGAACGAAGACGTTCAAACTGCTGTCAAGGAGAAGAAAGTGGCTCTCAAGCAATGGAAACGATCCGGAACCGAAGCTGACCGAGCTCTGTACCTATGTATGAAGAGAGAAGCTAAGAGAGCCGTAGCGAAGGCACGCTCCTCAGCCATCCAAGAAATCTACAGTAAGCTCGACACGCCTCAAGGAGAGAAGGAAATTTTCCGGATTTGCAAAGCACGAGCCACAGCAGCAAAAGACCTTTCTCACGTGCGGACAATCAAGAACCGGGACGGCATACTACTCCGATCCAATGTCGAAATTTGTCAGCGATGGAGAGAACACTTCGAGGAAATCTCGAACATCGAGTTCGACCACCCTCCCGTCCCGCTGTCCCTACCAGTAGAAGGACCAGTTCCCACCATCTCAGAGATTGAAGTAAGAGAAGCCCTTCAGAAAATGAAGCACGGAAAGGCATGTGGGCCAGATGATCTTGCCGCCTCTGCATGGAGACTCGCAGGTGATTGTGGACTTTTCCATCTTACGACCCTCTTTCAAAAAGCCACTGCTCGCCTGGAGTATCCCGAAGACTGGAGTAGATCATCTACAATACCCATCTACAAAGGAAAAGGAGATGTCACAATATGCTCCAACTACCGGCCGATAAGAATCATTCCTCATACCACAATGATCTTGGAAAAGATCATCGAAGCACGGCTCCGCAAAATTGTAAGCACAACCGTCAATCAGTGTGGCTTCGTCAAAGGAAGTGGAACAACAGATGCTATTTTCGCCATTCGTCTTTATCTAGAGAAACACAGGGAAAAGGCGAAGTCAGTCCATTGCGCTTTCCTTGACTTGGAGAAAGCTTTCGACCGTGTGCCTCATGAGCTGATATGGTTCTCTCTTCGAGACCACCTAGTCCCAGAAGAGTACATAAGATGGATTCAAATGATGTATACTGACTCTAGAAGTACCGTGAGAAGTCCAGCGGGTACTTCGGAGTCATTCAAGGTTGCTGTAGGAGTTCATCAAGGTTCCGCCCTTTCCCCCCTGCTCTTTATACTGATAATGGACACGATCACCAGAGATCTACAAACAAGCCCTCCGAAAACTCTACTGTATGCTGACGACGTTGTGTTATGTTCCAACACAACAGAGGACTTGGAGAAACAGCTAGGAGAGTGGAACGAACGCTTCAGTGACTATGGTCTACGACTAAACCTCCAAAAGACTGAGTACTTGGAAATGGGAAAAAGTACTTCGAATACCTCGAATACCATCAAAGTCAAGAACACCGAACTCCGGAAAGTGGATGGCTTCAAGTACCTCGGATTCTACATCACCGCAGACCTAGACCCCAAGGCTACAGTTGCTGCGAGAGTCAATGCTGCCTGGCTCAAATGGAGAGAATCAACCGGTGTACTATGCGACAAGCGAATGCCTGACAGACTGAAAAGTAAAATTTACCGATCAGTTGTCAGACCAGTAGCGTTGTACGGCCTCGAATGTTCTCCATGCACAGCAAAGACTATACAGATGCTGCATGTTATGGAGATGAAAATGCTGAGATGGAGCCTCGGACTCACTCGTCTAGACATGGTGCGAAATGAAACCATCCGAGATCGTCTGGGCATCGCCCCTATATCTGAAAAGCTTCGAGAGTCAAGGCTGAGATGGTACGGGCACGTGATAAGATCAAATCCCCATTCCGTTTCTCAATCGTCCTGGAACCTCGAAGTAGAGGGCAAAAGACCCAGAGGCAGACCCAAAACTAGGTGGCGAGACTGCATCGAAGTAGACATGAACACGACCGGGCTGAAGACTGAAGACGCAGCTGATCGGGTGAAATGGCGTGGTGCAGTCTACAAAGCGGACCCTGCCCGGCGGCGGGATAAACGCTAGGAAGAAGAAGAAGAAGAACTCGAGATATTTTTTCTATCTCTTTCACATTCTTTTGATTTTCATTTACCACTCTTTTTCTTATTCTCTTTTTTCCCATCTTTCGCCCCTTTTTTCACTCTCTATCCTTGTCTTTCTCTGTCCCTCCCTATAAACTATCTTCAAAAAAAGAAAGAAATTGTTCCCATTAGGTTGAACTGATAAAATTAATTTATTCATGTAATCATCTACCTGGCTCAGTTTATGAGTATACACTTGTTAACATGCTAAACCTCGTTTTATCCGGCAACTTAACGCAGCACATGTAATCGATAGTATAACGAATCCGTTCCGTCAGCTTCCAGTTCTGAACAAATTTTCAATTCAATTTAAACGCTTTATCAAGATCAACAAGCCACATCGGGAAATCCTCGAATAAGGGATCTGAGCGTTGAGCGGAGGTTGAGCGAGGCAAGCAGTAGTGATCGAAGTGCTACTCTTCCTCTTCTGTCGCTCAGTTCACAATATTCGCAAAAAGAACTGTTCATAGAAATTTTCATCAATATTTCAAACAAAATCACAATGACTCTCAGTGTTTCAGAGAGAGAGAGAGAGAAAAAGAAATAGAGAGATTAAGAAAGATAAATTTGGGTGTAGTAAGTTGCGAAAAAAAATTCTACATATGTGTCCCGACAGCTATCTGTGTGGAATTCACTGCCTTTTGAAAACGTTTTGGAGAGTGCAATTTTCAAAAAGCTCTTGATTGAGTTACCTATTATAGCAGTACTGCCTAATCAGATTGTTCATGATTAAATGGATTAATTGATTGTTTCTTTTGATAATCTCTCCTCTTCCTGTTGTCCCTAGAATCTGTTGTCCCTAGAATCTTTCTCCCTGACACCGCCTCTCCTAAACAATCCTAAATAGTCCAGGCCTCTTTAGTACTTCTTAGCTCTTCTATATAATTTCATGTGGGTGGAACAAAGAATGAATAAAAAGAGTAAGAACTGACAAGGCTGATGAAAGCGACAATGATACGCTTGCCATTGATCACCTCCGAGTTTGTTCTCTTCTCCTCACAAACTTTCCCCAACCCTGTAAACAAAACAACTTGCGAATACTCATGCAGTTATTTTGCGTCGTGCGGATACAAAACCCAGCGTCGTGCGGATACCAATTCCAGTACCTTCGCTTTCCCGGCAAAGGAATTTTCACAGAGCTATCTATGCAGTAAATTCTCTTTTCGGAGAACATATAACTCGGAATTCCATACAATTCAATGTGTATTACTTCGAGTTCATTCAAAATTAGAGTTTTATTTTTTTTTTTCGGCCGGTTTCGGCTATAAACGGATACATATAATTTATCCATTATCTCAAAAACTCATTCTGTAATAAGAAAAAAAAATTAAATTTCAATTTTAATGAAAATAATTTCATAAAAATCACAGATTTTTTTGCAAAAAAACTTACGAGAGCGAGAATCGTTTGATGCCTGGTTCTTAGATGGATTGCCGACCGGCTTGAACCCTTGAGGATATTTCTTCTCTATCGATTTTAGTTCTTCAGAATGATTCTGCGAGAGAACAAAATTAATACTGCTACCCTTTCCCACAACTCATTCAATTTACAATGCTACATTAAAACACAACTATAACTGTTCTCAAACTAGAGCTGAACTGAAACTTAATAAAACAAATTTGATAAGAGCCAGGGTATTTTTCTAATCAAAACTGCTGGCTAAATCTATGCTCAAGTCTATGCGCTCTCAAAAATCTATGCTCAAGTCTATGCGCTCTCAAAAATCTATGCTCAAGTCTATGCGCTCTCAAAAAACCTAAGAATTCTCTTTTCGCGTGAAAATCTTTTTTTTATCTCAAAAACTCTATAACTTTCCAATTGTATCCTTCTCTTATACTATTTAGTTTCTTTGATGCACACGCTTTCTTGTGAGCCAGAGCTCCTCCGATTGAAATAACTTCGGAATTCTGATGCAAAATGACTTCAATTTCCTGAGCAATCAAACTACCCCCTTTGTCATATATCAACAAAAAGTGACCTTTTTTGTACCCCCCTCATCCTCCCGTGTTTTTTCTCGCACTCTTTGTTCGCTTGCGTTCTGTTAATCGTCTCGCCCTCTACTCATTCACTGTTTCTTTCTGCTCTCCATCCTCGCAATCACCTTCTCATTATTGACTTGTTCCAACTCTTATTGGCTGTTGAATTTGATAAAACTCACATAATTAGAAGTCTGTTCTACTATAGGTTTCGGATGAAATTCCTCGAGGAAATGAACGAACGCAGCTCCGGATTCTTCTTTCTTAACGTCTTCCTTGATAGAAAGACCCCGAGAAAATCTCCAAAAGAAAACAAACATAACGAATCGTTCAATATAAGAATTAAATTTGTCATAGATAGATAGCAGTGGCTGCTTTTCTAGGTCCATGCTAAATATTATGTATCGCAGCATTAAAAAGAGTAAGACTTGTGGCGAGCATTAACGAAACTCCTCAAATTGCTCGATGTTGAAAGATATGACAGCGATGTAATCGTACTTGAGACCCATCGCACAAAAAGCGCCCATTTTCTGACCCCTTTTGTACTTCCTGATCAGTTTTGGCCATAGTTCACCAAAGGTCTAGTTCAACTGTTGTAAATTTGTAAAGAAAGACCGCTCATCGAGCGAGGGAGTCTGGAATGATGAGAAGCGACCAGGGCGTTTATTACTACCCGCACTATTTTTTCGATAGATTTTAAAATTTCCGAAAGTTAGGAAATGTTTTTGGGAATGACTCATGAATTCCCCCGGTAAGAATCTGAAAAAAGGATTCCGAGTGCATAGATTTGAAGGTTTTCGGATTTTTGAAGAGCGCATAGATTTTTTTCATCCGCAGTGCGAGTGAGAGAAACACCCTGGAAGCGACTTCAAAGTGAAGAGCGGAAAAGGGAGAGCTAGTCATTATTCTAGACTGCAATGCTCAAAAGACGGCAGTTTTTCAAATTCTCAACAGCGCTGGTGATAGTTTTGGCGGTTCTTCCATTCCTGTTTATGTGAACACTTACTCGAAACACACTGGCAACAGTGGCCATTCGTGACTCTACAGCTTTAAGAGCCTGTCACGGATGGAGCCGGATTATCCAGTCCAGAATCGAGCGCGACCTCAGGTGGCGGATAGAGGGACGCCTCCTACGAAGAATTCGTGCTGGAGGTAGCGGGAGAAATCCCGCGCGGACCAAAACTGGGTAGTATAGCTCGTCAAAGGAGGGCGATGCCGGACCGGCCTGGGCATGCCACCGGACAAAACATCAGCCGATACTCCGCTATACTTTTCAATGGCGAGTCGAGGCGCCAGTAAAATAACCTCTTACCCTTCTCCGGTTAACGAATGGTCT
>OZ057407.1:15945447-15970026 GCA_964056735.1 Allodiplogaster pararmata
ATTCTAGACTTCATCGTTCAAAGAACGGTCGTTTTCCGAAATTCTAAACATTGGCCAAATGCACGTACCATTTTTGGTGAAAAATGATAAAGAAAATAGTGTTAAGTGTTATAGGATAAGGCTGTATAAGAATCATATACCCCTGATCGCCTGTGCAACCAGGGGTTAAATAGTGACCGGATCGGTCCCGTCGGCGGATACATGTACACACACTATTGTCAGGGGTTAAATAGTGACCGGATCGGTCCCGTCGGCGGATACATGTACACACACTATTGTCAGGGGTTAAATAGTGACCGGATCGGTCCCGTCGGCGGATACATGTACACACACTATTGTCAGGGGTTAAATAGTGACCGGATCGGTCCCGTCGGCGGATACATGTACACACACTATTGTCAGGGGTTAAATAGTGACCGGATCGGTCCCGTCGGCGGATACATGTACACACACTATTGACAGGGGTTAAATAGTGACCGGATCGGTCCCGTCAGCGGATACATGTACACTCACTATTGACAGGGGTTAAATAGTGACCGGATCGGTCCCGTCGGCGGATACATGTGCACACACTATTGACAGGGGTTAAATAGTGACCGGATCGGTCCCGTCGGCGGATACATGTACACTCACTATTGACAGGGGTTAAATAGTGACCGGATCGGCCCCGTCGGCGGATACATGTACACACACTATTGACAGGGGTTAAATAGTGACCGGATCGGTCCCGTCGGCGGATACATGTACACACACTATTGACAGGGGTTAAATAGTGACCGGATCGGTCCCGTCGGCGGATACATGTACACACACTATTGACAGGGGTTAAATAGTGACCGGATCGGTCCCGTCGGCGGATACATGTACACACACTATTGACAGGGGTTAAATAGTGACCGGATCGGTCCCGTCGGCGGATACATGTACACACACTATTGACAAAAAACTTCCTCTCTTTTCTTACCCTTTTCCTTCATCTCCTCTTCTTTTTTCCTCCAAACTTTGAGCAGCAGATACATGTAAACCCAAATTGGGTGGCTCCATTTAACCCCTGTATGCAACCAGCAAAATAGCGCGTAGAATGAGCATGAGAGAATGGGTTTAGAGAAAGACCGAGTTCATGCAGAAAAGTTCACAGAATGTTTTACGAACATAGAATTTGAGTTAGCAAATTTTTCGAAGATCGCGTTGATTAGCGCATAGATTTTTCTCATTGGATCAGCAGCGAAACTCAGAATAATTGGAAACATAATTTCAAAACCAACGAAGACAAAGAATGAGTCAAAACAGAAAAGCATATTCAAATTATATAGGTGTGCGTCATCAGAATCAAAAATTTACGAAAACAAAAATGAAATCTTAAAATGTATTTAAATCAAAAGAGAACCTTGCCGAACAACTTGGCAATCTCCGCCAGATAAAGCTTTGCTTGCTCTCCCGACTTCATTTTTTGCAACTGCCGTATGAGATTCTGCAAAAATAGTAGAATTTTTATGAACTTTCATAGACATTTCTCCGCTGTTGTTTCATACCTGGGCATAGGCATATTTGTATGTTGAATATGAAACTTTTTGTACGATTTTAGGGTTGGAAAATTTTCATAACTCGTCGAGATCTATAAGACAGCTTTCAGAAAATAACAAAAGTTCCAACTCACTTCACAATACAACTCTGTTTGGAGTACGGTGTCGAACACAAGCTGGAGTCAAAATTGGCCCTGTAACAATCTTTACTGTCTTGACTCAGGAAAAAACATTATCCGCAGATTTATTTGTAGATTATAACACTTAAAACTGTAGATCAGTGATGGATAAATCATGGAAACTCTTTGTAGATCGAATGATACTCAGAAGAAACCTCCGAGCCTGCACTTGAGCAAAATAGGCTTAGGTGAAGAGTCACAAACAACAGTACCTCAGAGTGAGAGTTGCCTTCCGAGAAGGGAAGGGGTCCTGACTGAAAAGAGGTCTCGACCTCGAGTCTCGATCCGTAAGAAGTTTTGGTATCGATTCATGATGATTCAACCGGGGCCTTCGCGTCTATAAAGCCTGCATTCCAGCACAAAAAACTTTCCTTTAGACATTTTTTTAATGCTCAAGTACAGAAGTGAATGTGAACGTTCCACCACTTATAGAACATGTGATGCGAGCGGGGGCCTGGAATAATGCGAGCGGAGGCCTGGAATAATAAGAAACTAATGAGAAGTGAAAGGCAGAGAAGAGAGAGAGAGAGATCGGACAATATAAGAAGTCAAGACTGTCGATAATTTACTCATCGCTTCTCATTATTCTCGACCCCAGCTCGAGTAAACGGTGGTTGTTTTTAATAATTTTTTGACAGATTCATGTGACTTATACTCTCCCTAGTACGCTTATGTGACCATGGGTTAAATGGTCAAGTCTGTTTGCGGGTCTCTGTTTTGAACCTCTGCGGGACTCTTTCTATAATAACAGGGCAGAATCTGAAGTGACACCAAATTTTTCTCTTGTTGTTAACGACCTTTTATTTCAACTAGCGAGCCTTTGTGTACATTAATTTTTGATTTTAGCGGGCCTCTGTGCCATTTTAAGACGCATAATTCCACATCTGAATGTGACCGAGTTCCTTCTAATGCTAAAAAAGGAACGAATGCTCGTAAAATAGCTAAAAGAGAATCAGAAAGTAACGCGAATCACTCGCATTCAATCCATCTTATCAAGCAAACATTTCAGCTTCTCTTTATTTCCCGTATTGGCTGCTTTTCAATTTTCTCCTCGCTTTGTCTATTCGCCCCAATCGTAATTGTCTATTCGCCCCAATCGTAATTGTCTATTCGCCCCAATCGTAATTGTCTATTCGCCCCAATCGTAATTGTCTATTCGCCCCAATCGTAATTGTCTATTCGCCCCAATCGTAATTGTCTATTCGCCCCAATCGTAATTGTCTATTCGCCCCAATCGTAATTTTCTATTCGCCCCAATCGTAATTGTCTATTCGCCCCAATCGTAATAGCGTTTATTTATTGACAAAAATGGCTCACAGATGACAAGGTAACAGTTTTGCTGTGCGTTATTTGGTTTTGCTCACTAATGAGGGAAACAAAATAACGCACAGCAAAACCCTTTGAAAGAGGTCTGTTATGGTTTCTTCGAGTCTCAGATTGACTTCTCATCCACAGTCACACACATAGTAGCTCACTTTTTTGGCGAGATATGGGAGAGGCTAAAGATGGGGGCGGTGCCAGTAATGAATAAAGGCACAAACGTGAAAGAAACATTGATAGATGAGTAGATAGAAAGATTGATTGATTGATAGATGAACGGATGATAAGATGGATAACCTGGATGAGTTGACGTGTACTGGCCTCCCTCACCGCCCGCCTCTCGCGGCCAAAGACATCACAGGAAGTGACGGCAACTTCAATTTTAGCGTAGTCTTTGTTATCGGTATAATTTTTCATTTTGACATTAAAAAGAAGAAAGCTGCAGCGAACAAGGGCTCGCACAGTACAGCTTCCAAAACTGGTTTTTAGCCTGTAGCTTCAAGTCGACCACCCTTTGGGTATCGATCACAAATGATACTGATTCTGGTTCCTTTTCTTCTTTCCTATTAGCCCCTTTCTCGTAGTGAGTACCTATTAGCCCCTTTCTCGTAGTGAGTACCTATTAGCCCCTTTCTCGTAGTGAGTACCTATTAGCCCCTTTCTCGTAGTGAGTACCTATTAGCCCCTTTCTCGTAGTGAGTACCTATTAGCCCCTTTCTCGTAGTGAGTACCTATTAGCCCCTTTCTCGTAGTGAGTACCTATTAGCCCCTTTCTCGTAGTGAGTACCTATTAGCCCCTTTCTCGTAGTGAGTACCTATTAGCCTCTTTCTCGTAGTGAGTACCTATTAGCCCCTTTCTCGTAGTGAGTACCTATTAGCCCCTTTCTCGTAGTGAGTACCTATTAGCCCCTTTCTCGTAGTGAGTACCTATTAGCCCCTTTCTCGTAGTGAGTACCTATTAGCCCCTTTCTCGTAGTGAGTACCTATTAGCCCCTTTCTCGTAGTGAGTACCTATTAGCCCCTTTCTCGTAGTGAGTACCTATTAGCCCCTTTCTCGTAGTGAGTACCTATTAGCCCCTTTCTCGTAGTGAGTACCTATTAGCCCCTTTCTCGTAGTGAGTACCTATTAGCCCCTTTCTCGTAGTGAGTACCTATTAGCCCCTTTCTCGTAGTGAGTACCTATTAGCCCCTTTCTCGTAGTGAGTACCTATTAGCCCCTTTCTCGTAGTGAGTACCTATTAGCCTCTTTCTCGTAGTGAGTACCTATTAGCCCCTTTCTCGTAGTGAGTACCTATTAGCCCCTTTCTCGTAGTGAGTACCTATTAGCCCCTTTCTCGTAGTGAGTACCTATTAGCCCCTTTCTCGTAGTGAGTACCTATTAGCCCCTTTCTCGTAGTGAGTACCTATTAGCCCCTTTCTCGTAGTGAGTACCTATTAGCCCCTTTCTCGTAGTGAGTACCTATTAGCCCCTTTCTCGTAGTGAGTACCTATTAGCCCCTTTCTCGTAGTGAGTACCTATTAGCCCCTTTCTCGTAGTGAGTACCTATTAGCCCCTTTCTCGTAGTGAGTACCTATTAGCCCCTTTCTCGTAGTGAGTACCTATTAGCCCCTTTCTCGTAGTGAGTACCTATTAGCCCCTTTCTCGTAGTGAGTACCTATTAGCCCCTTTCTCGTAGTGAGTACCTATTAGCCCCTTTCTCGTAGTGAGTACCTATTAGCCTCTTTCTCGTAGTGAGTACCTATTAGCCCCTTTCTCGTAGTGAGTACCTATTAGCCCCTTTCTCGTAGTGAGTACCTATTAGCCCCTTTCTCGTAGTGAGTACCTATTAGCCCCTTTCTCGTAGTGAGTACCTATTAGCCCCTTTCTCGTAGTGAGTACCTATTAGCCCCTTTCTCGTAGTGAGTACCTATTAGCCCCTTTATCGTAGTGAGTACCTATTAGCCCCTTTCTCGTAGTGAGTACCTATTAGCCCCTTTCTCGTAGTGAGTACCTATTAGCCCCTTTCTCGTAGTGAGTACCTATTAGCCCCTTTCTCGTAGTGAGTACCTATTAGCCCCTTTCTCGTAGTGAGTACCTATTAGCCCCTTTCTCGTAGTGAGTACCTATTAGCCCCTTTCTCGTAGTGAGTACCTATTAGCCCCTTTCTCGTAGTGAGTACCTATTAGCCCCTTTCTCGTAGTGAGTACCTATTAGCCTCTTTCTCGTAGTGAGTACCTATTAGCCCCTTTCTCGTAGTGAGTACCTATTAGCCCCTTTCTCGTAGTGAGTACCTATTAGCCCCTTTCTCGTAGTGAGTACCTATTAGCCCCTTTCTCGTAGTGAGTACCTATTAGCCCCTTTCTCGTAGTGAGTACCTATTAGCCCCTTTCTCGTAGTGAGTACCTATTAGCCCCTTTCTCGTAGTGAGTACCTATTAGCCCCTTTCTCGTAGTGAGTACCTATTAGCCCCTTTCTCGTAGTGAGTACCTATTAGCCCCTTTCTCGTAGTGAGTACCTATTAGCCCCTTTCTCGTAGTGAGTACCTATTAGCCCCTTTCTCGTAGTGAGTACCTATTAGCCCCTTTCTCGTAGTGAGTACCTATTAGCCCCTTTCTCGTAGTGAGTACCTATTAGCCCCTTTCTCGTAGTGAGTACCTATTAGCCCCTTTCTCGTAGTGAGTACCTATTAGCCCCTTTCTCGTAGTGAGTACCTATTAGCCCCTTTCTCGTAGTGAGTACCTATTAGCCCCTTTCTCGTAGTGAGTACCTATTAGCCCCTTTCTCGTAGTGAGTACCTATTAGCCCCTTTCTCGTAGTGAGTACCTATTAGCCCCTTTCTCGTAGTGAGTACCTATTAGCCCCTTTCTCGTAGTGAGTACCTATTAGCCCCTTTCTCGTAGTGAGTACCTATTAGCCCCTTTCTCGTAGTGAGTACCTATTAGCCCCTTTCTCGTAGTGAGTACCTATTAGCCCCTTTCTCGTAGTGAGTACCTATTAGCCCCTTTCTCGTAGTGAGTACCTATTAGCCCCTTTCTCGTAGTGAGTACCTATTAGCCCCTTTCTCGTAGTGAGTACCTATTAGCCCCTTTCTCGTAGTGAGTACTTCTGACAAGCTTTAGATTCAATTTCTTCTGAGCACCACTGAAAATGCGAACAGATAATTTGAAATATAAAAATCAGATTTTGAAACACCTACCTTGCGTTTGATTATCATCCTCTTCTTCATGCGACGGTGATCTTCGGGATTGCGAAACACTTCAACTGGTTTCTTTATCACTCGGTGATGCAGTTTCATAACTTTATTCGTTTTCAAAAAAAAATTTAAAAAGGATATAATTTTTCAAACAGATGCGTGTCAGCTGAATCGTCTCGTTCACAGTTTTCGCATCCATGCCATTTCATGAAGTGATAGAAACTGAAGCTCGACGGAATCGAACTCGCGACTTCTCAATTACCAGGGTCGACTCTTGGCCATGAGCCAATGAAAAACAAAATCCTGTTTAATTCCAATTGTTGTTGTTGTTGCCGGCAAGCATCCCGCATCGGAGACTTGGTTGTGAACACTCTCTTTAATGAGAGAAGTTCTCGTGTTCTTCGGACAAGATGCGTCCGGAGAAGGGTTTTGATGTCCTTTGCAGTCCTGAGACTGTCATGCTGCACCTTGTGAAGGCGGACATCGTTGTAGCAACCTGTTCATGCTATAGGCCTTGTGGTCAAGCCGGCCTAGCATCGTTTTGGGTGGGAGTAGAGACGTCTCGCCTGTCGTTGACGTTGTTGTTGTTGTTGTCTTGCCCAACGGGTAGATCTTCCTTCGCGAGACACTGGAGGAAGTCGTTGAAGCTCTCGACCCTCCAGCGTTATAAGCCCACACTCTCTTACCTCTCTCTCTTATTTTTTTTATTTTTTATTTTTTTTACTCTTCTTTTTTTTCTTTTCTTTTCTTCTTTTCTCTCTTTCACTTTTTTTTTTGGAGAGATTTAATTGAACAAGAAATCAACAACCGAGTGCGGCCTATTCCAAAGGTCGATAGGGCTAAGTGAAGTGGGGTTACAGCGACACGAAAAAATATGTCTCGAAGTATGCGGCTCTATCCTACACAGTGGGCAGAGGGGAGATTCATTGGCCCCTATTCGGTGGAGATAACTGTTAAGGAAACTAGAGTGGCCGCTTCGCAATTGAGACAGAGTTATCTGATTTTCTCTGGATAGTTGGGACGTGGACTTATGTATTCTAGGAGGTTTAGTTCCCAGAACTGGGTTGGGTCGACTATTTCTAAGAAAATCTCTGACTGTCTCCGTGTGTATTTTTCTGAGGGCCACTTTATAGTCCGTATCACCTAATACTATGTCTATGTCTTTGGCGTGCTTTCTGACTGCCCTGGGAGGTTTTGCTTCAGTGCAGATGCGGGTCGAGCGGTAAGGTCGAGCGCAACCATCACTGTGCGATGTGGAGGGAGCCGTTGGTTGATACCATTGGTTATGTGGCCCGTTATCTCCATCAAGGCTGTCGTGGTCGAGCGTCCTTTTCTGAAGCCATGTTGCCAGTTTTCCAACTCAACTTCTTCTGTGATGTGGGGGAGGATGATTCTCTGTTGTAGATTGCCCGTCGTAGGTCTCCGGCTGGGTAGACGAGGTCTTCTTTGACATGGCTCAGAAAACAATAACCTTACTTACATCATTTATCTAATCACATTATTTCTCTTTCTCTCTCGGGGTTTATTTTTATTTTTTTTTATTTTTATTTTTTTATTTTTTTTAAATTTTTTTTATATTTTATTTTATTTTTTTTTTTTTTTTTATTTATTTATTTTTTTTTATTATTTATTTTTTTTTATTTTTTTCCCCCTTTTTTTTTTTTTAAGAGAGAAAGGAATCACTGGTATAAGAACTTAACAACAGACGTCGGGCTATTCCACAAATCTATACTTCTTAAAAGTGTGTGGTCACAGCGACACGAGAATAAATGACTAGTTGTATGTGGCTCTTCTAAACATTTTGGGCAAAGAGGTGATAGGGCAGCTCCTATTCTGTGTAGGTAGCTGTTAAGGGAACTTGCATAGCCACTACGTAGTTGCGATAATGTTATTTGTTGTTCCCTGGGAAGTTGATTCGTTGATTTATGGATTCTGGGAGGTTTCTTACCTAGAACTGGGTTAGGGGAGCAAGATCTAATGAAATTTCTAACAGTTTCAGTATGTATTCTTTTAAGTGCGGCTTTCTGATCACTGTCTACTAGCATAATTTCTAAGTCCTTGGCATGTTTACGAATAGTTCTAGGTGGTTTGGGTTCCATGCATCGACGATGGGAGGGGTGGTTTGGGAGGAGTCTTGCTCTTGCAACGAATTGCTTGGTAAGCATCGTGTTGTGCTCCTTTATGGGTAACATTTCGCTTTCTAGAGCTAAGTGCTCTGTGCCGGCCATTGCTAGGTTTCCTGTTGCTATCCGAATTGCTCTATTTTGGTTTGCCTGTAGTTTTTTCCAGTTCGTCTCGGCCAATTGAGGGGAGTAAATTGGTGCGGCGTAGTTGAGAACGGATCTGGTCATTGTTTTGTAGGTTGCAAGAAGGGTGTTTTTCTGTTGGCCCCATGTTCTTCCTCCGAGGGCACGTAGTATATTCAGTCTTTTGGCCGTTCTCTGTTTAAGGTATTCTGCATGTTGTCGGAAGGTGCCGAGTTGGTCTAAGACGATTCTCTAGACGAGTTGGTCTAGGATGATTCTCTCGAGGAGTTTGACCACAGGGGACAGAATTGAGATCGGTCTGTAGCCTTTAACCGACGTGAGGTCCTTCCCTGGTTTCGGAATCGTGATAACTCTGGCCGTCTTCCAGGCCGAAGGTATGATGCCGGTGCTGAGTGAGCAATTAAAGAGTATTGCAAAGCATCTTGCACACTGTTCGCCAGCCTTTTTAACCATAAGAGGACAGATTTCGTCGAGATCCATGGCCTTGGAGCTTCTCATTTTCTTCATTGCTGTCTTCATTTCGTCAACTGTGACGACTGGGACGTCGGAACGCTCAAGGTTCGAGGTCCAGCGGTGCGTTCTCCTGTTAGATCGATCAGGGGTCTTGACGGCTTGTTTGGCGAAAAGGTTGGTAGCTTCCAGGCTGGATAGAGGTGAACCCTTATGGACAATAGCGGCGTGGGAGGGTTTGTGTGCTCGACCATCAAGTGATTTGATTGTGTTCCACAAACGATTTGTGGGTTCGTTGGGTCTGAGGTTGTTTACGAAATCTTCCCATGCAATGCGCTTATCGTCATTGATCTTATAGGAAATCCTTGTCATCAGTTCAGGGAGACATGGGTCTGCCGGGTTTGCTCTACGCATCTGATCTCTTTTTCGGATGAGTGCTTTGGCTTCTTCGCTCAGGCGGGGTATGAAGTCTGGGCATCTTCCTTGTGGTATATGTTTTCTTGCCGCCTCTCTGAGAGTTTCAACCAGGAAGGAATGCATGTTGTGAGGGCTTCCTTCGTACGGAAATTCGCTGAGTCTCTTGTTCACTTCTATTTCGTATTCGTGCCATTTTGCTTTTCTGAAGTTCATGTAGCATCTTCGTTTCCCAATCGTTGGGATTCTCAGTTCTATCTCGAGTAGGACTGGTAGGTGGTCAGAATTCAGCTTTCCGAGAGTTCTCCAGGAACAGTTGGTCGCAATGTCGTTTGTGACTGACGTAATGTCCGGAGAGGCTTCCTTACGTGTGTGTTGCTGAGGAGAGTTCAAGACTATGTAATTGCTCTGCTCGATAGCTTCACAGAGTGCAGTTCCTCTGGCATCTTCGGTACCAGTACTCCAGAGCTCATTGTGGGCGTTCACGTCACCAGCCACAACGCATGTCTTTGTATGTTTGAGGAAGTGGGCAAAGTCTGTGTTATAACCCGGTGGACATGAGGAGCGTGGAGGGATATAGAGATTAGTTATTCTCAGATTACCGAGTGTAGAGGGGATCTCGATAGTCATTGTCTCTATTGTCTTATCACCGTGAGTTGAGTCTGCTAGCACATATTGGATGTCCTCTCTTATGATCATTGCGAGGCCACCTCCTGATCTGGTTCGGTCCTGTCTTATTAGTGAGTACCCTTTAATCGATGGCGATACGGCTGTGGCATCTAGTTTGGTCTCCTGGATTAAAGCTATGTGGATATTTTCCTCGTGGAGTAAGTCCTCAAGCTCTACGATTCGGCCCCGAATTCCATTAGCATTCCAATGGATGATTTTGAGGGTATCTATCTTAGTTTGTGAGCTTCTTGGGGGAGGTCTGACACAGCTATGACATCTCCAGGATGGGTTCCAGGCATTGAAGGAGGAGAGACCAGAACATTTAAGATGTGTCCATTTCTGACACTTCTGACAGCGAACGCTATTGCTGGAAGCACTTTTGTGACATACGGTACACGGCCATCGCAAAGGACCCGGGTTGTTTTCTATTCCAGCAATTAAGAGAAGGGCGAGGATCAGAACTGCTGGAAGGCCCTGATTCTTAATAGAAAAAACGAGAGGATTGGACAGCTGGGGGGAGAGCTGTTCGATGTGTCCCTTGCGGGAGAAAAACCACTTTGGGATAGGTATAGTTTGGAGTCCTTTGCGTCCAGAACGTCCGGGACGTCTGTCGACACTCGCATCATCGTGTAGGCGACTCCTGTCGTTGACCGGAGATAGGCAAGGGGCTTTTTGACTGGCGCCTCGACTCGCCATTGAAAAGTATAGCGGAGTATCGGCTGATGTTTTGTCCGGTGGCATGCCCAGGCCGGTCCGGCATCGCCCTCCTTTGACGAGCTATACTCCCAGTCTTGGTCCGCGGTGGGATTTCTCCCGCTACCTCCCAGCACGAATTATTCGTATGGAGGCATCCCTCTATCCGCCACCTGAGGTCGCGCTCGATTCTGGACTGGATGACCCGGCTCCATCCGTGACAGGCTCTTAAGGCTGTAGAGTCACGAATGGCCACTGTTGCCAGTGTGTTTCGAGTTTAATTTTTTTAATTCCAATTCCAAAAAAAAGTTTAATTCCAATTCAATATTTGCCAGTCATAAATAAATCTAACTTTTGTGGTTGTCTCGCGATGCGCTGCCCCTTGGGATAATTCCTGATAAGTGCCTCCGTCTGTCTTCGCTTGTTTTCCAGGTTTTGAATGAATACCTTAAAAAACACAACTTTCTTCTCTTCCGATTTTTAGTTGCTTCAAAAAACTGCTGGAAGAACTCGGTTACTATTTGAAATATTGTTTTCTCCGTCTTCGTAGATCTAAACTTTCTAAGTTTCAAATGTTTTAAGCATCGATTCTTATTCTTCCGAATACTAAAATAATATCTTGCCTAAATTTTACGAGATCTCGTTCAACTAAAGTCCAAACTTCCAGAACTTTCGAAAAAAGGAGGCTATCAAACTAAAGCTGACCTCTGGATACAAGTTGGCTAAGACGGTGTCGTACGAATCTCCTTCCACCTTCTCTCAAACAACAAAACGTTTATTAGATTCTACTCTCTCTCTCTCTTCCCCGCTCTCTTTTTCTTTCTCTATCTCTCTCACTCTCTCTCTTCCCCGCTCTCTTTTCTCTTTCTATCTCTCTCTCTTCCCCGCTCTATTTTTCTTTCTCTCTCTCTCTCTTCCCCGCTCTCTTTTTTCTTTCTATCTCTCTCTCTCTCTTCCCCGCTCTCTTTTTCTTTCTCTATCTCTCTCTCTTCCCCGCTCTCTTTTTCTTTCTATATCTCTCTCTCTCTTCCCCGCTCTCTTTTTCTATCTCTCTCTCACCTGTATTGATCGAATTTTGGGAGACTTTTCGTATAAGAATTTGGTAACACCCGGGAGCGTTCACCTGACTTCTTATTTTTCTCGTTGAGTTCTGTTAGAGTATTAAAATTGACATCTCCGCTTAATGAAGCGCTTCTGCCCTAAATTTTGTATTAACGTTTAAAAAACGCGAAATTCAGTTGATTAAGAACTCTGTTGGAACCTGGCAGATCGTGATAAGCGTGATCGAGTGAGAAATCAACGGTAACTTGGCTCGCGCGACGTTCCACCACTTCCTGTGGGTAAAATTAAATGTGATAGATGTGTAAATGTAAATACATCTGCTCCAATCATTTGTTTACAGAAACAAACAAAAGCATCATTAGAAAGTTGGGATAACTTTCAACACAATCCCTTCTAAAAACCGCATTTAGATTTATCGAGGAAATTCTCCGAATCTTGAGAGTGATGTTCAAAGAAAACGCTACCGTCATACGATATCTAAAATATGGAAACAAGTAATTGATCGATCCTTGGCCTAACATGAGAAAAAAGAAAGCTCTGACCGCCTTGACCTTTCAATTAAATATAACTGCTTCCTGTGCTTGTTGTTCAAGACCTGTTTTATAAATAGATGAGTTGTCACCTTCCCTTTTCTCACCAAGTACTTGGGAGATACATTTGTATGTCTCTAAGCATCACATCTCTAAGTTGAGACCAGGCTATTTCTTCTTACCCGCAAATATATATGTACAGTACCGTGCAAAAGAATACCAAAAAGTATATTTAAGTATATTTTGTCGTATAACTTTTCTTTTTTCGCGTCCACTGGCGCAATTTTTTTATATTGTGTAGATCGTGATTCACATCATACTGTTACGAAATGGAGCCGTTTCTGAAAAAAGCAGAACAGCTCAGCAATTTTTTTATATTGTGTAGATCGTGATTCACATCATACTGTTACGAAATGGAGCCGTTTCTGAAAAAAGCAGAACAGCTCAGCAATTTTTTTATATTGTGTAGATCGTGATTCACATCATACTGTTACGAAATGGAGCCGTTTCTGAAAAAAGCAGAACAGCTCAGCAATTTTTTTATATTGTGTAGATCGTGATTCACATCATACTGTTACGAAATGGAGCCGTTTCTGAAAAAAGCAGAACAGCTCAGCAATTTTTTTATATTGTGTAGATCGTGATTCACATCATACTGTTACGAAATGGAGCCGTTTCTGAAAAAAGCAGAACAGCTCAGCAATTTTTTTATATTGTGTAGATCGTGATTCACATCATACTGTTACGAAATGGAGCCGTTTCTGAAAAAAGCAGAACAGCTCAGCAATTTTTTTATATTGTGTAGATCGTGATTAACATCATACTGTTACGAAATGGAGCCGTTTCTGAAAAAAGCAGAACAGCTCAGCAATTTTTTTATATTGTGTAGATCGTGATTCACATCATACTGTTACGAAATGGAGCCGTTTCTGAAAAAAGCAGAACAGCTCAGCAATTTTTTTATATTGTGTAGATCGTGATTCACATCATACTGTTACGAAATGGAGCCGTTTCTGAAAAAAGCAGAACAGCTCAGCAATTTTTTTCTAAAAACAGTATTTTTCGAGATTTCTGCAATATGTTCTTGTTTATTTGTTTCTGTTTATTGCAATGATCTTGATGGCCTCTATACAACAAAGATGCAAAACAGTCACTCACTGATGATGATCACAGAGATGCAAGACAGTCACAAAGATGCAAGAAAGACTGTAAAATGTACTTTTTGGTATACTTCTGCACGGTACTGTATGTATGTATGTCAAAACCTCTAATAATGAGAAAAGAACAGGCCTCGAGAGAGAGGAAAAGAGAGTGCGAGAGCTTGTGATGTAAAGAAAGGATGCAGACGAACAGAACATTTGTATTACTAGTCTTTTTGATAGCGCACAGATTTGCGCATAGATTTCATACGCAGTTTGGGTTAGTGAAACAGAGTGGTTGAGACTTGTGCATTTTCTGTTACAAATATTTTTTTGATTGACTGCACGTTTATCGAAAAACAAAGGTAACCTGAAACTTGTGGACTCTGAGGAATGCCGGGCAATGTATGCTCATCGATCGCCTGTTTCTTGGCAGTCGTTGGTCGTGGCAGCAGAGATAATACATTGAGGAGCCTTTGCAAAGAAGTTTTTCTCTTTCTTGCTTACCATGGCTAAAACATGTCTTGATTTTTGTCTCGCTAAAGTAGGTTAGAAGTATCACTTTTAACTTATGGAAACCGGTTGAGATATTGCTGATGAAGATATATTGCTATATCTATGTAGGTAGATGAGTGGAGAATTTTTGCTTTAAATCTTGTGAAAACTCTGATTTCGCATTTCGATTGAGGGAAAGGGTTGGTAGATCAGTCACCCTAGAAAATTTTTTTGCCATTTGGCAGTTTATTTATGTTGCCTAGAAACCTTTCCTTCATGTAAAGCAGGATGTTTCTTCCACCCGCACTGCGGGTGAAAAAAATCTAAGCGCTCTTCAAAAAATCCGGAAAAACATTCAAATCTGGGCACTCGAAAGAAGAAATTTTCGCTTTTTACCTAAGAAAATTCCAAATCTTTGAAGAAAAAATACCAAACTCTTTTAAATTCTGGAAATCTATGCGCTCGAGAAAACCTATGCGGGTGGTAAAAAAACCTTGATGTAAAGCTATCGCGATCAAGGGTCTAATGTTCATCATACGTCTCCTACACATTTTTAAAACTGTAGAACATTCGCTAATACGAGCGGGGCCTTCCTTGACCTTTTCAAGTGCGCCAGCTCAGCCCTCCGCTGCCTTTGAAATATTTCTCGCTCCTCATTATTCTAGTTCCCCGTTCGAATGAGTTGTCATTGACTAATTTTTTGACAAGTGAACATGGCTTCTAATGGGCATGATCTACTTTTTTGTTAATTTCGATTTCGACTGGTCTTTGTTTTCATTTAAAGGTATACCTTCCAATGAAAACTAATACTTAAATTAAAGGAATTCCAATAAAATTAAAGCCTAGCTTAGAAACTAATACTTTCAATGAATGATTTTTAGAATGCCTCGAAGTGAGAGCTGTATTAACAAACCCGCTGCGGCGTAACGGCGCATTCGTGTGGCTGGGCTGCGTTGCACTTCTCGCAGCCAGTACTACAACTTTCTTCTTTGAGCATTTCATGAAACTTCTTCCTCTATAGAAAACTTTTTTCTAAAAAGTAATATTATCAAACAAAAAAAACTCTTCACAGTAGTACACTAGTTCCAATCTGACAGGAAATTAAGCAATTACTATTTCATTTCCTACGGTTATCTCCAAGAGTACTAAACTTTCTGTATTATTGTAATCTCTATGAGAGTTGGATACTTTCATATCCTACAGTAATCTCTATGAGAGTTGGACACTTTCCTATCCTACAGTAATCTCTATGAGAGTTGGACACTTCCCTATCCTACAGTAATCTCTATGAGAGTTGGACACTTTCCTATCCTACAGTAATCTCTATGAGAGTTGAACACTTCCCTATCCTACAGTAATCTCTATGAGAGTTGGACACTTTCCTATCCTACAGTAATCTCGATAAAGTACATTGTTTCTTATTCAAGTAACCTTCACAAAACAATACTGCACATCTCACTAACCTCGAAAGCGGAAATGTGAAAGTTGAAGGTGCTCGTTTGAAAGTCACAGTCGTGCTCGACCGCCAGATGAACTAGCAAGGCCTCAGGTCCGCCGCCCCCAGTCTGCGGGTCTTGCGGCATCTTCTCCAGGCATTCCATGCAGACAGCCTCAAACTTCCATCATAGGTCACTCGCACTCATGTAAATATTCATTACAAAACACCGTTCTTTGATAATAAAAATAAGCTCTCCTATCTCTGCCTTCAAATTGGTTTGCTTCTTTCACATGGATCTACAGTTTCCCGACGTTTATCGATTTTTCAACCATTGCCAGTGACATTTGTCGAACTATGACTTTTATAACCTTTTTTTGTCAACGGGCTTTTTTGGCGTATCAACTTTGCGTTGAAATTTTCATCAATTTTTTATGTCTAAAAACAGTCCGAGTTGTTAGTTGACAAAAAAAAACCATTCAATCAGTGGTTCAATGAGAACGGAAATAAATTTTGAAACAGGCTTGTAGGTTTGAACTAACGATCTTAACATTTTTCTGCGTCTCTGACAATAATATACCTTTAGAAAACTTAAAGATATTTATTTAAGTCTTTAAAGTCTCACCTGGTAAATATTGATCGATTTTGGCATTCTGAGAGGAGGCCGAATCAGAATATTTTGCAACTGCTGATTTTTGTCTTCTTTCTACAAAAATAACTTTAAAATACTTAAAAATCAAAAAGACCAATTATGATGTTATACCTTCATATCACTCAAAAATTATAAAATATAACAACTTAAACTTTTTAGAAAAACATATAATTATATGAATTCTTGATATCGAAAAGCGGTCAAGGGTAGAACTCACCCTTCTTTTCAATTCTTGAATCTCATCGTAATTGTCTTCCCAGTTCCCTTTCTCCTTCAGAGCCGCAAACCTTCTTCGGTAGATCTATGAGACTCATTAGTTCGATTGATCAACAATTCAATAAGTTGTACAGTACTCTCTGAACCGAGAAATTTACAGTATCATGCCTGTGGAGCACACTGAGAGTATTTGAGTTCCTTTCCAAGTCTTCAACTATATTTGGACTTCTTTTTCGTACTTTAAGAAACACTCAACTTAAAAAAATAGTTCACGAGTCTCGAAAAAAGCGAGTCTTCCTAGTCTTCAAACTATATATTCCACAATATCTCTCCTTTCTTTGCCTTAGAATTAACGTATTTTTTGAATATTATTTTACGAATGCGGGTTACTTGTGAGAGAAATGAACTCAGGAGACCAACTTTGAGTTTCCTGTGAAGTTGCAAGGAACGTTCAGTTAATTCGAATGGCGGGACAACGTTTGATATTTGCGGAGAGTTCTTACATGCCGTCTTCACTGAAACAAACAAAACAAAAAGAATGAGATGAAAGATAAAGAAAAAAACGAAGAGAAAGAGAAAACAAAAGGGAGAGATAGAGTACAAATGAGTGACCTGTTAATGGAAAAGCTACAGAAAATTTCATAAATGTCTTTTACCGAAACAGAAATAATCTTTGTCAAGTAAGAAGAACCCTCTTCTCTGTCAAGTAAGAAGAACCCTCTTCTCTGTCAAGTAAGAAGAACCCTCTTCTCTGTCAAGTAAGAAGAACCCTCTTCTCTGTCAAGTAAGAAGAACCCTCTTCTCCATCTTTGTCAAGTAAGAAGAACCCTCTTCTCTGTCAAGTATGAAGAACCCTCTTCTCTGTCAAGTAAGAAGAACCCTCTTCTCCATCTTTGTCAAGTAAGAAGAACCCTCTTCTCTGTCAAGTAAGAAGAACCCTCTTCTCTGTCAAGTAAGAAGAACCCTCTTCTCCATCTTTGTCAAGTAAGAAGAACCCTCTTCTCTGTCAAGTAAGAAGAACCCTCTTCTCTGTCAAGTAAGAAGAACCCTCTTCTCTGTCAAGTAAGAAGAACCCTCTTCTCCATCTTTGTCAAGTAAGAAGAACCCTCTTCTCTGTCAAGTAAGAAGAACCCTCTTCTCTGTCAAGTAAGAAGAACCCTCTTCTCCATCTTTGTCAAGTAAGAAGAACCCTCTTCTCCATCTTTGTCAAGTAAGAAGAACCCTCTTCTCCATCTTTGTCAAGTAAGAAGAACCCTCTTCTCCATCTTTGTCAAGTAAGAAGAACCCTCTTCTCCATCTTTGTCAAGTAAGAAGAACCCTCTTCTCCATCTTTGTCAAGTAAGAAGAACCCTCTTCTCCATCTTTGTCAAGTAAGAAGAACCCTCTTCTCTGTCAAGTAAGAAGAACCCTCTTCTCCATCTTTGTCAAGTAAGAAGAACCCTCTTCTCCATCTTTGTCAAGTAAGAAGAACCCTCTTCTCCATCTTTGTCAAGTAAGAAGAACCCTCTTCTCCATCTTTGTCAAGTAAGAAGAACCCTCTTCTCCATCTTTGTCAAGTAAGAAGAACCCTCTTCTCCATCTTTGTCAAGTAAGAAGAACCCTCTTCTCCATCTTTGTCAAGTAAGAAGAACCCTCTTCTCCATCTTTGTCAAGTAAGAAGAACCCTCTTCTCTGTCAAGTAAGAAGAACCCTCTTCTCTGTCAAGTAAGAAGAACCCTCTTCTCCATCTTTGTCAAGTAAGAAGAACCCTCTTCTCTGTCAAGTAAGAAGAACCCTCTTCTCCATCTTTGTCAAGTAAGAAGAACCCTGTTGTTGTTGTTGCCGGATGTAGCCGGCTTCGAAGAACGTCTGTGTACTTCGTTTCTTGTTCTTCTTCTTTTTTTTTTCTTTTTTTTTTCTTATATCTTCAAGAACGCTGCGACATCCAGCGGCTTGGTCCAGAGGTCGATTGGAGACAGCGCGGTCGGGTGGCATGGGCAGTTGAAGAGATGCGCAACGTCGTGAGGTCCGGAAGAGCAATCGGGACACACGTCGGGGATGGATTCGTCAATGCGGTGGAGGTAGTTGTTGATGAATCTGCTGAATCCCGAGCGGAGCTGGCTGAGCGTGCATCTAGTCTTGCGGGGTAACTCCTTCTCTTCTTCCTGGATAAGGGGCGGAGGTCTGCCTCCCAGGATGACGGCACCCTTCAACGATTGGAGTTCGTTCGAGACCATCATCGAGTGTACGGTGTTTGCGACTGATTTCCCATTGTTCGGATCCTTTGACATCTGTTTCGCGGCTTCGACAGTCTTCTTGCAGCTCAACACGAGGTTGTTCTTCATTGCGCGAGGGGGCGCCGGGCAGTCGAGGAGGCCGTGGTGGATGTGTTCTGGGTCCAACGATCTCGCGAGGTACTGCGCGGCGAGCATGTTCAGATGGGATTTGGTGCGCATGACCTTTGATTCGCGATGAATATGGTCAGTGTCGGCCATTTGATGATTCCCTGTCACGACGCGGAGTCCGGAGTTCTGAGAACGTTGGATTTTGGCGTGAGCGGAGTCCGAGAGGAAGGTGGACCAGGCGGGTGCGGCGTAGTTGCAGATCGCTTGCGAGATGGCTTTGAACGTGAGGCGGAGGGTTTCTTTTTGGTTGCCCCAGGTGCTTCCGGCTAAGGCTTTCAGTACGTTATTGCGCTGCGACATCCGTCTCGCGATGTCTTTGGCATGATGGCTGAATGTGAACATCGAGTCGTACGTGACGCCGAGTAGCTTGGCCTGGTTGACGGTGGGGACGGGTGATCCGCAGATTGATATGTCCAGAGTAGACTTGAATTCACGACTGAACGGGGTGAAAAGCATGAGCTGGCTCTTGGTCGGGGAAATGATGAGTGACCGTTCTTTGAGGAAGGTTTCAATTTTCGTGATGGCCCTGCGTAGATTTTCGGAGGCGACGTTGATGTCGGGATCTGACGCCCAGATCGTGATGTCATCAGCATACGAGATTACGTTCGTGTGGGCATCGTCTGTGGGAAGATCGCGGAGGTAAAGGTTGAAAAGCGTGGGCGAGAGGGCGCTGCCTTGTGGGACTCCGTTTCTGAAGAGTCTGGAACTTGATACCGAGTCAAGAAGAACCCTCTTCTCCATCTTTGTCAAGTAAGAAGAACCCTCTTCTCCATCTTTGTCAAGTAAGAAGAACCCTCTTCTCCATCTTTGTCAAGTAAGAAGAACCCTCTTCTCCATCTTTGTCAAGTAAGAAGAACCCTCTTCTCCATCTTTGTCAAGTAAGAAGAACCCTCTTCTCCATCTTTGTCAAGTAAGAAGAACCCTCTTCTCCATATAACAACTCATGAACTCAATTGCATCTCACCATAGTCCACATGTAATTGAAATGTTTCCAAAAGATTGGACTTTCGGAACAGAAAAGGATCTTGAATAATAATAATCAAATAAATGTCTACAGGTCAATCACATAAATGTAAGAATCATTGACAATACTATAAGTCGACAAGACTGTGAGAAATCGCTCGCTTTCCATTATTCTCGACCACTCCAATTGCAGAGCGGTCGTTTCCTAAATTGTTCAACAGTGCAGCTGACTTGATCCCATCTAACTTCGACCCGAACAAAGAAATGTGTGACAAAAAGTGAGCTTTCAAATGCGATTGTTCTCACTGAAGTTTTCATGCAGACAGCGCAGCGGAACTTCTGTGAACTCTGCCATCAAACGGAGGTCGTAGATGGCGATTCTGAGGCGCAGCTGCAATCTTTCTAAGAAACCTTCCCGATCATCTATGTATGCATTCATTATCCAGTCTTATTATATCTATAGTAAAAACCGATGGATAAAAATTTCACTCAAACTTTAACTAGTTCTTAACCTTGTCTGCCTTAACATCTCTTTCTTACTCATCTTTTGACCAAATAATTATTGAGCCCGCTGTTATTCGGAAGTTCAACCTGCGTATCGTCTGATTGGCAATGCAGTGCGTGCTTTGACTTGACGACTGCGTTTGCATATTCGGCTGCAGTCTCGACCACGGCGAAACATTCAGGAGACACACATTGCCATTTTGTGTTTCCCGCCTCACCCTGTGCATCAATCCCGTTTGCCATTGGTCACTGGGAGGTAAAAAAGTTTTCTGGTCCCGATTATTGCGGTGACAAGACAAAAGCCCTAAGTGCCTACAAGAGGAGAAAAAGTTGGTATGCTTTTCTGATCCAACAAAAGTCGCCTGAACTTGCCGAAAATTCAAAAAAAGACCGCGATTTTGAGCGGGTCTAGTGTAAAGAAAAACGAGCGAGTTTTTAATTTTCTCCTTTTGTATTGCTCAATTCCTTTCTTTTCTGTTCTTTGTTAGTCGCTCGCTTTTCATCATTATAGGCCCTCATTTGTATAAACGGTCGCTTTTCGATATATTGTCAAGTGCATTTATTTGATCAATTTAGTCAACTCGAATATGTCGCTTTGATCAATCTTCTGGACCCATTTATCACACTTTAGTTTTTTTTTCTTTATATCGAATACATACATTGCGTCCTTCGTCTCAACTCTAACCAGACATTGCTTAGGCATTTTACCGTATCTCCCAAGTTTTCACAAGTACTACATATTTTAGGTCCATATTCAATGAATGAGCTCTAATTCACATTGAGCACAATCATCGGCTCTAACGAGCTAAGTATATGTATCTCTCCAGAAAAAAAAACTACAAGAACAAATACAAACGAAAACTTAATAATAAAAAAACTGCTGGTCAAATATTCCCTCAGAAATTATATACTTTTTAGAAATTATATATGTATGCAATAAGGTAATGTGTGCTAACCAGGGGGTTTTAGTGTGTGAGAAAAAGGTACAAATGCCCACAAAAAGCGGAAAAAATTTTTCACGTAAGGGTCCCCCCTTATGATAAAAAAAGACAGAGGCCCGCGAAATGTTTTTGTTTGTTTAACATAAGGGTCCCCCTGATGATTTGGAAAAACAGAGGCCCGCCGACAGAGGGTCTGACATAACTATTTAACCCCTGGTGCTGACTGTTGGGTGATGGGTCATTAAGTCAACTTTCATCTCGAAAAAATCACCCGAACCAAGAGGTTATGAAATGTCGGTAGTGCTAGCCGGGATCTCATAATACCTTTCCTGTTCAGTTAAACAACAACCGAAGTGCGGCGATTGGTTCTACTGAGTACGGTTTGTACCTCACTCGTGAGACCGTGAAACCAGAAGACCATCAAAAAGCCTACCGTTTGTTTTCTGTTGTACAGGTAGCCATTCCAAGCCAGCTGGGGGACACAAAGCTTAGAGAAGCAGATGATTATCGTCCGGCCATCATCGTAGTGTATTGAGCGAGAGAGTAGATCAGGCAGATTCGGCGAGAAAGAGGGCAGTGGCAGTTGGGAGATTGAGGACTGCAAATAGTCATCTTAAAAGATTCATTAGGATTCCGTTCTCATAAAAACTGGAACTTCCTACCGAAGACGGGCCCAAGTAAAGTTTAATGGCTCCCAAAACCATTTCTCCCAATTCGAGAAAATTTTTTACCTAAACTAAGTCCCACTACACACATTTCTACACCGCTACCCGAATGACTTTAACGAGAACTTGAGAAGTCACGCTTAAATTCTCCGTTTTGAGAATGTTACTGACCCTGAAAGTCAATCAGTGAAGAGTTCCCAGATTTTACGGCTTTCGAGTTGATGAGTTGTAATCTTTTTTATAAAACTAATAATCAGATAAGATTTTTTTTTAAACTTTTGATTGTGGTGTGCGAGATGTGAAGAAGCGCCGATGATAATCCACTGAAAATATTCGGATTGGATTGGGTAATCAAATGATAATCCACTGAAAATATTCGGATTGGATTGGGTAATCAATTGATAATCCACTGAAAATATTCGGATTGGATTGGGTAATCAAATGATAATCCACTGAAAATATTCGGATTGGATTGGGTAATCAAATGATAATCCACTGAAAATATTCGGATTGGATTGGGTAATCAAATAGTTTGATGATCTCTCTTTGC
Organism: Allodiplogaster pararmata; assembly: GCA_964056735.1. Taxonomy (NCBI): domain Eukaryota; kingdom Metazoa; phylum Nematoda; class Chromadorea; order Rhabditida; family Diplogasteridae; genus Allodiplogaster; species Allodiplogaster pararmata. Next base: position 15,967,672 of record OZ057407.1, read on the forward strand.
ACTATGTAATATCCAATAGTTTTCCTAACAACTGATTTGAAACCTTTTTGTACAAAAACCTTTTTTTTTCAGCAATTCAATTCCAATTTTTTTTTTGATTGTTTGGTTTAACAGCGGCGATTTCTACATTTTTCCCTCCTTCCACTGTTTCTTCCAAGCATACGTCGAGATCTCAATCATTTTTTAACTCGGATTTTTTCTTTTGAACGCTGTTCTCAATAGAAGTCATTTGAGAAAAAACCGCAAATAGCACCTTTGAATTTTCTCCAAAAAATTAAAGAAACTTGCAATAAATAAAACTCACCAACATAATGTATGTCGTGCTCTTTTTGAAGGGCTTTGCTGTCTAACGCCTGTAACATTTTAATTATAACCGGGAATGAATACGTTGAATAAGGAGCTTTCTGTACCGTTTTCATAAGAAACGGAACTCATCTCGTTCAAAGTCGATTGCTTAACCTCGTCAGGATCCTGCATTTCCTCTCCTCCTTGGGCACACTCTCTTTCTTCGCCCTCTACGTCTTCTTGTATCCACTCTTCGATGATATCTTCGCTGTCACTTCTCCTAACAATCTTGTCCTCCTTCCCGTCTGATTCCTCCTTCCGCTGCCTTGATAACGACATTCCTAACGGCTTGCTTTGCAGTTATCGCGCAGAAAACGTGTTTTTATTCACACCAAAAATAAAACGACGTTTCTTATTTTAATACTTATTTTCACAACTTTGGATATGTATCTTGTACAAACTCGAAGTGTTTTTGCATGTAAGTGATGTAAAGATGACATATCATTAAAGAGACAATGTGGTTTAGAAAAGAAAAAATTAAGTCGTTCGCTGCATGGAATATACTTCATGCTAAGTTTGGGACTTTTTGTGTTTATAGACCTCCCTCCCAGAGGTTCCATGGGTCATACTTCTGACTTATTTACATTTACAAAAAAGTTAATTTTACATAAAAAAGTTATTTTAACATTAAAAAAACTAATTTTAGATTAAAAACGCTTAGGCTTAGGAAAAAGTTTACGCTAACGAGGCCGTACGGCTTTGGCGAACGATACCGTATCAAGAAAATGACCCAATTGAACTGACTTAATTGAACCTCTGGGGGGGGGGGCCATAAACTCAAAAAGTAACCTAAGTTTTTTAAAAAATTCAAAATATTATACTGTAAAACTGTATTTTACTGTATTTAAAATGGGTACTTAACTGTTCAATTTTTATACTTCTTAAAAAATTATTATTAATACAAAATTGTATTGTATTGTTTCATTATAGCTGTTATTTTTTTCAATTGTGATGTGTAAGTCGCATTCATGCAGTGTGAGAGCCGATGGCTTCATTTTTTTCAATTGTGATGTGTAAGTCGCATTCATGCAGTGTGAGAGCCGATGGCTTCATTTTTTGTAGGAGATGGATGACCTCCAGAGTCCATCGTGAACAGTAAAGAAAGGGCTGGAGAGAGGCGGCTAGACGAAAGAGATCATGGGAGAGGCATGAACAAACTAGTTTGGCTTCCTTTGTCCTCTATCCTCAAGTTCTCCCTGTCCTGCCTGCTAGCAACGGCCATATTTTTCTTTAGTTGTGCATTGATTATTGTGCTCTCTTTTATTGTATTCGACGTATTGTGTTTCACTTGACTCATAATCCGAATGTTAATCCACCAAATAATGAATTTAAGAAAATCATCAACTAATATGGGGAGGGGTATCAAAATTGTCAGTGTTAGCTGTTTTTCAATTTTGCTATGCAGCTTAAAGTAGTTTGGTTCGCATTCTTATATGGAACGAGGTTGTGTATACTGACTTCACTAGAAAATAAGACTTTAAAAAACAGCGTCAGCAAACAAGTAAATTCTCAATGTTTCATCTCTGAGTGAGCAATACACGTTCTATGTGTATATTTATTTGCATTTACTTTTTTTGTGCGATATTTCAATCACTTTTATATATGTATGTATATAGAGCCAATTTTACTCAGATTTTCCCTACCGTCTGAATCTAACGAGTATCTTTGAGTCAAAGTTCTAAAGTTTTGACATACTTCTTTTTCATGAGCAGATATTCAGTTTTGTCCACACCATATCCACTTCTACCCCTTCCACCACGAATTCGAGACCCCTTCCTATCCCCTTTTTACCCTCTTCCACTCCACATCATATCCACTTCTACCCCTTCCACCACGAATTCGAGACCCCCTTCTAGCCCCTTCCACCCCGCACCATATCCACTTCTACCCCTTTTACCACGAATTCGAGACCCTCAATTTATTGCTTTTCTTGTTCCCAACGTGTAAATTAAGATTTTTTTTGAATTCAATGATTGTTTGAACGAGCGCTGATGAAGTAAAAACAAGACT